>CM062813.1:34533661-35133661 GCA_031772625.1 Pinus tabuliformis | reverse complement strand
CAACTCAGTGTGCATTCAATGAGTTAAGATATGTTTGTAAGAAGTGACTACACTAGTACATGGAGGTTAGATTTGATCAATATCCAATTATCTCAGGGTCTGATTTTGGTAAGTTTGTTATATGTCTTGATATACCTAAACTTTACAAATGGCCACCAAAAATTAGAGATGATAATCTACTTCTATTGCTTGAATATTAAGTTCAAAGTTAGTTTACATTTAATCAGTTTTCATAGTATATTTCATTCTCAATATTTGCTCAACACCTTAAGTCAATTGCTATTTTTCTATTGACTTGGCTTGGGATTTATTGCAGATATTGATCTCTTATTTGTGTTTCAAAATTATTTTTTTATAAATTGATGTGAAGAGATTAAGGATTTGGATAGAGATGTTATTTTGGTTTGATTGTAATAATTGCACAGGGTATTGATAAAGGGTCCTTGCAGAAATAGGTACATAGATTAGATATAAACACCAAGTGAGTGCATTGAGTTATCCATGCACAATTTAGAAAGATTAGTGGAGTTTTGGAGAGGCGGAGAAACTTTTATATATTTTCATTTTTAATTAATTGATGATATGCCCTTGTATTCTTCATTATATTATATGTTTTTTTGCAGTTACAAAGGTTTGTCTTTCAAAGTTATGGTGCAAAAAAATTAGGGCCTTAGACATAAAAAAATTTATGCTTGTGTTGATCGAGTATCACTATAGAAATCAAAAGTATCAAGTCATCATGTGAAATTTACCAAGGTGGATCTTGATAATGTGTCTCATTACTAGAAAAGAACTTGTATTAACTTGTTTTAGGGATCTATAGTTTGAGATAAGTATTTTGGTATGACAAATATTGTGCACAGGAAGGAAGGTATTTAGAGTGCATCCGAACTTTGAAAAAGTGAGATTTATCACAAATCACTCCATATGTCAGTGTTTAATGTTATATTGAATTGACTGTACACATAGAGATCAAACTATGCACTTTTGTAGTGTTTTCCAAAGAGTATTGTGTCTTGTAGAGACTATCATAGGGATGTTACTGATTGTTTTTCATTGCAGTGATTATATATGAGCCAAAAGGGTAAAGATCTAATTCTATATGTAGAGTAAAGGAAGAAGTTTTGTTTCCAGAGATCATTATTTTACGAGACTGCCCTAAAGTGCCAAAAATATGATTGCAAAAGTGTTACCTAATGCACTGAAAATTAATGAATGGATATGCATAGTTCATTATGTTGATCCTTGAGGAGCACCATTCTTGTAGCAAGGATGCTACAACTCCCGGGGCTACTGACTTTACTTCATCAACCCAGGGTTCGTACAAACTTGGAGATGATAGTGTTGTATACACAAATAGATGCAATTGGTCTACTCTTTGTCACTGCTAAGTTGGGGCGATAGACCACTAGGGTTTCTCAGACTAGCCTTCTATTTACTAGAAGAGGTGTCATTACCAATTTGGAGAAGGGAAATTTACCCTAATTGGAAGAAACGAAATGTTGTCTATTACATGAAGGAAAGACTGAAAGAAATGCTTGCAAAACAACATGAAATCCTTTAACTACTTGCTAACATACTTTTCTTGCAAAAGAACCCTACTTGAACACATGTGAAGTTTGAACTAATTTAAGCATGAAATCTGATCTAGGGAGTGCTAACTACTGGGTGCAAGAATAAATATAAAAGAACTTTTTCCTTTTACCTTTTTACTTGAAAAATGTAAATGCTAATCTTGCTTGGTTCTCTGGTAGGGGAGACATGTGTGAAGGAAAAGGAGTATAATGGTTTAGATGACTTGGAGGGAAAGTAGGGACCTAAGCCATGCTTTTAGTGATGATTTTTCTCAATTCCAACTCAAAACAGGCTACTATAGGTTTTCCTATAGGATGTCTATGGGAAGTACTAGTTCACCTATAGGATCCCCTCTTTTACTATAGGAATATGCCGAAATCTTAAGGAGTGGTATAGAAGGTGGGATGGATCTTGGAAAAGGTGAATAAGGAGGGAAAAAGGCATGGGAGTGGTAAGCACTTACTTAGAACTCAAACCAAAGCTTTGAGATGGTCGGATTTTGTCAACGGAGATGGAAAGTTTCCCTCATAAGACAAGAATTCGGATTGAGACCTTAGTGACTTTTGGCATTCTTCATTGGATATGGCTTGGTTGAGGCTAATGAGATGAGATCTCCCTGCAATTTAGAAACTCCTGTGACAACACACATCATTCTTGGAATTTATACATGAATTCATAAAAAAAGAAGAAAGGTTTTTTCAAGTAGAAGAAAACAAAGTTGGCACCATTTAATTGCTAAGTTCATGCATGGAAATGCTTGGAACCAATATGAAAGTGAGATGAAATCATTGCAAAACTTAAGAGATCAGAAAATACCAATTGCAACTTACCCTATGAAACTGAAAGGTAATGACCTAATTCGCAAGAAAACCATAAATTACAAAAAAAGGCAAGAATTCTATCTTTTTGGGTTGTGTGATAAGTGTTCCTCAAACCATGATCCCTGAAATGGAGAAATGAGGTGAAAACCACTTGCTGCCGCATTTTTGGAATGTATTCTTATCACTACAATGCTACTTTTATAACTATCCACAAATGAAAGAAAACTAATTAAATCTACCAATACTTGCAAATTAACAACACAAAAAGCAGTTTAACTCTAACTATGAAGATAACCTAAGCATACATATACAACAAGAGGAACCTCTGCTGCTAGGGTTGGGCCCTAACCCAAGAGCTTCAGCCCTTTGAGTCAACTTAGTGTTGGATCAAGGGAATTCTACTCATTTTCATTAAAGAAATCATAAATACATAAGAGTGCTTGGTTACAATGCTTCAACTCAAAGAATGCTTAGTTATCTTGAACCAAAATTATAAATCCTAATGAGCCCTTAGGCCTCTTCATTTATACAACTGAAGTTACCAAAAAATTCCTTAAATTTATGGAGGCTTGGCTCTAATATCGAGATCAACTAGTCTTCAACTCTCACTGGCTTGGCTACCAATGAACTTCATGACTCGGTTGCTTGCAACTCTGAGCCGATGAGATTTGATTGAGGAATCTTCGAGTGAGTGAGGAGTTAAGGAGGGATATCATGTCTCCTAGAATCCCTCTTGCTTGTCTCCATTCGAGTCCTGCACTTTAATTAGCCAAAATTTTCTATAAAACCTGCAATCAGTGCACATTCGACCACTAGACATGACATCTCATCTTTACTCTCCTCATTAAGCAAAACATAATTAAAACATGTAAAGAATGATGAGAAAAGTTGATTTTAGTAAGTTGGAGGTGCATTAAGGTCCATATAATTTACCCATTGATTGTTGAAAATGCAACAAGATGATGGAGCTTAGTGAAAAGAAGTCGCCTTCACGAAGTGGGCCCGCAGGGTATTTTTGGCGCAAAGTCTATTTTTAGACTATGTCTATTTTTAGACATACGGATCATGGTCTATGAGTTGCAGGATGCTATTTGTGGATGATTGGTCATGCTGGTAAAAATAGATGGACTTCTATTTTTAGACATATGGGCGGAGTCTATTTTGAGACTGCCAGTCTAAAAATAGAACAGTTGAATATTATTAGCTCTTAATAATATTTGGACTATAAACATTATCTTATCCTCTTGCAGCACTTCAATTCGAGCTAGGGATGTGGCACATGCAACTTCCAGAAGGAAATACACTTTTCTTATGGGTTAGTTGAGCTATTGCATGATGGACTTAAATTAGAACTCAAGTGATTGAGTTTGGTGGAGTTGATTGAGGAGTTGATGGAGTTGTGTTCAGTTTGACTTGGTTGAACTAGTTGTATTTAGTCTGACTACAAATACACTAGTGATGAGTGATGTGAATTAATTATTAATTAATTCACTAATTATTAACTCATAAATCAACTAAATAATACATCAGTTAACTCAGTGCATGGACAGTTCAGTGGAGACAAGTGTTAGTGGTGGGTGAAAGAGTGAGACTGCTATCAGTTGTGACCATAGCTATGCATGAGATTTGCACTATCAATGATGGAGATTGCCAATGAGGATTGCACAATACAAGCCAAGGAAAACGAGCTTGGATCATTCCTGTTCTCACATTGGATTGCGCAGTAGAGGCAGGCAAACAGTGGAGGAGATTTGAACCTGTGACTTGATTCAAATTTGAGCTAGTTTGTGTGTAGCAGGTGGAGATAGTACTGAGTACTTGTAAGGAGTATTCTACTATGTATTGTTACATGTTCTCTATCATTATAATATACAAATAGTTCGGGGTTTTCAGTTGTATGCTTTCCCCATTACATACTGTGTTAATGTGCGCATGCGATTGATGTTCATTGTTTTTAATTTTGCAAAATTGATGATCAACGTAGAGGAGGTTATGTATTATGCATGCATTCCGCAAATAGTGTATAATCAGGATAATCTCTATGAATAAGTGTTATATTATTCAAAATTTCTACATGGTATTGGAGCAGAGTTGATCATCAAATCTATTATTTAGAAAGTGATTACATTTTATTTCTTCAGGCAGAGTTTGTAATCGGGCCAGGTAGCCTCTGGATTCATCCTTCTTTTGGAAGGTGAGATATCTGGTAAAAGCCCATACAGTCAATCTCTATATAAGAAATACTTTGTTCTCACGAATTTGCAGCAGTGTTTTCTTGGTGTCGAAGTTGAAATGTCTTTCAACAGATTGCGATTGGAGTATGCCCTTGAAGGAAACTCGAATTATATTGCATGGAAAGACAGGATGGAGGCGGTGTTATATGACAATGGTTTGAAGGATTTCTTAGAGGCTGAGGTCCAAAAACCTACTGATGCTGCTCACATTGAGGCTTGGCAAAAGAAGACAACAAAGTGTCGAAGGATTCTGTTGGAGGGCATGAAGGATCACATCGTATCCAGCCTGCATGGAAAGGCTTCTCCATACTTGATGTGGAAAGTGTTGACAGATTTATTCCAAAGCAAGAGTGATCAAAGGAAGTTGGCGCTCAAGGATAAACTCAGAAACATTAAGTGTGAGAATGGAGACAGTATGCCCACGTATCTCATGAAGTTCACCCAATGCCGGGATGAGCTGGGAAGTGTGGGGGTGACTATCGATGATGAGGACTTGGTGAGCTTGGCTCTCCTTGGTCTTCTGAAGAGTTGGCATTCCTATCAAGACTCCGTCAATGGTCGAGAGAAATTTCTAGGATGGGAGAGACTTTGGTATGATCTTGTGCAAGAGGAGATCAGGTGCAATACCAGGGACGGATCTTCATCAAAGACATCTGATGAAGAAAATTGCGCTTTGGCTGCCAAAGCAAAGAAGGGGAAGGAGAAGGTTTCTCTTTCCAAATCTAGTTCTTCCAATGATGGCAAGAAGGTTGAAAAATCGAAAGTGCGATGCTTTCATTGTCATGAGGTGGGCCATTATGCTGCAAATTGTCCACGGAGAAAATCAAAGAAGGGATCCGGGGAAGGATCTGAAGGTGAGGCACTTGCTTAACAGTTTGAGTTGGATTTCACACTCTTTGCATGCATGGTTTCATCCATGGTGGGAAGTGGTTGGTTTCTTGACAGTGGAGCTTCTTTCCACATGACCGGTGACAAGAGTTTGTTCAGTACTTTGGAGGAGAAAGATCTCCAGATACTCATAGTGATGGGTAATGATGAGAATTATAGTGTCTCAGGTGTAGGCACGGTTATTTTTTAGAGGGAGCATGGAGCTCGCCTTACCTTGAATGATGTCAAGTATATACCAGGACTGAAGAGAAACTTGTGGTCGATCGTGATGCTGGAAGACAAAGCCTATGATGTAGTCTTCAGTAAGGGAAAGGTTTTCCTTGGACACATCATCACTAGACAGGTGAAGCAGATTGGTTCACGGGTCAAGAACCTATATGCTCTTGAGGTTCAAGATGCATGCAAGGCCTTGAGCAGCGAGGCAACTGATGGAGACTTGGTGGTTGAGAGGGAGCATATATTACCTCTCAACATGCAGAGCCAGAAGAACTCTCAGACGATTGTGGAGGAGCCACGATTGGTGCAGCAGCTTCAGGAGGTTATGGAGCAGCCACAACAAGAGAAGCTGAGAGGAGATTGAGTAGAGACATCTACTCATGTAGAGACCTCCAGTAGGGGGAAACTTCGAGCCAGGTGGGCTGAGGGATCACATGCAGCCATACCTCTAGGTAGGAGGTGGGGCGATATAGAGTGATCGTCCCAAGGAGGAGGGGCAGGATCCTTGAGGTACCCAACCTCTTGGATGAGACCTTGCTACGGGAGCCCCAATGTGGAGTAGCAGGAACTGACTGATTGGGTAGAGACAGATGCGAATGGCGCAACAGAGAGAATGACAATGTAGGGAATCCCAGGACAGCGCATAGCTAGCAGGTGTAGAGCATTGGGAAGGTATGTTTTAATAAATAATTTAGTGATGTTTTAAGCAATAGTTGTAATCTTTTCTTTATTATAAAGTAGGGAAAATGCAACGAGAACGAGTCTAAAATGATCCAATCACTAACAGTTGTCTTCTCTACGCAGGAAAAGGTAAAAGCAGGAAGGCGCAATGCAAAATGAGGATTTGATGAGAAGATAACGGCTGTCCCTCCAATTCTAAATAAGGTTCAGACCAGGTCGAGTAAATCAAGGAAAATCAGAATAAGGTTCAGACCAGGTCGAGTAAATCAAGGAAAATCAGTCCGGAACGAGATGAAGGACTGCCAGTTCGGAAATACAGGCCGAGTAAAGGAAAGCGTTAACAGTTTAGCGGATCCCTCAGGATCTTCGATCCTGAGGGATCGCTACGATCAATCGTTTTGTCGACCGGTGAACTCCGTCGTTAATTGTATAAAAGGAGGGTAGCATTGGAAACTAGGGGATTACTTTTGGGGGTATCTTTAACTTTCTGTCATGAATTTTATTGTCAGTTGAACTCAGACTATTGAGTCTCTCTGAGACCTAGTTTTGTACTCTCATTGATGCGTTAATATAATATCTTGGCGTTAATTTATCCGTGCGTCTGAAGTAGTTTACGGCAGTGCGCCATTGGAAGCTTTGGGCCCGGCTCCAACGGACACTGGCTGAGTGTACCATTACAATTCTGCTTTGTGTGGTTTGTTTCTCATAATCTGTTATGGTTGCATGTTGTTTCCTATTTATTCATCTGTAGCTTTCCTGTTATAAATCTCTGTAACAAGTTCATATCATACTTTCAGGATTCTTCGCATACTGTTGATCCGAATTGTTTGCATCAATTACAGAATTCATAAGTAGAATATTTCAGCTACAGGTGATTGGGGTTAATGGATTGTTGGTGACTATTGCAGATCGTGTACATATGATTGACGTTTCCTGTCTTTAATGATTTGCTGTTCCATTTGATATATATATGATTGACGTTTCCTGTCTTTAATAATTTGATGTTCCATTTGATTAAGCTGCAAACCTGTATAAATGATTGCTTTCCTTTTTGTATGTAAGTGTGTGCCAAGGATTGGAAGTGTTGACCTCGCGAGACTTAGTTTCTTTACTGCCGTTCCATTTACTGCCGTTCCTTTTATTGCTGTTCCCTTCGCTTGCATTTATTGAAGTGGCATGAGAGGAGGTTCAAGACTGTTGTGAGATACAGCAGACGCTATAATGCTCCCAGATCATGATCCATACTCCTTCATCCGTTTCTAGGGGGATAGGTTACTAATTCCATACCCTCGACCGACGAAGTTGCTGCGTGTGTGATTTCTTTATGCAAAAGTAATTTAGCATTAGCATCCGTTTACTCTTGTATTCTTTAGATCTATACTACGAAGCATTATCCTGACAAATAGCCTCAAATTAAAATGTCCTTTACAATAACAAAACGCTCCCGGATTGACTTGTAATGTGAGATAACTAGAGGTGAAAAAGACCCTTGTTACAGCTCCACATTTTGGCGCCGTTGCCGGGGAAGGGGCATAGCCATTTGTTTTTTTTAACAGGGTAGTGTGTGAATCTGTTAGGGGAGAACTGGATTTTAAAAACGGAAGGTAAGAACCTGCGTGCGGAGCATGTAAAAGCCCTGCTCCACCGTCCGCTTTCCTAGCAGAATTGATTTAGTAATTTAATTGGAGTGCATGACTAAGCAGAAAAAGCCAGAAAAGAATCAAAAGCCTCCATCCAAAACCGAAAAAGCCAAGGGGTTGACGACCCTTGGACGAAAGACCTTTATAGACGAAATTTACAAGAAAGCTGGATCTCCACCATCAGTAGGTTATAGGAAAGTAAACTCTAAACAACCTGCTAGTTCCCTTCAGGCCTCAGAATCACCATCTGAAGCCTTTACGGAGGTGCACAGTCAGACAGAGGAGCAGGACTTTCAAGAATTTGACAATTCGACTCCTAGACCAGTGCACGAAGGAAATTTTAGCAACCTTTGCGAAGGAGAAGGAGAAACAGGGGAAATCGAGGAACCTAGATCTCCTATTGAACCAAACCAGCCTTTAAATAGTCCAGATAAAGGAAGCGCTGCAAAAATCCTCGTTGAGGGAATTCATTCACCTCAGACAGTAGGGGCCATCATTATCCCTGATAAAGGGAGTGCTGTAAAAACAGTTCCTGCTAAGATTACCCCTCCGCAACCAAGGAATACTCTATTGGAAATTCCTGAAGATTACTGGCATATATTTGATTCCATGGCGCAGAATCAGCCAAATACCCAAACCTCTACTTTGCAATATCCCATAGTAGATTCCGCTGCGAATGCACCAATGAAGGCAATTCCGCTTCAACATATCCCGATGTTTCATGGACTCACATCAGAAGACCCTGATGCATTTCTATTCGAATTTGATGTGTTATGCAGGGGATACGATTACACCACTGATCCCCAAAAGCTAAAACTGTTTCCCTCTACTTTGAAGAGAGCAGCTCTGAGATGGTTCATGGGTTTAGGTGGTGGAGTCATAAACAATTGGGAAGAAATGAAAGCGGCCTTCTTAAAAAAATATCAGGATTACTGTAGATCAAGAGAACTAAAGGATGAAATCTTTCAAATGTCAGCCAGACCAAATGAAACTTTAGAAGAATATGTAGAACGTTTCCAATATAACTTGCAGAGATCTCCATATGCATCGTTACCTCTGCCCGATAACGTGTTGAAAACTGCATTGATTAGAGGTATGAAGGAGCAATGGATTGAAACGCTGAATATTATGGGAAAAGGAGACATTTATCAGGAAAATTTTGCTGACATCATTGATCTGTGTATCAGGAGCTCAAGAGGCAGCACAGGGATAAAACCAGCAGAATATGATCGCTTCACTAGAGACAATCGAACATCAACAGAAGGAGTATCACGAGTGGAACTTGGAAATCTGTTAGAGAATTTTAAAACTGATATCATGGGGACATTAACTACACAGCTTGATATTGTGCAGGCTAGACAGAAGCAAGCAGAGGCGGAACAGAATCTGGCAATTTTCTGCCCGCGGTGCAGGAAGAAACATAGCCAGAAAGAATGCCCGCTCGATACAGTTCAAATATGTGCTATTTGTACCAAGGACCATCCGACTGAAAGCTGTCCCTCGCTCCCTGGTTTGAAGGCGGTGTACAAAGAAGCAGAAGAGGAACCAAAATCAGCATACTTTATTAACCAGCGTCGTCAATGGCAACCTAGGAAACCTGGTAGGTTTCAATATCCCTCCTCTTCTTTTCAATCTCCGCAATTTAATGCTCAGCAACAGAATATGTGGCAAAATCAGTCTCAGCACCCGTTTTCAAATTGGCCGCCTCAAATGTTTCCTACTCCGAACCCTTGGATGAACCAAGCTGGTTGGCCAAACTTTCCTTATCCTCCGCCATATTGGCCAAATAATTCATATCCTCCGCAGTGGACCCCTTCCACTTCGCAAAGTTCACCCTGGCAGAGCAACTGGCCAAGATCGACATATCAAACACCAGGATCAATTCCGCTCCCTCAACCAACTCTGCCAGCCTTGCAACAAAATCCCCAGCCCAACCTAAGACCGCAGCTCCCAGCCCAACCCAACCCGAACCCAAATAATCGACCAGTTCAATCTCTTCAAATTATAGAATCTTCCGAGATTGAATCTGCTCTGCAGGAGTGCAATGATCTTCAGTTGAGATCTGGGCGAATAATAGAAACTGAGGGACATAGAACCGCTCATATTGAAAACCAGTTACCGATAGAACAACCGTCACAACAAGAAGAAGTAAGTAAAGACCAGGTTCATCAGCAAGTAATTACATCTTCTCCACCTTTCCCAGAATGACTGGCCATTCCGAGACAAATGCAATATCCGGATTTTGATATTCTGGGAGAACTTCAAAACTTGTATATAAGAATTCCATTCCTTCAGGCTATACAGGATATCCCCATATATGCAAAAACCATAAAAGACCTGTGTAGCAGAAAAACAAAAAGAAATATAACCCCTAACCCTAGAGTCCAGGTAGTCGGCACCTTATCCGACCTCTTATCAGGGAAAGAAACACCAATTAAATATGAGGATCCTGGAAACCCAATTGTCACTATTCAAGTCTATGGGCAGACCCTGACCAACGTTTTAGTAGATCTAAGGGCTGCGATTAACATCCTGACAACATCAACCTGCCAGAAGCTTGGAATCACATCGGTAGAGCCTACTTCCACTTTACTAGAAGTAGCTGACCGATCAGTAATAAGGCCAGAAGGCACCTTGTATGATGTCATGGTTTCAGTGGACTCTTGGGAATACCCGACCGATTTTCTGGTGATTAATCCAAAAACCCGACTAGATGGACATCCGCTAATTCTAGGTAGACCATGGCTCGCTACTGCTGACGCCTACATTGGATGCCGGCAGGGAAACATGACCATAACTAGAGGACCGGATATCAAAAATTTAATCTTGTACCCACCAGCCCAGCCAAGCATCACACCTCATATATCGCTGACCAATCTGCGCCCTGCCTCATATATTACTGATAATATTAGACCACCATTAACAGTTCAGGAAGCGCTAGATTTTAAAGATCAAACGGAAGATGATGCCATCAATAAATTCATTAATCAAACAGAATCCACATCGTATACACAATGCTTTATGATAAAAGCGGCATTTGATAACGAATTAGAGGAAGATCCTCTAAAAGATGACAATGACCCAAATATACCTGTAACCTCTGTTGCTAACAGCAAAGTAATACAAATTGAACCGGGCAAAACTTTAAACATTAACGCTAATCTGACACCTGAGCAAGAGACCAAACTCATCCAGCTCCTACGAAAGTATCAGGAGGCATTTGCTTGGGACTATCCCGATATGAAGGGGATTGATCCCCAGCTATGTACACATCGTATCTATATCGAGAAAGATGCAAGACCGGTTCGCCAACCACAGAGAAGACTCAATCCCCATTTAAAAGATGTTGTAAAAGATGAGCTGCAGAAATTATTAGACGTTAATTTTATTTATCCTATTTCTGACAGCAAATGGGTCTCCCCACTTGTGGTCGTACCTAAAAAGAACGGGAAATGGAGGATCTGTGTCGATTACAGAGAATTAAACAAAGCTACACAAAAAGATCACTTCCCTCTCCCTTTCATAGACCAGGTATTGGACACCTTAGCAGGCAAGAAATTTTTTTCTTTCTTGGATGGCTTCAGCGGATATAACCAGATTCAGATTGCCCCTGAAGACCAGGACAAGACTACCTTTACTTGCCCCTGGGGAACGTTCGCCTACCGAGTCTTACCCTTTGGATTATGTAATGCTCCAGCCACATTCCAACGGGCTATTCTTAGCATCTTCGCAGATTTAATTAATGAGGGATTGGAAGTCTATATGGATGATTTTACACCATATGGAGACGACTTTGATCCAGCCTTGGACACTCTCGAAAAAGTTCTAGAACGTTGCATCGCTACCAGGCTTTGCTTGAGTCACGAAAAATGTTACATGATGATGACAGAAGGACTCATTCTGGGACATTACATCTCAGCAGCTGGCATTCAGGTAGACCCGGCTAAAATTCAAATACTCATGCTTATCCCAACCCCCACTAATCAAACAGAGGTACGCAGTTTTCTTGGTTTTTCTGGGTATTATAGATGATTTATACAACATTACTCACGTATTGCCGCACCTCTACATGCATTAACTGGAAATGTTGATTTTTTGTGGACAGAAAAATGTGATCGAGCCTTCACAGAATTAAAGAAGTTGCTATCTACAGCTCCAGTTCTCAGAGGACCTAATTGGAACTTACCATTCCAAATTTCAACCGACGCCTCAGACACAGCAATCGGTGCAGTGTTGGGCCAAGAAGAAGAGAAAAGACCATACGCTATCTATTACATCAGCAAAAATTTGGCTCCGGCTGAATTAAATTACACTGTCACCGAAAAAGAATTTTTAGCTGTGATACATGCTATTAATAAATTTAGACACTATATTATAGGCTATCCCGTTATTTTGTACACAGACCATTCTGCTATTAGGTATTTAGCAAATAAGCCTGTTACAAATGGAAGAATAACCAGGTGGTTGATCTTGTTGCAGGAATTCGACATTACAATCAGAGACCGACCAGGGAAGGAGAACCCTGTAGCTGATTTTCTTTCACGAATACCAAAATCAGTTGAAACAGCAGCAGTTGAGGACCAATTCCGAGATGAACACTTATTTGCAGTCGCTGTTCAAACTCCCTGGTACGCTGATGTGGCTAATTATCTTGCAGTAGGTAAGCTTCCAAAACATTTAACTCCCAATGAACGGAAACAAATCGTTGCGAAAAGCAATCGATTTTCGTGGGTTGGGGGCTATCTGTTTCACACAGGCGCAGATATGGAAATCAGAAGATGTATTCGAGAAGATGAAATCTTTGATATCTTGAAAGCCTGCCATGACGGGCCATGTGGAGGACATTTCGCTGAATGAAGGACAGCACACAAAGTATTACAAACGGGATATTACTGGCCTACAATCTTTAAAGATGCCAAAAAATTTGTCCAGGCCTGTGATAGTTGTCAGCGTGTAGGACGACCTGGCCCAGCAGACGAAATGCCTTTGCGGCCTCAATTGGTGATCGAACCCTTCGAACGCTGGGCTCTGGACTTTGTCGGACCCATCAACCCCCCATCAAACCAAAAAACCTACATTTTGGTGGCAACTGAATATGTTACCAAATGGGTTGAGGCAGAGGCATTACCCAGAGCTACAGAGGAGTCGGTAATTCAGTTCTTGTTCCATTTGTTTGTACGTTATGGTCTTCCAAGGGAAGTGGTTACAGATGGAGGACCACAATTTGTGGGACATAAATTAGCTGCAACACTCAATAACCATCACATCCATCACAAAATTACTACCCCATACCATCCGCAGGCAAATGGGCAAGTCGAGAACAGTAATAAGATAATAGAGTCAATTTTGACAAAAACTGTTGCCTCACACCACCGCAATTGGGCCGCCCGACTACCGGAGGCACTGTGGGCTTATCGAACCACATGGAGAAGTACCACTGGCTATTCACCATATCACTTAGTGTTTGGAAAGCAACCCATTTTTCCTATAGAATTTGAGATCCAAACCCTGCGAACTGCCCAAGAAGTCGGATTGGATTTAAGTGAAGCACAGAAAAATCGATTACAGCAAATTAATGAGTTGGACGAAACAAGGCTCGCTGCATTACAGAATACAGCACTCATCCAGCAGCAGCGAGCCAAATGGCATGATGCACTCATCAAAAACAAGATATTTCACGAAGGAGACTGGGCTCTGTTATATGATTCTAGATTTCAGGATTTCCCGGGGAAGCTTCAGACTCGATGGTTGGGACCATACGAGATTCAAAAAGTCCATGACAATGGGACCCTTACTTTGATTACAATTGATGGATCTGGATATACATTTAAGGTAAACGGCCACCGAGTTCGTCTGTATCGCAAACCGCTCACTCGGGAATCATTTTGCCAGCAGTTACGCCAAGATACTAACATCAAGATTATGGGAGAGGAAGCAAAAACTTCCTCCCCTATAGATTGGTAAGAAGTTCATTCTTTATTACCACATTTTGTATATAAGATTGTAAATTTTGTATATATGTTGCGAGTGTGTGTTTTGTTGTTCCTTTTCAAAAGGAACAGCACTTGTGAGTTTTGCTGTTCCTTTTCAAAAGGAACAGCACTTATGTGTTTTGCTGTTCCTTTTCAAAAGGAACAACACTTGTGTGTTTTGCTGTTCCTTTTCAAAAGGAACAGCACTTGTGAGTTTTGCTGTTCCTTTTCAAAAGGAACAGCACTTGTGTGTTTTGTTGTTCCTTTTCAAAAGGAACAGCACTTGTGTGTTTTGCTGTTCCTTTTCAAAAGGAACAGCACTTGCGTGTTTTGTTGTTCCTTTTCAAAAGGAACAGCACTTGTGTGTTTTGTTGTTCCTTTTCAAAAGGAACGGCACCCTTGAGTTTTGCTGTTCCTTTCCAAAAGGAACAGCACTTTTTGAATTTTTGCTGTTCCTTTCCAAAAGGAACAACACTTTTGAATTTTTGCTGTTCCTTTTCAAAAGGAACAGCACTTTTGAATTTTTTTATCCCTTGTTACAAGGAGCAACATTTGTGTGTTTTTTTCAATTCTTTTTTTAGCAAGTAGCATTTAAGTGTTTTTGTTATCTTAGGACATTACATCAAAAGAACCCTCCCACCCTCCCTTGTAAGAAAGAAATAGTATGCCCTCGTCCTTTCTATAAGAAGAAAACATTGTCCCGAGGCCATAAGTAGCAGCTATATATTTATGCAACAAATATAAAAGGCATGATATATCAAGATCAGCACATCATAGATCGCTATCTATAACAGCCCTAGTATTGATGCAACAACGGAGGGAACCATACACTCATCATTCTTTCAGCCATAAGTCTCACCTCCTCTGCCCTGTTGGAAAACTTCATCATGTTACGTTCCTACAATTTTCTTTATTATTATTTGGAAATAAGAATAGAAAATTTATATTTTCCTATTGGGATAACAAGACTTCTTCCGCCATTCCCACTCTTAAGGAGGGCTGAACCACCCTTATGTGTAACTATACAAGAGCAAAAGTCCATCTCAAAAGAAAAAAAGCAACAGCGGAACCAAAAGAAATTATTTGTCAAATGCAGGATAGGGGGTTTCATTAAAGAACCAGCCTACTATGATCATAAGATTGGAAGCGAAGTGGCATTCCCATCATGGCCACCACACCAGGGATATGGTCCAATAGGTTCATTATATAAACAAACCTTGGAACAGGGGGTCTCATCACGAGCCAGCCTGCCCACGTTTCGCGCCTCTCTGGTGAATGGCGTCATGGTTATCTGGTTACCAAGCCAGCATGATGGCCTGCATGTTGACAAGAATTGCTCTTCAAAACTACACAAAGGACTATGGTTCCGGAGTGAAATAAACAACTCTGCCACGGTTATAAACACCGGTCGGCAGCAGAGCTCTGTTAATGGTATCGGAGTCAAAACATATACACCAATTTGGATCTTATTAAATATTTCTTTCTATCCTCGTAATAATTATATCTTACACCTTAATGGATACGTCACATGAACATTTATCATTACCAATTATGGCAAAGGTATTGACTATGACTATCTCAGACTTTCCATGAGTGCTAGACGTCCTATCCTTATGTTCTGCATCACATCACGAAGGCTTATGTTAAACGCGATCTATCTGTCGCATCGATCTCGGTATTTCTTTGTCTAATCTGAAACATGGCAAAACTTTATAAGCTGTTCCATTATGACTCGGTGATGGGATGACCGCCTTCTTCTATTTGACGGCTGAGGCAGCCTATCATTTCGCGCGGGGGGGAGGTGACTTCATTACTCCGCCGGCCACGTGTTAACACATCATTCGGAAATGATATGATACGGAGGTACGATATGCGTTAACGGCATGACAATGCTATTTTTTGAAAAAGTTGTTATTTATGATCAATTATTCATGCATGCTCTGTGTCTTTTCTTTTTGCCGCAATTACGTTCTTTGCATTGCTGTTCCATCTAGACCCTGAAACAGAACCATGGGGGGAAAGTCTATCAGAAGCGAGCCGAGCGAGCTCATAGTCTCCGAAGCCGCTCGGAAGATCTTAGAAAAAGCAGGGTGGTTAACTTATTTTGGCCACCTGCGCAAATCAAACGAAATAGTGGCCATGGAATTCCTGCAGAATTTGCAGGAAGAACACTCAGTGGTAGGTGGGAAGCAGATAGCAGTCACGAAGGAAATAATCGCGGAAGTAACCGGATTACCAGACTTAGGTCCAATATGGACGACAAAGAAAGAAAGACTGCAAAAGATCGTAGAACTCTTCCAAGATGAAGGGCAGGAGCTGACAGTGAAGGGAAAAGGAGTGCTGCCGGCAACACTGGGAGAACCTTGGAGCGAACTGGCAAAGGTAGTACAGAGCTACATCACCTGCGAAGGACGAAATGATGTGGTAAGGCCGCGTCACCTTAAGCTCTTAGCTGTGTTAAAAGGAAAATGTGCTGTGAATCTCCCTGCATTGTTAAATTCATTGTTGCATGATACCTCTCGGAGCCTGAAAAAGGCACACCATGAAGACGCAGTGGTTAGCCACCACGGGCTGATCCGCCTGATAGTGACATACAGTCTCGCTCGGCAGCAGACTAGCTGGCGGGAACTTATTACAGCAATTGAAGGGGAAGTAGCATCACCATCCCCAAAGACGAAGCACCCCGCTAGCACCTCCGAAACACCTAAAAAACCCAGAGAATCGCCAAAACCTAAGCAACCCTCGGGCACAACCGAGCAAGCGAAGAAACGCATAAAGCTAGGGAAACAAAAATGCACCCCTGGAGCAACTAGACATGCAGAAAAACGTAAGGAATTGGCCACAGAAAGACGTGCTACCTTAAAGCGAAGGTATTCCTCTGGCACAGAAGAACAGGTTGAAAAACGCAGAAAGGTGGAGGTGGAGGAACAGATGGTCAGCACACCCGAACAGCCCAGGAGGCCTAGAAAGTCAGTTCGGTTGGCAAAGATAAGAGGTAGGCTGGAAAAAATCCAGCCAAACATAGGCCAGCCGATTGAAATAATAGAGGACCCTCCAGCGCCAGAACAAATACCTGGGGAAAACCTGGAACAAACAGAGAATGAAGTAGGAGCTGAAGAAAGAGATAGGGATGACGACTCTGCGGCCGAGACCAGCTATCCAGAGGCAGCTACTGAGCAGCCAATTCGGGAGAAGGAGATGGAACAATTGGGGGGTATCCATCCACAAAACCCTGTGGAGGAAGAAGAGCTGGCCACCATCTTGGCCAGCCTTAGAGGTTATCCTTCACCCTCCAGTCCGGCAGAGCCTCCCGAAGGACCTTCTGAGGAAGAGACGCGTGACGAATTGCATGATGGGATGGCAGGGGAAGAAAACCCCCCTGTCATTGACAAAGAAAATCTGAATACCAATCAGGAACAAGCCGTTCCCAAAACACCAGAAGGAAATCCACCCGCTGATGGCGGGGGGGATGAAAATGTTTGTCGGGAACAGGACGTTCCTCGAATGATAGAAGAAACCCTCGATGAAAGAGGAGCAGAACTGAGGGCCGCGCATGTGCCCACAGCCGAGGCAAAAGAAATTAAGAAGTTGAGAAGAAAACAGCAGAAATTGCTGAATATTATAGCCCAGCTTCGGCAGAAAATTCGGAGTCTGAAAGCCAGTTTGAGAATAAAGAGGACTGTGAGAAGAAAAAGAAGGACAAATACAGCTGGGTCATCTCAGAGAGGAAGACAGAGCACCTATAGACATCTAGTAGGTCGATACTCTGCTAGCAAACCTGCAGCTGTTCCAATTAATACTGAGGAACAAAATGCTGTTCCATCTGGAACAGAGCACCAGAATGCCGTTCCTATTGACATAGAGGAGCAGGCTGATATTCCAAACATCCCATTAGAACCAACTGCCGTTCCAATTAAAACTGAGCCACAAGGCGACATCCCAGTTACAGAGGGACCACCGTACCCCTTTATACATGTCAAGAAGGAAGGGGAAAATAGAGCAGTTCACACTGAGACACCACCTTCAGGGAAAATTAAGCGACGAAATGTAAAGGTCCAGGCGAAACTTCCTGCCTCCAGGGAATTATGGGAAAGGGATCCAAAAACCAAGGCCTTGCGCCGCGAGATAAGACAGGCCCAACAAGAGGCTGAACAGCTACGGGAACAAATGATCCTTCGAGAGAAATATGAGGAATTGCAGCAGAAGGCTGAGCAGTTAGAGGAACAAAGGATCCCTCTGGAAAAACATGAAGAACTGCAACAACAGCTGCGAAACATGAGTGAATCGGAGAGTCAGGCTTTTGAAGGATGGCAGAAGGAACAGGAAAAGGTTGCTAAGGTAACACGTCGACTAGATGCTGTTATTAAACAATTGGACACTGTATGTTCGTTGTATGATGATGTTTTGACTTGCAGGGCCCCCGCGAAGAATTATGCTTTATTCCTCCTTGAAAGATACTTAAGATTGAAAATAAAAGCTGTCAGGGCAGGTGCCCCCATTCAGATTAACACTGTTAATGATTTTATTGATTGTTGCAAACATTATGGGGTTAAGGTCCAACGATTATTATGTGAATTTTATTTGCACAATATGGTGCTTGAGCAGGAAACTGATCTAAACCCTGGCCCCTTTGTGGGGGATATACAGCTGCAAGCCTTTGTTTCATTCGGGGTCAACCAGTTAAAATGGCTCAGGGCTTATAATGCCTTTCAGAGGCAGGAGCACAGCCTAGATCTATGGGTCAGGGCTGAGCCTCAAGATCCAGTTCGCCTATGGCAATCACATAAAAGCCTTATGAGAAACCCTGGCGTTATAAAACTACTAGGACCCATGCATGAGGAGTTGATCCGAAATAGCTTAGAATACTTCCTGGTTATTAAAGATTCCGCCTTGGAGGCTGCCAAATTCCGTTATCGGATTTCCACCCCAAGCATCCAGCTCAGGGAGCCCTTCAGATATGAGAACTTTGAGCTGGCTGCTGAACGATTGCCTTTTTATGGCCAGTGCATTCTGCAAGCTGGACCATCATGGTTAGGATATCGGTTCCGTAGCCCAATTATCTGGCACCCTGCACCGGGGTACCAGGCTTTGTATGATATGCCTGCAGATCAGTTGCATTACTTCTTTGATAATCTGGTTGCCTATCATGGTTGCAGACCCCCTCATGAAGTACCCTCTCCAGCCTATTCTCTTACTGCTCTCCATGTTAATTATAACGTTTTCATGAGGCCATGAAACAGAGTAAGTCGGGGGGTGTGTAGAGCATTGGGAAGGTATGTTTTAATAAATAATTTAGTGATGTTTTAAGCAATAGTTGTAATCTTTTCTTTATTATAAAGTAGGGAAAATGCAACGAGAACGAGTCTAAAATGATCCAATCACTAACAGTTGTCTTCTCTACGCAGGAAAAGGTAAAAGTAGGAAGGCGCAATGCAAAACGAGGATTTGATGAGAAGATAACGGCTGTCCCTCCAATTCTAAATAAGGTTCAGACCAGGTCGAGTAAATCAAGGAAAATCAGTCCGGAACGAGATGAAGGACTGCCAGTTCGGAAATACAGGCCGAGTAAAGGAAAGCGTTAACATTTTAGCGGATCCCTCAGGATCTTCAATCCTGAGGGATCGCTACGATCAATCGTTTTGTCGACCGGTGAACTCCGCCGTTAATTGTATAAAAGGAGGGTAGCATTGGAAACTAGGGGATTACTTTTGGGGGTATCTTTAACTTTCTGTCATGAATTTTATTGTCAGTTAAACTCAGACTATTGAGTCTCTCTGAGACCTAGTTTTGTACTCTCATTGATGCGTTAATATAATATCTTGGCGTTAATTTCTCCGTGCGTCTGAAGTAGTTTACGGCAGTGCGCCATTGGAAGCTTTGGGCCCGGCTCCAACGGACACTGGCTGAGTGTACCATTACAATTCTGCTTTGTGTGGTTTGTTTCTCATAATCTGTTATGGTTGCATGTTGTTTCCTATTTATTCATCTGTAGCTTTCCTGTTATAAATCTCTGTAACAAGTTCATATCATACTTTCAGGATTCTTCGCATACTGTTGATCCGAATTGTTTGCATCAATTACAGAATTCATAAGTAGAATATTTCAGCTACAGGTGATTGGGGTTAATGGATTGTTGGTGACTATTGCAGATCGTGTACATATGATTGACGTTTCCTGTCTTTAATGATTTGCTGTTCCATTTGATATATATATGATTGACGTTTCCTGTCTTTAATAATTTGCTGTTCCATTTGATTAAGCTGCAAACCTGTATAAATGATTGCTTTCCTTTTTGTATGTAAGTGTGTGCCAAGGATTGGAAGTGTTGACCTCGCGAGACTTAGTTTCTTTACTGCCGTTCCATTTACTGCCGTTCCTTTTATTGCTGTTCCATTTCTGAAGTTGCTGTTTCATTCTGTTTTATTGCTGTTCCCTTCGCTTGCGTTTATTGAAGTGGCATGAGAGGAGGTTCAAGACTGTTGTGAGATACAGCAGACGCTATAATGCTCCCAGATCATGATCCATACTCCTTCATCAGTTTCTAGGGGGATAGGTTACTAATTCCATACCCTCGACCGACGAAGTTGCTGCGTGTGTGATTTCTTTATGCAAAAGTAATTTAGCATTAGCATCCGTTTACTCTTGTATTCTTTAGATCTATACTACGAAGCATTATCCTGACAAATAGCCTCAAATTAAGATGTCCTTTACAATAACAAAACGCTCCCGGATTGACTTGTAATGTGAGATAACTAGAGGTGAAAAAGACCCTTGTTACAGCTCCACAGCAGGATGCAGCAATGCGAGAGGCACAAGTGTTTTGCACAGTGCTAGGTGGCACAGAGAGGTGTGCAATGGTGCGAGATGCATGGAGATGTTGCAGTAGCACAGATGTCAGAGAGGGAGCACTTGTCAGCAGCAGGTAGAGCTTCAACATCAGAGTATGTTCCTATCCCAACAGAGTGGTCAGTTGGGAGTGTTTTTGTTCCAATTGTTGTTGGAGCAAGTGGACCGAGCAAATGTGTTGCATGCAGAACATTCCAAAGTTTCAGGATAGGGTTTCAGATAATCCATATCTTGTTGAGAGGGAGTATTGAAAATGCAACAAGATGATGGAGCTTAGTGAAAAGAAGTCACCTTCACTAAGTGGGCCCACAGGCTATTTTTGGCGCAAAGTCTATTTTTAGACTATGTCTATTTTTAGACATATGGATCATGGTCTATGAGTTGCAGGATGCTATTTGTGGATGATTGGTCATGTTGGTAAAAATAAATGGACTTCTATTTTTGGACATATGGGCGGAATCTATTTTTAGACTTCTAGTCTAAAAATAGAACAGTCGAATATTATTAGCTCTTAATAATATTTGGACTATAAACATTATCTTATCCTCTTGCAGCACTTCAATTTGAGCTATGGATGTGGCACATGCAACTGCCAGAAGGAAATACACTTTTATTATGGGTTAGTTGAGCTATTGCATGATGGAATTCAGTTAGAACTCAAGTGATTGAGTTTGGTGGAGTTGATTGAGGAGTTGATGAAGTTGTGTTCAGTTTGACTTGGTTGAACTAGTTGTATTTAGTCTAACTGCAAATACACTAGTGATGAGTGATGTGAATTAATTATTAATTAATTCACTAATTATTAACTCATAAATCAACTAAAGAATACATCAGTTAACTCAGTGCATGGACAGTTCAGTAGAGACAAGTGTTAGAGGTGGGTGAAAGAGTGAGACTGCTATCAGTTGTGACTATAGTTGTGCATGAGATTTGCACAATCAATGATGGAGATTTCCAATGAGGATTGCGCAGTAAAATCCAAGGAAAATGAGCTTGGATCATTCCTGTTCTCACATTGGATTGCGCAGTAGAGGCAGATAAACAGTGGAGGAGATTTGAACCTGTGACTTGATTAAGATCTGAGCTAGTTTGTGTGTAGCAGGTGGAGATAGTACTGAGTACTTGTGAGGAGTATTGTACCATGTATTGTTACATGTTCTCTATCATTATAATATACAGACAGTTCAGGGTTTTCAGTTGTATGCTTTCCCCATTACATGATGTGTTAATGTGTGCATGCGATTGATGTTTCATTGTTTTTAATTCCGCAAAATTGATGATCAATGTAGAGGAGGTTATGTATTATGCATGCATTCTGCAAATAGTGTATAATCATTCTATGTCCATGTCTTTCATTGCTTTGGTGGCCTCCATAACATTCCAGGATTCTGTCATAGTCTCCTCCTCATGTAGATAAAACCTTGCATTCCTCTCTATTTCTTCCCACTGCTTTCTTTCTTTTTCTTCCTTTCTCCCCTCTAACATACCTAAAAGTAATGGTGGGATGAGTTTCAATCCATTCCAGTAAACTTTGAGTCTCTGTAATGTTTGCTTATACATTGGGACTCTCTTTAGTGCATCCCTCATTCTATCAGGAGAACAATATTCTTTGATCTTTAGGATATAGGGTAAGGTGTTCCATCTCCTTTAGCGGGCTTGTTAGCTATCATCTCCTAGCAATCTTAGCATGTCTTCAAAATGAGTGACTGCTTGTTCCTGTACAACAAGGTATCATGGTGCAATCTTGGGATCATTTGCAATGAGATTGTGAGTGCTGATGACAACCATTATGTTAGATTGTTCTGCTCTGATGAAAAGTGGTTCTTCTTCTTCTTTTGCCAATACCCTTTTCATTTTTGTAGCTTTGGCTTCTTCATGACTCATCCAAGATGCCAAGCCCATTATTTTTAATCCCCTAGCTTTGGATTTTGGTCCCACACATTTAAATATATAAGAGCTAAATTGTGTAGGTAGAACTCAGATATCATTTCTCTATCCTCCACGGTGCTTTGATCATAGAGGTCAATGAATTGCTTGTAGTCTTGGAAAGGAATAGTTCCTCTTTTTGCTAGGGTTTTTATCTAAAACTACAGCCATTGTTCTTTGAGGTATAAGGCATATGACATTGCTGGCATCCTGCATTGAATTGCCTCCATGGATAAACTTTCCATAGTTGCCAATTCGCCTTCCTTTTCATGTAGCTTATTTCCTAGCCATGTGTTCTTAGCCACTAATTGAGATTTCATTATTGTTTCCCTATCTCTTATGCTACTTAATTCTCTGCCCATTTCTTGCAACTTCTCTTCCATGTGGCCTACATCCTCTACCCCTTTTGATTTAGCAATTTGCATCCACCTATGTGTCCTTTCTCTCTCTTTTTCAAGTTCAAAGAATAGAGGAATGGAAATTTTTGTGGTATCACCATACCTCCTTCAATGAATCTGTAGTAGGAGCCGAGGTTTGGATGTGGGCTAGGCTCCTCCAACTCTTGGGCATCTTCCTCTATTTTTTGTTGAGTAATTCCTTCCTCTTTTCCTTCCCTTTTCCCTTGTAGCCTTTATTGATAATTTTTCTATGTTTCATGTAGGTTTGACATGGCTTCCTGTAGGATTGTTTTTGCTTCCTATATGTCTAACTGTGTTTCCTGTAGGAAACCTTTTCCTTTTGTTGAGGTTGACCTGGTGACAGGTCTCCTAACATAGGTGATTGGTGACTTGGGAGAATCTTGTTTTGATGTTCCTTCTCCTTCCTTCTTCCTTAGAGGGATTTATTTCTATTGTTCTTTTGGTGAGTCCTATATGACAATTGGATTTTTGGTAGGGGTTTGTGGTCTCCCTTGTCTAATCCTTGTGATCTTCCTTATCCTGAAGTAAAGTGGAGTTTTCCTTTGTCTCTTTCCCTTTGATTTGACAGGTGTACTTAGGGAAGTTAGAGCATATTCTACCACCTTATTTGTAGGCTTTGGAGACACCCTTGGTGATTATTCTTCTTCCCTACTTTGTCTTTCAAAATTTTGTTCATCCTCCTGCACCTTATCCTCTTTTTCATCCTCTTTTTCTTCTTTTTCTTCATCCTCTTTTTCTTATTTTTCATCATCCTCTGTTTCTTCTTCTTTTTCATCCTCTATTTCTTATTCTTCTTCACTAGAAGTAGGGCTTTTGTCATACTCAATGGCTCGAATTGCTCCTTCTTCCTTCATGTTTGGAAATGTTGACCATGCAGTAGGGATTCTTAAATTGTGTAGAGCATCTTCAGGATGAGTTTGATCAACCCATGATGTGCTAGCTGCTGATGTTTTCCCTCTTGTACCTTTATGCTCATGTCTATCATTGATTGTAATAGAAAATAAGGTATACTAAGTTTGTTATGAGGAGGTGCCTCTTCTCCAAATCTTAGCTCATGGAGGAGTCTAAAGTGGTATCCATACGCTATATGTATCTACCTTCATAGGAAATATACGTGATGATGTGGTAACTCACCTCATTCTAGGGATATGGAATTCTTTCCCTTCTAACCCCGTTTTTGTCTTCAATTGGTTCTTCTCCCTCCAAGAAATTTTTTTTCTTTGCAAGAGTGTTGTTAGTCTTGTCCTCCTTTCTCCATTGTAACCTTAGGGGGCATGTAGTTATCCTGCTAATACTCTCAGGGCTAATTGCTACTGAAAAACCCTTCACTACAATAGTGGCACTGGCTCTAGTTAGAGGTATGAGTGACATTGCAAATTCTCTAGCCACATCATCATCGTATCCCCTTAGTAGCTCAAAGAACCCCATCCATTGATGCCTTGTAAATATTTCTACCATAGTAGGATGTTGGTGTATTCTAGCTATGTTGGTGGGCTCTCTTTTGTTGAAACCTCCTATCATATTTTTTGGAAATTCTTGTTTGAGTGAGGTTTGGGTGGCTATAGTTTAAGAACTCTGGTAGGTGATGAGGTTTCAAACTTTATCCTTCACTAACCTTCACAAAATTCTCTCTACCTTTATGCGTATAGCAAATACTCAAAAGAAAGGAGGATTTCTTCTTTTTAGATGAAAAACACAGAAGGTATGGCACCTACCCCCTTTTCATATGCTCTGGTGATGAGAACTCTTGAATTGATTGCCCTTAGTGTCCTCTTGCAACTCTGTGTGGTAATTTTCTGTATCCTGTAGCCTTCATGTAGTTTCCTGTAGGTGCTCTTGTTTGCTATAGATGCTGACTATTTCGTGTAGGTTGCCACTCTAGGGATTTTGAGAGTAAATTTTCTTTCAATGACTCCTCGAAATTGCCTTTTCCTTCAGCTTTTCGAAATAACTAATACTTCGCATGGGATTCAGTGATTATTTCTATTTGTGGAGGATTTCGTTGGGTGATGTGCTGGCTAGCTGAGTAAAAATACCTACTTTCAGACCATTGGTCCCACTAGTGGTTCATCACATCACCTTTCCTCGTAATCATCTCCCACTTTCATTCTCCGTAACATAGACACTTTTTTTTTAATTCATTCCCATTTTTTTTATGTGGCCTTGCCACGTTTGGAGTTGACTAATCCTTTTTCTTCTCATTATCTGACCGAGGGTGGCCAAGTTAACTGGCCACATTCACTTATAAAATCAAATTCATGAATCATTCCTACAGTTTAATCATATTCGTACCTATGAGGGAATATTGGTGATATGACATACCTATTGGTCCTTTGCTTCATTGATGCATGCTTGAGAGTGGTGCTAATTTGTTGTTCTTTGACCTTGCTGCGTATTCTTCAACTATGTTTTTTTTTCTTCTTATTTTGGTGATGAGTTGCTCCCTTGATGATGTACAGGTGCTAGCTTTTGTTGCTACTGAGATCTAGAGGAGCTTCCTCATCACTGTTGATCTGGATCTTTGACCTTGTTTCATATTCTTCAACTGTGTTTTTTTTTCTTCTTATTTTGTTGATGAGTTGCTCCCTTGATGATGTACAAATTCTAGCTTTTGTTTCTTCTAAGCTCCAGAGGAGCTTCCTCATCACTGTGATCCTTGTGCTAAAGGTGGATTGGAGTTGTTGTGGTTGTTTTTGTGGAATAGGCTCCTACAGGACCTGCTACAGGATGTCCTGTAGCTACCATTTTCTTGAACTTTTTCATCTCTTCTCTGCTTTTGAAGTTGAATGGGTATTGGAATGAGTGGAGGATGTGGTTATGAAGTGGAATATGAGGTATGTTGTTTTGGCATGTATATTTTTGATGTTTTTCTTTCTTTCCTTTTTTTCTATTTTCTAACTTGATTTCTTTGATGGATACAGTGGTGACATGGTCATGGAGGGTGTTCGCTGAGGTATGGTGAGGTCAATGTCTCTTTTCATAACCCAAAACAGGCTTGTCTCACCATTTTTCCACTGGACTACCCTTCCTGAACTTTTTCAAGGCCTCCTGTAAAACCTACAGGAAACTCCTATAGTATTACAAGGACTCTTGTAGAAAACACAGAATTGCTTGGAATGGGCATCTAGAGTGGAGTATGGATGGAAGAGCATGGGGTGTATGGAGGAGGTCAAATGGATGAAGGAAAGCATGGTTTTTGGTAGGGCTTGCTATCCTCTATAGCTTGTGCACATCTTCTTCTTACAAACCTGCAAAAACAGAATTGTTATTTTTGTATGTTTTTCTCTTTTTTCATTTCTTTTTTCTCTTTCTCTTCTTGTTTTTTATTTTGAAAAGACAACTAAGCTACCTCAAAGGAGGTTTTCATCCTTGTTGCCTACCCTAGGTGCCTCAAAATAGGTTTTCACCCAGAGATATTTTATTTTTTCTTTCTTTTCCTTTTTAATAATCTTGGGCTTCCACAAGAGGTTTTAAACCCAAAAGTTGAACTCAGGTGCCTCATGGAGGTTTTCACCTAGGTCCCTTTATTTTCTCTTCTTTTTTTTTTCTTTTTCCTAAGAACTTTGTGAGATGGAAACTGAGACTTCTCCGATTACCATCACTGCCTTTCTAATGCTATTGATGAATTCCTGCTTTGATAAGGCCTTCTTGTACACATTTAACCTGTATCCATTGACAAGAAAAAGGATACCTTCTGTATCGATGTTTCTTATCTGAACAACGCCATTTTCATGGCACTTTTCTATCGCATATGGTCCCAACCATATTGTCATTAAGTTTCCTTTGAAATATTTGTATCAGGAGTCATACAACAAGGCCCAATCGCCTTCCTGAAATAGTTTGTCCTTGATATTTCTGTCATGCTATATTTTCCTTTCTACTTGAGTCACTTTTGTGTGCAGGAGGGCCTACATCCTAAATTCATCTAATCCATTCAGCTAGAGAAATCTTTCTTGTTGTGCCCTTGTGGTATCTAGATTTAGTCGTGTTGTCATCCTTAAGGTGTTGTACTCAAATTCAATGGACAACAGGGCTTTCTTCCGATAGGATGACTCATAAGGAGTGAAGCCAGTGGTGGTCTTCTAGGTATTATTGTAGGCCCAGGTGGCCTCCACAAATCTATCTACCCAATCCTTTCTACTACTGCTAATCACCTTGGTCATAATGCCTTCCAATGTTCGGTTGGTTACTTCCACTTGCCCATTAGCCTATGGGTGGTAAGGGGTGGATTTTTTGTGCTTGATATTACACTGGCTTAACAGATTTTCAATCATGTGAGATGTAAATTGATTGCCTTGATCAGTGACCAACTCTCTAGGGTATCCAAACTTATAAAACACATTCTCCCTCAAGAATTCAACCTCCTTTTCTTTTGTGGCTACCTTGATAGCTTTGGCTTCAACCCATTTTGTTAAGTAGTCAGTGCACACAATGATGTACTTCTTCTGTATGGATGGAGGGTCAATGGGCCTAATGAGATCCATGCCCCACTTGTCAAATGGCTCAAAAGTCACTTGAGGTTGTAGGGGCATTTCATCCCTGGGTGTAGGCTTCCCCATCCTTTGGCACCAATCACACTAGATGGTATACCCTTTTACATCTTGGTGGAGAGTGGGCTAGTAATAGCCAGCTTGTAGTACCTCCACAAGACCCATCATGACAGGCCAGAAGGATTTCAAAGAATTCCTCCTCCATGACGCATCTTCTCAGAATTTCATCTGGACCTAGCTTGAAGAGATTGCCCCCAATCCAAGTGAATGGGGCACTTTTTCTTATGATTATGCTCCTTCCCTTGGAGGACAAATTTGGAGGGAGCTGTGCAGATACCAAGTAGTTTTCTATGTCAGCAAACCATAGAGAGAGAACTGAAATGGTGAATAAATGTTCATTTGGTAGCTGATCATCAACCATTCCTTCCTCCCTTGCAGGAAAAGTCAATCTGGATAAAAAATTCTGCAACTACATTCTCTTTTCTAGACTTATCAATAATATTTAGATCAAATTGTTGTAATAAAAGTAACCATCTAATAATCTGAGCATTTACATCAGGTTTGTTCATCAAGTATTTAATTGCAGCATGGTCAGTATGTACAAACTTCTGGTAACCAGTAATTTAATGTCTAAATTTATTCAATGAATGTACAACAACCAAGAGCTCTTTTTTTAGTTACTGTGTAGTTTAACTCGGCTTTTGACAGATTCTTACTGATGAAGTAAATGGCATAAGGTAGCTTGTCATGTAGATGAACTAGAGCTACTCCTATAGCTTTGTCAGAGGCATCGGCATGAATTTGAAAAGGAAGAGCCGAATATGGGCCTCAGTGAATAGGTGCAGTAGTCAACTTTTCCTTTAGGGTGTCTAGGGCTTCTTGGCAGCTTTTTGACCATAAAATTTTGAAGTCTTTGGAAAATACGCCAAATAAGGTAGACGCTAACTTGCTGAAATCTTTTATAAATCTCCTATAGTATTCGGCTAATCATAAGAAAATTCTGACATCTCTCTGCTTCTATGGAGTTGGGACCCTTTTGATGATGGCTATCTTACTTAGGTCCACTTGCAGTCCTTCCCAGGATATTGAGTGACCTAGAACAATCCCTGTAGTCATCAAAAATTCACATTTATTGAGACTAAGGGATAAGTTCATTTCAATGCATTTGTTTAACACCTTTCCTAGGTTAGAGAGAGCCTCTTGGAAATCACACCGATAGGGTGTAAAGTCATCCATATAAATTTCTACTACATCATAGACTAGTTCTACAAAGATACTCAAGACTGCTCTCTGGAAAGTGGCAAGGGCATTGCATAAACCAAAAGGAAGGACCCTATAAGCGAAAGTACCCCAAGGACAGGTGAAGGTGGTTTTATCCTGGTCCTTTGGGCTGATCTAGATTTGATTGTACCCATTCAATCCATCCAGGAAAGAGAAGAACTTATTTCCTGCCAGACCATCTAACACTTCGTCAGTGAAAGGTAGAGGAAAATGGTCATTCTTTGTGGCTTTGTTTAGCTCTCATTAATCCACAAAAATCCTCCACTTTCCATTTTTCTTTAGAACTAGCACCAGAGGAGGCACCCACTCATTGTCCGAGATAGGGTAAATGAATCTTACATCCAAAAACTTCTACAGCTCTTCTTTGACTATATCCTTGAGAGCTAGATTCATTCTCATTTGGGGTTGGCAAACTAGTTTGAAACATTCCTTGATGTAAATGTGGTGAGTACACATTGAGGGGTGTACTCCCTTCATTTTTTTGTAATTAGAAGGAAATGCATCCAAATTCTCTCTTATCATGTTACATAACTCTTCTTCTTGGTGTACAGAGAGAGAGGGGTTGATTTCAAATGCTCTTTCAGGGCCAAATTCTATTGTCTTGATACAAGTAGGGTTTCAATCAACTAAGAATAGGTCAATCCTATGGTGTTCCTTGGTTTCCTTCACTACTTCCTCCAGAGACATGGTGTTGGGAGTTTGATTTTGGAGGATGTGTTCAATCAAATCATCTTCATCAAGTTGTCCTCCTCCTCTGGAAGTTTCTAGGGTATAGATTTGGGAGGAGTAGACTTCATCTTCTTCCTCCTCTTCTAGCCATAAAGGTAAGTCATTTTATAGGGATGGCTAAGCAAGAGGGTGTTAAGGTCCTATAATTTATAGGATCGCAAGGTGATTGAGTAAATCACAGTCTGCAGATTTCAAATTGTTCATAGATTCCAATATTCAATTGATTTCACAAAAAAAAAAAAAAAGAGAAAAGAAAAGAAATGAAAAGAGGGTATATAAAAATAAGAAAAAGAACAAAAGAGAAAACTAAGAAGAAAAAGAAAACCCCAAATGTTTTTCAAATCACATATTCTAAGCATGATTGAACAAATTTCAATTTCTATTAATAGGGTAGAAAATAAAGATGTGCCAAACAGTTTAATCTTGGAAAATCAGTAGCTAGGTAGAAATAAAATTGATTCAATTGTTTAATCTAGACCAATGGGACAAATAAGTGATAGAGTAGGTTAGAAATAAAATAAAAAATCAAAAGGTCTGCCAGTCTAAGTGCACCCTACAAATGAAAAATAAAAAAAATGCTAGATTAGAAAAATAAGGGTAGGTAGATTGAGGAAAGTCCAAAGAAAGAAAGACATCAATGTTATTTTAAGGTTGGAAGACATATATTATATTATTTTTCAATATTATTTCCCCTAACCTTACTCTATACCACTATTTTCCTATAGTCTGCCCCCTAATTATTTTCCTACCCCACCACTCACTTACCCGTCACATCCCATCTTACCTATCCCCCATCTCTCATCAAATCCCCACCCATCCCATATGATCTGACAGCCCATGTTCTTTTCTGGGCCTCCCTCACCCTCTAAAAGTTAATCTTGAGGGGGTGGGGGTCTGAAATCAGTGGTTTCAAACCGCACTCTCATGATTTCTCACCCCCCCCCCCTCATACCACTTACCACTCCCCAAGCCCCCCGAAAAATGGTTTATGTTGTTAATAAAACCGCTTTTCCACTGTGACCATTTGCCACTCCCGCCACCTCACACCGCCAACCCGTCCCATCTACCTATCACCTCCATTCCCATCGTTGTGCGTTCAATTGGCTGGACCGTTAGCCAATGGACTTGTGCCAAGTCAGACCAACCCAATGGGAACACTCCAAAGCCATAAAAGCACCATTTCACTCCATTTCACTCCATTTTCTAATTTTTAATTGCTATCTTTACTATTAGGCACAATTCAATTTCATTCAGTCATATGCAAAAAGTGCAGTAAGCTCACTCCAACAGCAATATTGTTGCAGGAGAATTTATTTTTCTATAGTGATCACATACTCCCTTTCTCAAATCCCACTTCTAGTTTATCCCTTTTCTTTCTCCCTCTCTGAATTCCCATTTCTTCTTATCCCCTTCTATTATAATTTCAACACAAGTCAGTTTTCAGAGGTTTCTATAGAAGACAACCATGGAACCAAAGAAAAAGGAACAAGAAGTATTTCATCCAATGGTGCACCCACCATTAGATTTGGATTACCTACCACTTGCAAACAAGGATTTTAAGGTATATCAAACCCTCTCAGAGTTTGATTTATTCGACATATATTATTGGTGAGAGGATAAATTTGTCGAGGAGATGGATGGAATAGGCCTCTAGGACACTAATCTACCTTTTTACATTTTTCCTAAAACACATAGTTGCCCAGAACAGATTAGGAAATTCCACTCATGCTACAATCCATAGCAAAGGGCAGTGATGGCCCCAACGGGACATATGTTGTTTACCATTGATGCCAAGTCCATTATGAAGATGATGCAGTCCGCTGTTATTGAAGTTACTACTCCTTTTTCCCATGACATTCTCACTGAAATTTATCAAAAACTTGATTTTTCTAAGAGAGCCAAAACCTTAGAACTTTTCATGAATGAGGACACACCTTTGCCAAACAAGGATCCTCATTATTCCTCCTCTGTTTTCCCTGATATAACTAGACAGATTGTCACTATTCTTTCTTATTTACTTGGCTATTATTCAAATCAATGGCTTGATGAAGCTATCATAACTTTCTTGTCTGTTCTAGCAACATAATCCAAGCCCTATATCCTCTTCAATTTCAACCAATTTTTAGCATATGCCATTCATCAACAGTTTGTAAATTTCCTCACAAAGGAAGTGTTTCAATACTCCTCAGTTTTGGTTTATATGCTTGTTTATTTTTAGGCAAACAGGTTCCAGTTTTCAATGAGCAATTTGAATGAGGAAGGTGAACCCCAACCTGTTAATTTCTGGACAACATTAGTAATGAAGAACTCAAAAGACTTCAGCTACAAAAACATTGTAGAAATGTTTGTTCACCCAACAATGAGCCTCCTCAGTGGGACTGCAGGACCCAGGATCAGTGAAGAAATAAGAAGAATTATGTAGTTGATAGACCAGGAAAGAATAGGTGATTGGTACTTTTACCAAAATTACACTGGATTAAGAGTATATGGTTGTGAGTTGGCCCCTTATATGCTGCCAAAGTTCCTCCCCATGAGGATCTTTGCACTTGAATACATCAGGAAAATGATTAATGCAGACGAAGTATATTTTGTAGCAGTAAGAAAAAGTCTCAATTCAGGATCAAATCTCAGATTGGTCCCTTCATTTGTAATAGTAGAGAAGCACGGGAGGAGGCAGATAAAAGACTAAAAGAAATGAATTTCACCCACAGTTTTACATGGTCCTATGAACCATGGGGTATCATCTCCAAGAAGAGGGTGGAGAAAAAATCAACAACCTATATTCACACTCAAAGGCCTGAAATTGAAAAATACATGAACCAGATTTTTTGGATGCCTAATAAATTACAGGAGGTTGAGGAACAAGTGATATCTTCTTCTAGTGCACAGACTCCAAGATAGTAGGAAAATAAAATCACTGAAGACAAAACAGAAACGGGAAAAGAAAAAGAATAGGTAGTAATAGGGAAAAGGCGTAGAGATGATCAGTCACATGGAACTGATACTTCTATGAGGGAATTCAGACTGAAATACAGGAAGAAGCCCAGAAAGCACATGGACATAGATAAAGGATCACCGTAGAAAATAGTCACCAATACCATTGATATTCTAGATTCATCCCCAACTAGAGGGCAATCCTTTCCTGCCACTCCAATTTCAGAAAGGCAGCAGTCCCTTCAAGTGTCCTCATCTACAAATGTGACGGAAGAAAAGGAAGAGGCAACCTTTGACACATTCAGGGAGATTAAAATCAAGAATGAAATATTGAAAAAGAGCACTTATGCTCAATTTTGGAAACAAAGTGCAACTGCACAGGGCAGAATTCTCTCTGCCTTTGATTCAAAAAAGGGAAAAACGCATATGGCATTTTTATAAGCATAGATAGTAGAGCCCAAAACTCTATTAGATTACAAGAAAAATTCTTTTGAGTTTGATGCAAGAAGTGTTCATCCAATGGATCAGCTGGAAATGCACATGAAAACAGGTGAAATGATTTCATCTACTCTAACCAACACTTCTATGAATTTGTTTAAAATGCGGGTAGCCCTATTAAATGCTCAATCCCAATTAAAGATGGGAAGAATTTCATCACAATCAAAGGACAATAAAATTAAGTCTTTAGAAGACTTAGTAGTGAAGATTGGGTATGATCCCTTAGATGTGAAAGCAACTAAAGAAATAATAAAGAAAAAAGAGATGGATATAGTAGCTTTGAAGAAGCAGCTCAAGATGCCTGCTACACATGACCCACTGACCAAGGAGATAGAAGAAATAGAGAGCACAAAGGTTGATATGATGAAATTAATAGTGGAGAAGCCTCTCCATATCAAACAAATGGAAACAGAGATGGAGAAGATGGTGCAAGATAAAGAAAAGGAAACATACATGGCCAACACAACAATAGAGGCCCTTCCTCTAACAACTCTTCCCATAACCACTCCAGCAAGTGCTGCCACAGGAGCAGGAAGCAACATAGAAAAACTGGCCAGATCAATGGAAGGCATGAATCTGCAAACTAAGGAGATTAAAATCCTGTAAACTCAAGTTAATGTGTTGCAGGATCAAATCAAAAGGGCTAAAAGTGACCACTCAGTAGAGATGCAGAGGGCAAGGACCTTGATTGAAAGGCTACAAAATTCAGAGAAAGAATCATCCATTGGGAACACTCTAGGAAGAGTTAAATAGATTATTTGGAAAAACATGATCAATGGTATGAATGAAATTTGGCCTAGCATCCAAATGATCTTTGAGCAGAAAGAATTAGTGGAGAAGGCTAGAGAAGCTATTTCAACTACTAATGAAGAGCTGGGAAACATGCCAGCAACAGCTAAAAGGATAATAAAAAATTTAAACTCAAAAAATAGGTATGAGCTGGAAGAGTTGGGAGTGGCAGACAGGAAAGAGACCATACTTCAAGTCAAGAAGGTACTAACTAAGAACAGCTTAAATGTGCAACTAGAATAAAAATGTCAAAATCTAGAGCTGAGAGTCAACAGGTTCTTCAACAGAATTCAGCCTTTATATCAGAAAGGTATCCCCTCTCTATTTATCATAAATGACAAACTCATGGCTAGAGAGGATTATGTCAAGAAACTCCAAGGTATAGCCATGGATGCCACCAATCTTTACAACATCAAAGGCAACATAACAAGAAAGGCATTGCTAGAAGCTATCAACAGTCAAATCTACATTAAGCATGAGCTGAAACATGTTTTTTGGTTAAACCCACTTTTGCAAAATACAACAAAGATACAAAAGGCTAATGAAGATCAAGATTCCAAATGAAGAAGCATGGAGTGACCTATGTGATTATCAGGAGGAACGAGACAAAGATGATTGAAGTGATAGCGTAAATTTGAGTCAGCACTAGCCATGTCAGCAAAGCCACTATAGCAAAATTAATTTCTCAGCAGCAGCATCCCTGAAAAAGAGGATCAGGTGTCCCAATTTTCTCAACATGGCCACTTTGTGGTTACACTAGTCAATTTTCTTTTGTTGTAATTAATAACATATTTCCAAGTGTATAAGGAAAATCATTGTAGGTTTCGAGTTAAATACTTCATGCATTGGAAGTATTAAGGGTTGGACCCAAGTCATTTGAACTATCTATTTTCATTGGAGTACTGTAATATTGAGTTGGAGCATCAATAAAAAAGTACCGTTTGCAAGATACTTGATCTATTTTGACCTGGTGATGTCTTCCCTTCTGTGCTAAATATATCTATGTTTTATTCATTTATGCGTCATTAAGTCTTATTGTAAAGCAGAAATTATATACTAAGATATGTGGTTGGAGAACCTTATTTCTATCTAGTTTTACAATCTAAATGTTTTCTTATGATGTATGATTAAGAAATACTTAACTTCTTTTTAATCATTACTGATATCATTTTTTTTTCATCTCATTTCTCTTTTAGATCTAGTATAAATAGTTAGTTTTCCTTGTAAATGTTCTAGAAAATTGATGTTACCACCCAGCCTTTAACTCCATAGCCCAATGGAAAGGATTCATATACGATCTACCCCAACCAAACATAAAAAAAACCAAGCAATTAATTAATAAATCTCCTTCATTTGTACATCTATCCTAACACATTAGAACTCTGAAAATAAAGTCAAATCCTAAAAATACAGAGAGATCCCTCTCTGAGTCTAGGAGGGCTAGATCCTAGACTCCTAAGCAGTTTGATGTATCTTTTGTGAATTTTGTCTTCCCAATCTTCAAAATCACAGAATGATAGCATATTGGTGACCATACTGGGGAAGCTATTGAAATTTTATCCTTTCATTCAAACTCAGAGTATCCAATTAAAAGATTTGTATGATAAGTTTATTCCTAAGATTGGTTTCTTTTCTATTTTTGTATATTCAGTCTGTCTGTGTTTTAGATCTGAACACTGGCTTCCAAAAGAATCTCTACCAGATCCTATCTAGATCCAAATCCTCCTACCATAGTGGATAATCCTAGAACTCCTAGAACCGAGAACCAGACAAGCAGTAGATTTCTTCACAGATCCAACTCACTTCCTAAAAACTTTGTTACCTTCCAAGATATCCAGTTTGATTTACACTTTGAACAAGGCTTATTTAGGACTAAATCAAAGAATTGGAAAGACCATATTCTTTGATCCATCAATATTGCCAAAAATCCCAATGAGAGAACTTTCTTCACAAACTGAATCAGATATTCATCTTTTACAAAATTTTGACACTCTTCAAGATCTAGTGATAGGTCTCACCTTAGAAATTGATGGTTCTTACCTTCAACATTCAGTACAATTAACTTCTTTAAACCTAGAAGCTTTCTCCTTCACAGCTCAACCTGCATATATTTAGTCACCAAGTCCTATTGCCTCCATAGTTCCTACCCCTTCTTTCATCCTTCAACATAAGGTTGCTCAAATTCCTTTACTCTCATTTCCACCTAGTACTAGTTCAACCTCATCCACCGTTCAACTTCCTTCAAATGTTGCTCAACCACCACCACCATCATGGCTACCAGGTATGCTCCTTTGGTGTTACTAGCCCCCTTAGCTAATATGCCACAAGACTATCAATCCAAGATCACACTATTTGATGGGATAGGTCCTTTACAACCCAAAAACATGTGGATAAAATGAATTATTGTTTTGACCTACAAGAGGTAGACAATGAAAGTATTAAGCTCAAAATGTTTGCTCAAAATTTAGGAGGAGAAGTTAGAAAATGGTTTAAGTTCTTGCCTACAAATAGTATAAATGACCTCCCTGCATTCCACCAAACCTTTCTTAATAGATGGGAATTCAAGAAGAATCCTTTACAGATTCTATCAGAATAAGAAAATATTAAAAGGGAGGTAGGTGAAAGTGTACAAGATTATTGTGCTCGATTCAATAATACCTATAATGCAATACCTATAAATCATAAACCATCCCAGGATTTAGCCTTGATAAAGTTTCTAGATGCTTTTGATATAGATATGTCTTACCATCTTAGGGAAAGAAATTGTCCAACACTATAAGCAATGCAAAGAGATGTTGTGAGTGTAGAGGCCAATTTACAAGCTAAAAGAGCCAGGATGAGAACTAAAAGACAAGTGACTTTTAAGGAAGAAGCTTCAACTTCTGCAGTAGAAGCCAAAATTGATTCCTTAGTAAGGACTATGGAAAGAATGATGGAGAGAATAAGTATAAATGATATGAATGTTCCTAGGGAGAATCCACCTGTCCAACAAAACCAAAATCCAAACCCTAGGAGAAACACTCCACAAATCATACAAAGAGATCAAAGAGGCCCAAATCAACAAATTAGGCCACCATTTCAAGAAAATTATGCTGATGAAGGTATAAGTGTAGTTGAAGAAGTTGAGGAAAATCAGATTAATTTAATGGGAACCAATGAAGATAGTTATGTTTTTCTTACACAAGAAGAACAGGAATTGTTTTTATTAACTCAGACAGAACTTGAATCTGAAGAATCTGATGACTATAAACATGGGTTTGAGAACGCTATCTTAGAAGTCCACAGAAAGTATAATCTCAGGAGCAAGAAAAACAATGATAATTCAAATAAAAAGGATTCTAATAACTCTGCCAAGAAAACTTTAGAGCCTAATCCCAAGAAGACAGCTAAAAGCTCTAAGAAAAATGAAAACAATCCAGAAAGGAGAAACAGACAAAATATTGTTAAGTAAACAATTGATGTCTCAACAAAAATTGTCCAATATGGAATGCCAACTACATGTCAGCAAACATAACTCATAACAAAGGTTGTGGCTGAAAGGACTGATTTATTAAATTTTCTTAAAAATCAAGCTCCCTCCAGTATTGGGAACGAAATTGCTAAACTCAAGATCTCTATTCCTCTTACTGAACTGGTAAACAAACATATGTATAGGTCCAAGGTTATAAAGGTACTCAACATAGGAGAAAACACTAATACAGTGAATTTGAATGATGACTAGCCTGAACTTTTGTTTGGACTAGAAGTTGATGGAAAGCTTCAAGAAGGGGTGTTCCTCCATTTTATGTCATCCTTGATATTCATGATAAGATCCTTCATAATGCAATGTTGGATTTAGGTGCATCACATAATCTCATGCCAAATATTATTATGGGGAAACTTGGAATTGAAATCACTATACCATAAAAATATCTATATTCATCTTATTCTAGCAAGGTTAGATGTCTAGGTCTCATTAAGGACCTTTGTGTCACACTAACCGAGATACTAGCAAAATGTTTAGTGATGGATATAGTAGTAGATGACATTCCTCCTAAGTATGGTATTCTATTATCAATATCTTGGGGAGCTAAGTTACAAGGGACACTTCAAATGGATATGACATATACCACAATACTAGTATCTGGCCAACCAAGGAGACTGTATAGGGAAACCTTAATGAAATACATGGTGAGTAGCCAAGAAAGGCGAGGCAACTATCCCCTCTACTCTGTCCATACTGATCTTGATTCTTTCATACTATACAATGACAATGACAGAGACATTGATACACAGGTCAAGCAGGCATAAAATGATCTCAGTGAAGGACCTGACACTCAAACACCCATTATCCAATAGGACCCTGAGATAGAACCTCTCTGGAATATGACTTTTGATGGCTCATGTGGTAAAATAGTCACAGGAGCAGGAGTCTGGCTCTATAATTCAAAAACCAATCAGGTTGAAGGTCATTCTTACAAATTGAATTTTCTATGTACAAACAACATAGAAAAATAGAAGGCATTACTCTTAGGCTTGAAATTGCTTAAAAGGGTAGGTGCTAAAAGAATTTCTATCCAGGTAGACTTTGAACTCATCATCAAACAAATTAAAGGTCAATACTCTGCAAAACATCCTAGATTAAGAGAATATTGAAATGTTGTGATTGATTTTCTTAAAACCTTTGAGGAGTATGACCTTGCTGTGATCCCTAGGCTCCAGAATGCCCTGGCAAATGGATTAGCTTTTTCAGCCAGCACCTACAAATTACCTCATCCAAATAAACAATACACAACTGAAGTGAAGCACCATCCTACAGTGCCTGATAACATGAGATACTGGCAAGTTTTTGGAAGTGATAAACAGATTGAGAGTTTTCTGCAATCAAAGGATGAATTTGAGGATAGTTGCACAGATCTGGAGGATGAACTAGACAGTCAAACTAATGTACATATTAGTATAAATCAACCTGTTGTTTCTGATGAAAAAAATGATGTAAATAAGATTGTACATAAAACTGAAATACATAAAGATCTAGAAAAGGAAGAATTCAAAGTACTACAACTCAAAGATAATGTCTTACCTAAAGGGATTTCCCCTTTGGAAGAATTGTTCGACTTTAACGATGTTGCTAGAAAGCAAAAAATGGAACCAATAGGAACAAACATTGAAGAATGCAACATAGGAAGTGAACTGAACCTCAAAATCATAAAATTCTCAAAATCATTGCCTCTCATGGCTAAGCAAAAGTATATAGCTCCGTTCAAAAAATTTGTAGATGTGTTTTCCTAGAGCTATGAATATGTAAAAGTTTATGACACTAGCATTATAAAACACAAAATTCCAATAAGAGAAGATCAAAAACCATTCAAACAGAAATTGGGTAGGATAAACCCTGTCCTAATGCCTTTGGTGGAAAAGGAAATCAAGAAAATTTATTAGGCTAAGATCATAGTCTCAATTAGATACTCTAAATGGGTATCCAATATTGTGCCTACAAGGAAGAAAATTGGTGAAATAAGATTGTGCATTGACTTTAGGAATTTAAACAAGGTTTCCCTTAAAGACAACTATCCCTTACCAAAGATGGATCACATACTACAAAGGGTAGTGGGTTCTAGTAGGATTTCCTTGTTAGATGGTTTTTCAGGGTATAATCAAGTTTTGGTACATCCTGATGATCAAGATAAAACTACTTTTACTACTCCTTAGGGAACTTTCATGTATGTAAAAATGCCTTTTGGATTAATGAATGTAGGTGCTACTTTCCAAAGAGCAATGGACATTTCTTTTTCAGATGAAATTGGACATTTCATTGTGATTTACCTTAATGACATCACCGTATTTTCAAATACTGATGAAGAACACCTAGCACATCTAAGAAAAGTATTTGAAAAATGCAGAAAGTTCGGTATCTCCCTTAATCCCAAGAAAACATTGTTTGGTCTTGAAGAAGGAAAAATTTTAGGCCATATCATCTCTAAAGATGGAATTATAATTGACCCTAGTAGGATTGAAGGTATCCCTAAAATTAGTCATCCAAGAAACATGAAATAACTTCAATCTTTTATTGGAAAAATAAGTTTTTTGAGAAGATTTATACCAAATCTTTCTAAACTACTCAGAAATATAACAAACATGCTCAAGAAAGACACATAAATTAAATGGAATGTTGAAGCCAAACAATCTTTTGATCTAGTCAAGCATGCATTAACAAAAGCTCTAGTTTTAATCAGCCCAGATTTCACTAAAGATTTTATTATCTTTTCTTTTGCATTTGAACATACTATTGTTGCTATGCTATTGTAGAAAAACAATGAAGGACACGAACATCCAATAGCTTTCTTTAGCAAATCTCTGAGAGATGCTTCTTTAAAATACAATATCATGGAAAAACAAGCATTTGCTCTAGTTAAAGCAATAAAAGATTTCATGGTTTACATTTTACATTCTCATATCATTGCTTATGTGCCTAATGTAATTGTCAAAGATATTCTCACACAAAATGGACCTGATGGGAAGAGAGGCAAATGGATAGTTGTGATTCTAGAATATGATATAGAAATCAAGCCCACCAAGTTGATCAAAGGACAGGGATTAACCAAATTGATGGTTGAATCAAATTTCAATGCATTAGACATCAACATGGTGTTTTCTTTGGATGATCTTGAGGAACTGGCGACTCCACCAATAGACGAGGCATATCTAAATTCCCCCTAGTATGCATACCTTTTATATGTTCTATTCAATTTAAATTCTCCTCTTGGATTATCCAAAACAAAGGCTATATTTCTTAAATTAAAAACAGTCAAATTTTGCATTATTGATAATACATTATATTGGAAAGATGCTAGAGGTGTTTTGCTCAGATATTTGTTAAAAGATGATGCTAACAAAGTTATGTAGGAATTTCATGAAGGTGACTGTGGAGGCCATCTTTATTGGAAAACAACTGCTAATAAAATCCTTAGAGCAGGTTACTATTGGCCTACACTTTTCCCAGACATCCATAAGATGGTGATTGCTTGCCATAAATTCCAAATCTTCAAAGGGAAGAGAAAATTACTACCTTTTTCCCTAAAACCCATCTCTGTTGAAAGCCCTTTCCAACAATGGGAATTGGATTTCATTGGTGAAATTCATCTCCCATCCTTTACCCAACACAAATGGATCCTAACAGCCACAGACTACACCAAATGGATAGAAGCCATCCCTTCCAGAGCTACTACTGATTCTGTTATTATAAAATTACTCAAAACCAATATCATTTCTAGATTTGGCTACCCTAGGAAACTAATCACTGATAATGTTGCAGCTTTCAAATAAAAAAGGATGGTGGATTTCTGTCATAAGTACTATATTTCTTTGGTTCATTCAACAACTTATTACCCTCAAGGTAATGGGTTGGCTAAATCTTCCAACAAGAGTTTGGTAAACATCATTAAGAAGGTTCTAGAGGACAATAAAATGCCATGGCACAACAAATTGATATATGCATTATGGGTTGATAGATTGACTACAAAGAAATCCATTGGCATGTCCCCATTTCAATTGGTTTATGGAATAGATGCAGTTTTCCCTTCTTCCATGGGGGTACTAGTTATGAAGATCATTCAGGAGGTACAAAGTGAACCAAATGATATACAAAGAAGGATATATCAGACAATTCAATTGCAACAATCCAGAGAAGAGGTATACAATAGAACTCAGGTTGTCCAGGAAAACATAAAGAAATTTTTTGATAAAAGAACCAAAGATGATGATTTCAACCTGGGAGACAAAGTGCTAAAATGGGACTCAAGAAGAGAAGACAAAGGGAAACATGGTAAATTTGAAAATATTTGGAAAGGCTCATATATCATTTATGCTTTCAAAGGAAATAATGCATTTTTCCTCGAGGAGTTAGATGGAACATAATTCTCAGGAGGTCCTATCAATAAAATGATGTTTAAGCACTACTTTTCTTGAGTACACATATTTCCTCACACCATTGTAAATATCACAGTATTTTAGGTTTTTAGTCAAATTATTCATTTGACAAAAAGAAATCATATTGAAGATAATGCAAATTTGAAGGATTCAAGGCTACTGTTCATGTGTTGTGGATACTTCAAGTTGAGAAGTTTCATCCCCAGCTAGAGCCACTATTATGGTCCTATAATTTATAAGATCTCAAGGTGATTGCGTATTTCACAGTTTACAGATTTCAAATTGTTCATAGATTCCAATATTCAATTGATTTCACAAAAAAAAAAAAGAGAGAAAAGAAAAGAAATGAAAAGAGGATATATAAAAATAAGAAAAGGAACAAAAGAGAAAAATAAGAAGATAAAGAAAACCCCAAATGTTGTTCAAATCACAAAGTCTAAGCAAGATTGAACAAATTTCAATTTCTGTTGATAGGGTAGAAAATAAAGATCTACCAAATAGTTTAATTTTGGCAAATCAGTAGCTAGGTAGAAATAAAATCAGTTCAATTGTTTAATCTGGACCAATGGGAGAAATAAGTGATAGAGTAGGTTAGAAATAAAAGAAAAAATGAAAGGGTCTGCCAGTCCAAGTGCACCCTGCAAATGAAAAAGAAAAAAATGCTAGATTAGAAAAATAAGGGTAGGTAGATTGAGGAAAATCCAAAGAAATAAAGACATTAATGTTCTTTTAAGGTTGGAAAAAATATCCTATTGTTTTTCCTAAGGTCGGGAGAAGAAATTAAAAGGGGAAGGGGTCTTATATTAGTTTTCAATATTATTTCCCCTAACCTTACTCTATACCCCTATTTTCCTATAGTCTTCCCCCTATTTATTTCCATACCCCACCACTCACTTACCTGTCACATCCCATCTTACCTATCCCCCATCTCTCATCAAATCCCCGCTCATCCCATATGATCCAACAACTTTTCCATCCCCCTCTCACCCTCCGAAAGTTAATCCCAGGGGAGCAAGGGGGGGTCCAAAATTAGTAGTTTCAAACCACTGACATGTCATGCTCTCATGATTTCGCACCCCCCTCTGATACCTCTTACTACTCCTTAGGCCCCCTAAAAAATGGTTTATGCCATTAGTCAAACCTCTTTTTTGTTGTGACTGTTTGTCGCTCCCACCACCTCACAACGCCAACCCATCCAATCTATCTATCACCTCCATTCCCGCCATTGTGCATTCAATTGGATGGGCCGTTAGCCAATGGACCCGCACTAAGTTAGACCAACCCAATGGGAACACTCAAAACCCATAAAAGCACCATTTCACTCCATTTTCAAAGTTTAACTTGCTATCTCTACTATCAAGCGTAGAAAGTGCAGTAAGCTCACTACAACAGCGATACAATTGCAAGAGAATTTATTTTTCTGTCGTGATCACATATTCCCTTTCTCGAATCCCACATCTAGTTTATCCCTTTTCTTTCTCCCTCTCTGAATTCCCATTTCTTCTTATCCCCTTCTTTTATAATTTCAACGCAGGTCAGTTTTGAGAGGTTTCTGCAGAAGACAACCATGGCACCAAAGAAAAAGGAACAAGAATTATTTAATCCAATGGTGCACCCACCATTGGATTTGGATCACATACCACTTATGGACAGGGATTTTAAGATACATGAAACTCTCTCAGAGTTCGATTTATTCGACATCTATTTCTAGTGGGAGGATAAATTTGTGGAGGAGATGGATGACATAGGCCTCTGGGACACTAATCTACCTTTTTCCATTTTTCCTAAAACACATAGTTTCCCAGAACTGATCAGGAAATTCCATGCATGTTATGAGCCACAAAAAAGGGCAATGATGGCCCCAACAGGACATATATTGTTTACCATTGATGCCAAGTCCATTACGCAAATGATGTAGGCCCCTGCTATTGAAGGAACTATTCCCTTTTCCCATGAGATTCTCATTGAAATGTATCAGAAGCTTGATTTTTCTAAGAGATCCAAAACCTTAGAACTTTTCATGACTGAGACACACCTCTGGCAAATAAGAATCCTCCTTATTCCTCCTTTGTTTTCCCTGATAGAACTAGACACATTGTCACTGTTCTTTATTATTTACTTGGCTATTATTCAGATCAATGTCTTGATGAAGCTATCGTAGCTTTCCTATCTATTCTGTCAACCGAATCCAGGCCCTCTGTCCTCTTCAATTTCAGCCAATTTTTATCATATGCCATCCATGAATAGGTTGTAAATTTCTTCACAGAGGAAGTGTTTCAATACTCCTTAGTTTTGGTTTATATGCTTGTTTATTTTCGGGCAAATAGGTTCCAGTTTTCAATGAGCAAGTTGAATGAGGAAGGTGAACCCCAATATGTTACTTTCTAAACAACATTAGTGATGAATGAACCAAAAGACTTCAACTAGAAAACATTTGTAGAAATGTTTATTCACAGAACAATGAGCCTCCTCAATGGGACTACAGAACCCAAGATTAGTGAAGTAATAAGAAGAATTATGCAGTTGACAGACCAAGCAAGAACAGGTGATTGGTACTTGTGCCAAAATTACACTGAATTAAGAGTATATGGTTGTGAGTTGGCCCCTTATAAGCTACCAAAGTTCCTTCCCATGAGGATTTTTGCACTTGTATACCTTAGGCCAATGATTAATGCAGATGAAGTGCATTTTGTAGCAGCTAAGAAAAAGTCCCAGATCAAGATCAAATCTCAGATTGATCCCTTCATTTGTAATAGTAGAGCAGTAGGGGAGGAGGTAGATAAAAGACTGAAAGAAATGAATTTCACCCACAGTTTTACATGGTCCTATGACCCATGGGGTATCATCTCCAAGAAGATGGTGGAGAAAAAATGAACAGCCTATATTCACACTCAATGGCCTGAAATTGAAAACTACATGAACCAAATTGAGTGGATTCCCGATACATTGTAGGAGGCTGAGGAAAAAGTGATCTCTTCTTCTAGTGCACAGACTCCAAGACAACAGGAAAATCAAACCACTGAAGACAAAACAGAAAAGGTAAAAGAAAAAGAACAAGGAGTGACAAGGAAAAGGCCTAGAGAAGATCAGTCACCAGGGATTGATACTTCTATGAGGGAATTCAAGTTGAAATACAGGAAGAAGCCTAGAAAGCACATGGACATAGATAAAGGATCACTGCAGCAATCAGTCACCAATATCGTTGATATTCGAGATTCATCCCCAACTAGAGGGCAATCCTTTCCTACCACTCTAATTTTAGAAAGGCAACACTCTCTTCAAGTGTCCTCATCTACAAATGTGACTGAAGAAAAGGAAGAGATAGTATTTGACACATTCAAGGAGATTAAAATTAGGAATGAAATATTGAAAAAGAGCACTTATGCTCAATTTTGGAAATAGAGTGCAACTGCACAGGGCAGACTTCTCTCTGCCTTTGATTCAGAAAAGGGAAAAATGCATATGGCATTTTTAGAAGCACAGACAACAGAGCCCAAAACTCTAGCAGATTAGAAGAAAACTTCTTTTTAGTTTGATGCAAGAAGTGTTCATCCAATTGATCAGCTGGAAATGCACAAGAAAATAGGTGAAATGATTTCATCTACTCTAACCAACACTTCCATGAATTTGTTTAAAATGCAGGTAGCCCTATCAAATGCTCAATCCCAGTTAAAGATGGAAAGGGTTTCATCAAAATCAAAGGACAATAAAATTAAGTCTTTAGAAGATTTAGTAGTGAATATTGGGTATGATTCCTCAGATGTGAAAGTAGCTGAAGAAATAATAAAGAAAAAAGAGATGGATATAGAAGCTTTGAAGAAGCAGCTCAAGATGCCTGCTACACATGACCCACTGACCAAGGAGATAGAGAAAACAGAGAGCCAAAAGGTTGCTATGATGAAATTACTAGTGGAGTAGTCTCTCTAGATCAAGAAAATGGAAAAAGAGATGGAGAAGATGATGCAAGAGAAAGAAAAGGTAGCACAGATGGCTAGCACAACAATAGAGGCCTTTCCTCTAACATATCTTCCCATAACCACTCCAACAAGTGCTGCAACAGGAGCAATAAGTAGCATAGAACAATTAGCCAGATCAATGGAAGGCATGAATCTACAATAAGGAGATTAAAAGACTGCAAACTCAAGTTAATGTGTTGCAGGATCAAATCAAAAGGGCTGAAAGTGACCACTCAGTAGAGATGTAGAGGGCAAGGACCTTGATTGAAAGGCTACAAAAGTCAGAGAAAGAATCATCCATTGGGAACACTCTAGGAAGAGTTAAAGAGATTATTTGGAACAACATAATCAATGGTATGAATGAAATTTGGCCTAGCATCCAAATTATCTTTGAGCAGAAAGAATTAAGGGAGAAGGCTAGAGAAGCTACTTCAACTACTAATGAAGAGTTGGGAGACATGCCAGCAACATCTAACAGGATAATCAAATTTTTAAACTCAAGAAATAGGTATGAGCTAGAAGAGTTGGGAGTGGCAGACAGGAAAGAGACTATACTTCAAGTCAAGAAGGTACTGACTAAGAAGAGCTTAAATATGCAGCTAGAAAAAAAATGTCAAAATCTAGAGCCAACCGTCAACAAGTTCTTCAACATAATTCAGCCTTTAAATCAGAAAGGTCTTCCCTCTCTATTTGTCATAAATGAAAAACTCATGGCTAGAGGATTATGTCAAGAAACTCCAGGGTATAGCCATGGATGCTACAAATCTTTCCAACATCAAAGGAATCATAACAAGAAAGTCATTGCTAGAAGCTATCAACAATCAACTCTACATTGAGCATGAGCTTAAACATGTTTTTGTGGTTAAACCCACTTTTGCAAAATACACTGAAGCTAATGAAATATACAGGAGGCTAATGAAGATCAAGATTCCAGATGAAGAAGCATGGAGTGACCTGTGTGATTATCAGGAGGAATGAGACAAAGATGATTGAAGTGACAACGTAAATCTGAGTCAGCACCAGCCATGTCAGTAGAGCCACTACAACAAAATTAATTTCTCAGCAACAACATCCCTGAAAAAGAGGACCAGGTGTCCCAATTTTCTCAGCGTGGCCACTTTGTGGTTACACTAGTCAATTTTCTTTTGTTGTAATTAATAACAAATTGCCAAGTGTATAAGGCAAATCATTGTAGGTTTTGAGTTAAATACTTCATGCATTGGAAGTATTAGGGGTTGGACCCAAGTCATTTGAACTATCTGTTTTCATTGGAGTATTGTAATCGTGAGCTGGAGCATCAATAAAAAGGGACCATTTGCAAGATACTTGATCTGTTTTGACCTAGTGATGTCTTCCCTTCTGTGCTGAATATATCTATGTTTTATTCATTTACCTATCATTAAGTATTATTGTAAAGCAGAAATTATATACTAAGATGTGTTGTTGGAGCACCTTATTTCTATATGTGTTTACAATCTAAATGTTTTCTTCTGATGTATGATTAAGAAATACTTAACTGCTTTTTAATCATTACTAATATCATTTTTTTGTCATCTCATTTCTCATTCTGCTTTTAGATCCAATATCTAACAGTTAGTTTTCCTTGTAAATGCTCTGGAAAATTGATGTTACCACCTAGCCTTTGACTCCATAGCCCAATGGAAAGGATTCATATACGATCTACCCCAACCAACCAAACAAACAAACAAGCAATTAATTAATAAATCTCCTTCATTTTTACATCTAGCCTAACACATTAGAACTCTGAAAATAATGTCAAATCCTAAAAATGCAGAGAGAGCCCTCTCTGAGTCTAGGAGGGCTACATCCTAGAATCCTAAGTAGTTTTATGTATCTTTTGTTAATTTTGTCTTTCCAATCTTCAAAATCACAAAACGATAACATAAGGTACAAACCAACTGTTTGAATAGATGCCGTTTTTTTATAGTCATATTTCTAACCCTACAAATTATGTAGGCATCAGAAGTATCTAACCAAGGACTCCCAAGGATGAGAGGATAACCATTGGATTTGGTCTTAGGTTGGAGAACTAAGAAGTCAGCAAGGTATTCCCAGGAATCAATGGAAATACTCCGGGAAAATTACCCGCCCTAGCATTAATTCAGACAACTATCCAATGACATTAATGGTAGGGGTGTCTTTTTTTCACCTCCCTATATGTTTGAAATACTTATCCTTGATCAGCTTGTTGTAAATGGGGACATCTTGATAGCTTGGAGAAGTAGGATTTTAACACAGATTTTTCAACTCACCTAGAAGTTCAGATTCTTCCTGGGTGTGTTGTACTAGATGGGTTGATCCAGGTGGATATTGGTGGCCACCCACCTATTCCACCTGGACCCCCACCATTGTTTCTTTCAGTTTTTTAGTTTCCTTATTTGTAGCACAATTTATTATTTTTGGTAGTTTTTCAGGTCTTGAACTTTCGGAGCTATTTTTAGGCCTTAAATGACATTTTTTTGGAAAAATTGGATGCAACATGGGTCATTGACCAATGTTTCTCACTCAAAAGTTGTACTGTTCGGATAGATCTTTCTAATGAGGTATTGTGCACATCAAACAAAGATCATATGCCAAAGTTACGACCCCGAGAAGTTGATGTACCAATTTACCCAAACAGGGCCCATAATTTGGTGCTTCATCTCCTAGGGTTAGGTTTTTGGATGTTTAGGGTTTTCCATTGTTTCTCAACAATAAATAGGCCTTTGAGCCTCATTGTAACATAGTTTAGAGGCATGTAGCCACCACATCTCTTCTCAAAGATAAGCTACCATCGCCCGAGCTAGTCTTATTTCCATTCTGTCTGTAAGCATATTTCAGTATTTGATATCAATGAAATGAAGCGTTATTTCTACTGCATCTTTGTATTTATGGTTATATCTATATTTTGTTGTGTTCATGTTTAAATCTAGATCAGTGGTATCAGAGTGGTCTACTCTTTCTCTGATTTTCTTTGCATGTCCCCAATGAGGTCAGGATATAAGGAGTTAAGGCTTGACTTGGTCGAACCTTTCCAAGACTAGTTTTGCAAATCTCGATGAACTCCCAAAGAAATATGAGGGGGCAGGAGATCCTATCAAAATCTTGCTCGAAGAAGCCCTAGAGTGACAAAGGAATGCGATGATGGACAACTTTTCCCAGATCCTTCAGCGGCTACCCAAGGGCGACGCATCTACTTCTGGTAGCTACTCTGGAAGCACCACACCCTTTAAGGTACAAGTTAACTTTGACATTCCCATATTTGAGGGTTAGATAGATGCAAACACTGTAGATAAATGGTTAAATCTGCTAGAAGGATATTTTTTTGTTCATGATTTTTCCAGCCGGGAACATATCGCTTTCACACTTCTCAAAGTAGTCCCCCACACCAAGGATTCATGGGAAACCTACTGTGAGCAGAAGGATGAAATTACAAACTCATTGTTTTCAGCCACACCCACTTGGAACTCATTCCGGGATTCCATGAAGGAGAAGTACTATGCTGTCGGTGGCTATGAGGATAAATACATCAAGTGGAGAATGCTGCGATAGGGAAGGGACCAAGATGTGCTGGAGTTTACCAAAGTTTTTCATTCCCTTCACACGAAGTTGGGTATCAAGGATTCTAAGAAGCATTTGGTTCTCAAGTACCACAACTGCCTACACAGGTACATCCAAGACAAGATGGAGTTCGTGGACATCTCCTCGCTCAGCATAGTATACCGATATGCCATCAAGATTGAGAAAAAGTTTAAACAGAAGAAGCGAGACTTTGGATCTATGAATCTGAAGCAAGGGAAAGGTGTCCACAAACCACAGAACAAAGGACAAAGCCAAGGTGGGGTGGCCCAGGAAAACTCGCCAAAGCTGCAAGAAAAGAACAACACCGCAAAGTCGAAGAAGGACACGGGAAAGTGGTGTGAGTTCCATACATCTCCACTAACAACACAAGTGAGTGTTGGGCCAAGCAGTCACTGATGGTTAAGCTAAATTCTTTGAAATCAGATGCATGTTTCGACTTTGAGTTAGAACCCGACAAGGGGAATGACAAAGGGAAGTAGATTATTGATGCGAAGCCCAACGCCACCATTTCCACCACGAAGATCCATAAGGAGGAACCCGAAGATCCAGAGGAGGAGGAGCGCATCTTCCATTCCTAGATGTGGGTAAAGGGTTCCCCACTATAGTTCATTGTCGATAGCGGGAGCCAAAATAACCTCATATCGGCAGAGGTCATGAAGCATTTGGGCTTACCGACCACAACACATCCACAACCGTACACCATCAGGTGGCTTCACCAAGGACAGGATCTTCGCGTGGGCTAGCAATGTCACCTTCCATACAACATCAAGCCCTTCATAGATGAGTTATTATGTGATGTTTCTCCCCTTGATGTTTGTGATGTATTATTAGGCCAACCATACTTATGGAAGTGACATGCTATGTATGAGTCAAGGCCTCATGCTGTTATTGTTACTTTAGGAAATAAGTTGTAAATGATACCGAAGTTAGCACCACCTACCGCCATCTCTTTGGTTACTACAAAACAATGCAGTAAGCTCATTTCCAAAACTGGGAAATTTGTTTTCTTGATGATACGCCCATAGGGAAAGAAGAAGACGATGGCCACAACCTCTAGACAGGGCCCCTCTGCAGGAAAACAATAGATGGATGAGGTCTTGGAGGAGTACGAGAACATCTTCACCTCCCTCACAGGGGTGCCTTTACACTGTCAAGTCAAGCACTCAATCACTCTAACCCCAGGTGTGTCGCTTCCCAATGGAACAATCTTTCAGCACTCCATTGTGGAGAATTATGAAATCAAGAGGTAGATTTAGGAGCTACTAAAGGAAGGTCACATCCATCCAAGTTCATCACCCTGTAGGAGCTTGATCGTGTTGATACAGAAGAAGGACGAGACTTGGAGACTCTATATTGACTATCGAGTGCTCAACAAGATCACTTTCTGGAATAGGTACCCGATCCCACAGATTGATGACCTTCTGGACCAACTGAAGGGGGCAAAATACTTCAACAAGATCGACTTGAAATCAGGATATCACCAAGTACCAATCAAACCCTCTAATGTGTGGAAGACTACCTTCAAAGCCAAGGGCCTTTTCAAATGGTTGGTTATGCCTTTCAGGTTGACAAATGATCCTGCAACCTTCATGAGGCTGATGGATGATATCTTGTGGCCATTCACCAACTCATTTGTAGTGGTATACTTGGATTACATCTTGATCTTCAGCCAGAGTTGGGAAGAGCACCTCCACCACATCCGACAGGTTCTCCAAACACTACAGCAACACACGCTATGTGCCAATTTTGAGAAATGCACTTTTGGCATGACCCAGGTTCAGTATCTGGGATACATTATTTACGAATAGGGGGTGTGTGTGGATCTAGCCAAGATCCAAGTCATTCGAGATTGGCCCCAACCACTCTAATAGAGCTCCACATCTTTTTGGGTCGTGCTAATTTCTACCGCAGGTTCGTGTTGGGATTCTCTCATATCACTTAGCCATTGAGCCAAGTCACCAAGGGAGGAGTGAAAGAAAAATTCTTTGGTATGAATTTCAACAAAAGGCATTCATAGAGTTGAAAAATCACCTCTACTCTACACTAGTGCTGACATTACCATACTTGCAACAACCATTTGAGATCAAGACATATGCCTCTGACTGTGCTATTGGGGCAGTCCTTACTCAACAAGGGCATCCAATGGCATATCATAGTGAGACACTTTTAGACACAATCCTGAAGTATCCCACTTATGATAAAGAGATGTATTTCATTATGTAGGCCTGCCGATAATGGAAGCATTACATTTTGGGGAAGGAAACGGTCATCCACATAGACCATCGCCCCCTGCAGTTCATATAGACACAAGGGAAGTTGCAGAATGATCACCATTAGAATTGGTCCACATACCTGCAACAGTTCCATTTGAATATCAAGTATAAGAAGGGCAACACCAATAATGTTGTAGATTGCCTCAGTCGACCATTAATCATGGCATTAACCACCGTGCTCAACTCTTGTGGGCACGAGACTTTTAATTGGCCAATTATCTACAAAAGCAACCCAGAATTTGGCCACACATACCAGATGCTATGGGGGGGTTAGCAAGTTCCAGATTTTCACCTCCAGGATGCCCTATTATGCCACTTGGGACACCTTTGTGTTCCTTCAAGCGAGCATGCCAAGATGATTTGGGAAGCACACTATAGCCAAGCCACTGGGCATTTTGGGATAAAGAAAATGGTGGCAATACTGTAGAAGTATTTCTATTTGCTGAGTCTTCAAAAGAATGTCAGGAAGTACATCAGATCCTACACTACCTATGCCATTGCCAAACCGACCATCAAGAAGCAAGGCCTCTACACTCCATTGTCTACCCCTAGGCGACCTTGGGAATCCATCTACATGGATTACATGTCAGGCCTTCCTTCTACTAAGCATGGCAATGATTGTGTTTTTGCGGTCATCGAAAAATTCTCAAAGATAGCTATTATGGCAGCCTGCAAGAAGAATATCACAATGGAAGCCATTGCTAAACTCTTCTTTGAATGAGTGTGGGTACACTTTGGGATCCCATAGTCTATCATCTCAGATTGGGACAGCAGGTTCCTCAGTACATTTTGGTCCAGTCTCTGGTTGATGATGGACACCAAGCTAATTAAGTCCATAGCTTTCCATCCCCAAACTGATGGCCAGATAGAGGTCGTCAGCAGGATGATCGTACACATTTTGTGCATGTACAACTCAAAGAATCCACACACATGGGATGAGAGCCTCCCCTATGTCAAACATAGCTATAACGAGGCTCTCCACAGCTCGACTGGCCACAGCCCTTTTCAGGTGGGCCTGGGATTCCAGCCACTATGTCCCATTGATGTGGCCATGTCATTTACAGCTACTCAAGCAGATTTGGCTCATGTCTATTCCAAAATCGATAAGGAAAATAGCTTCATCGAGCACATCCAACATATCCGCCTATAGGTCCATGAAATTATGGAGAAATCAAATGCTAAGTACAAGCAGTGACATGATCAACATCGGGTGCCACACAAGTTTTAGGTGGGTGACAAAGTTTGGTTGCATTTGCAAAAGGAATGCCTTACTGGAGTGTTGTGGGGAAAAATGCCTATGCAGGACGATCCTATCCACCTAAGGTGTGACAGTGCCTTAGCAACAAACAGAGACAGATATTCTAGTATTCTTCCTTTATGAATTAAGAATGAAGAGAGATGGATGGACTAACCGGTGTCTTTCGTTTGTCCCTCGATCCGGTTTCTCTTCTCTTTGGGAGTTCCCAGCTACTTGCCTTCTCGCTCGCCAGCTTCAAGAGGTTTCTGCAAGATCACAAGAAGAGAACACTACACAAAGACATAGATTCATATTCATAACTAGTTCAGGATTAGAAATAAACTAAACATACTAATGCAATCATACATCAAAGATACACCAGTATATAGGAGAAACCAAGATAGCTTTATTGATGAATAACAAGGTTCATGAAGAGATACAACCCAGAGGGCTCCAATCCAGCATCTCCTTCCCAGCAAATGGAATTCCTATCTTCACCCCCTTCAAAGCATTAAGCACCCAATGATTCCAATCTCAAACCAACATCAATTCCTTGCAATAACAAAATTCCAGCCCCTAGATCTCATGGAGGAGAGATCCATATATAGATGTTTGGAGAGAGGATGAGTCAGCTTGAGATCTGACTAGTGTCCTTTCCCTCTGTCAGTTATTGATTCCACTTGGAGATTGGGAACCTCTTACTCATCACTAGTCGAATTCACTGAGGCAAGTGTCATTGAGGAAGATTCTGGAAGCTTCCTCGGTCTTGACACCTCTTGGAATGAACTTGCCATTTGTCCACTCTCGCTCAACGCACCCTGGTAGTGCTTCTACCTGCGTTGCAGTGCAGGTAGCCAGTGTTGACTTTTCATTTCAGCGCAGACAGCTAGTGGAGCCACTGAATTGATCCTGAATTGGCTTGTTTTTGAGCAGTTTCTGGTGGAGAACTTCTATGAATTGTTGTGGTTTGTTAGCCTTGTTCCTCTAGGGGTAGGAAAAACATGTTTAGGAACTTTGGATCCCTTAGATTATGGACATTTCATGCTCAATGCTGTAAGGCACAAAAATGTCTATAACAGTTGCCCCCTAAAGTATGAGGCCGTTTATCGGGTGAAATGCTTTATTAGGAGGATCCAAAGTTCATCCAATGCTGGGAGGAAACCTGTAATGAGATACAATACAATACATTATTTTTCATACTGCTTTCATGATCTAGCTGAGGCGGGCATTCCCATGCTCAGCTTTATAAATTCATTTTTCTGTACATAGAATAGACAATCGTCTGATGGTAGACCGATAATTTTGATGAAATTATCGTCCTTTGGGTAGGATGATTATCTGCTGCAATGATGTACATGTCAATGTCTTTATCTTTTCTGAATATATATCGCAGCCCAGATGGATGAAACTAGATCCGGGGTCTTCAAACTCGTTCGATCTTCACTCTAAGTAAAAGTCGATCCATGTGAGAAATGTTCTGAAGTCGAACATGGAAAGACATCGCTTGATTACCGCTCAATTAGGTAAACCGTTAATAAGCGCGAGAGGAATCACCGATAATGATAATGACCCTCAAGGTACTGCAGTACAATTCACGTGGTGTGAATAAAGGACTTGGCGTCGAACACCACGCAAAATCTTTCGGTCGAAGGTCATTGATGTATACCTATCGCCGGAAGTGAGAAACTTGCCATTGAGGCATGCAAGCTTCAAAGTACTGAAGGGGTTGTTCCTAGATCAGCTTCTTGGATAATGAGCTGATGTCGACAAGAAGCGATCCGTCAAAGGAGGGCCTTAATGAAACCCACATCAATGACACGGAACGAACCTAATGATTTTGATGGAGGTGAAAACGATCTGTGACATATGATTCAGGGTGGCGGTCATGAAAGGATGAAGGATAATGTATGGCAGTGGATGGGACACGGTTGACTTTTCTGAACGACTTCTCTTGAACATATGGCGACACTGATGCGATGGATCGGTAGCCTTACCCCAAATATGGATGGTATGGCGAGACCATGGATGTGACCGGTGAATGAAACAACCCAACCCGATTGTGGTACGGAGGAAAAGTGTCATGTTCAAGAGCGACTTACTACCATCAAAGTTTTCTTGAGTTTCTCCCAATTTTTCCCCAGTCATTGCTGACCAGTACCTCTTTATTTTTGTCAAGCTTGAGGAGGATAACATATGCTTGTTCTATAACTTGCCCTTCGGGCAAGCCCATCGCTATGTTTTAACGAGCCTAGTGATAGTGAAACTCGTTCTCGTCTAAAGACAAGTTTGTCGCTATTTAATGATTTTAACAAGTCTAACGACAAAGATAACTCGTTCCTTTTCATTTTTAGAGAGTCTGAAAAGGTACATAAAGTTAACTCCAAAAGTCCTTTTTCATCATCTAATCCCTTAGGTCCGAAAAAGTATAAAACAATACAGAAGGGATGAGTTTTCGATAGTTTTAACGAGCCGAATAAAACAAGCGCTCGATCTTTTTGTGCAATAATCCCTCAGGTCCAAAAAGATTAAAATCTAGAGGAGGGATAGCACTTCCTGTCCCTTTAATGAGCTGGAAGGCCAAGGACTCGGCAATCTTTTCATATTTTACGAGTCAGATGAAAAGAGCTTAAAGAAGACTCGTCTTTTGAGGAACGAGTGATGAAACAAGTTAGCAGCTGATTCCAGGTACAGGTTGGAATTTTCCAATCACGGCAGTGTCACAAGGATGGCTAGTGAAATCACTCTTCGCAGCTGTTCCTCAAAATGGGTAAACAAACATATGGAGGTGAACGATCGGCCAATGGAAAAGTGGAGGTGACGGTGCAAACACGACCAAGGCTTTAATGGCTGATAATGTTACATTCACAGTGGTTATTTACTGGAATAGTTCATTTTTTAACGAGCTTAAACGCGGGTGGAAACATTTGCTCGATCTTATGTTTATTTTTTAACGAGCATGAACTATGTGCTAAAATTGCTCGGATCTTGCGTTTATTTTTTAACGAGCATGAACTGTGTGCTAAAACTACTCGATTACCCAGTCATATGATAAGAGTGTCTCATTAAGATTCTATTTTTTATGGAGCTTCATCTTACAAAGCTATGCCCCGCATCCTTTCGTTATGCAAGTTCAGAAACGACTAATCCTACGAGTTTAAAGGGTTAGACCTACAGGTTTAAAGGGAGGACCTAAAAATTTTAAAAATAAATAGCCGCCCCTTGCTTGCACTCCGAAAGGTTTGCATGCCCCCAGGTATAAAACAGAGTTTCAAGGTTACCCCTACTTTAGTCCGGCAAAACAATTGTTTTACCGAGAGAGGCCTACCTCTTTCAAGTTACCAAAGATTGCTCCATTCGCGGCCACGAATAAAACACTTCCTCGGTGATGTCTACCGAAATAGACAAAGGTGAGCGACGATGCCCGCCAACTCACATAACTTTGACAAAAGAATCTTATTCTAGAACAACCCCTCTTCCACTCACGGATGGGGTACGGACTAGTCATATTCTCCCGTGGAAACCTACCCTATACCCAAAGTTTTCCTGCCAAAGCAGACCAGGACGCATGCCCCCTCGGTTCCAGTCATATCCTCCCGGATTACTCCTGCTCATTAGGAGGATGGACCGTGGGTTGAGACATTTCTTGCGTGAAGGGACCATTTAGGGATGGTATATGACTATTTGCGATGCGTGATCCGGGAAATGAAAGCTGGTCCACGAGCTTGACCACTCTTCCTTCATGCGGAAAACACATTACTCTAAAGAGTGAGGAGACGATGGCTCCCATGAAATATATAGTCTCTTCCAAGGAGTAGGTTATAATCCAAGGGTCCTTGAACGACCATCACGTTCATTTCAATGGTCTTCCCTTTCAATGTGATCGGCGCATTGGGGAGGATCCCTAAAGGTCGACTGGTTCCTTTATCAAAGTCTGATAGATTTCTCATTTCAGGCAAAAGTGCTGGCGAACCAAGCGCTTTCCAAGCAATAGAGGAAAGGATACTCACAGATGCCCCCTCATCAATGATAGTGCCAGCCATTACCATTCTGTATATTTGAACGATAATTCTGAATGGTATGCTTGCTGGCAACCGGGGTCTGCCTAGTTGGTTCCAGTCGAAGGACACAACCAGGTTGCTTGGTGGTGGGACCGAATAGACGGCCGGGTATGACTCTGACGAAGTTCCTTCCTGCGATAAAGGAATGGGAAAATTTCCCCCTTGTTCGTCGGAGTCTGTGTTGATGAAGAGAATTTGGACGGTGTCGTCTTTATTCTCCTCTGTGATGGTATCATTCGAAGATAGAGCCTCTGAAGGCAAAACCGGGTCAACTGCCGCCTCAACCTTTTGACTTTTGTCAGGTATGGATCCAGACGGTTCATCTTCAATGATAGGTGCTTCGGTTGACCACCTGGGCGGGCCAGCCGGGTTCTCAACTAGTGAAGGACTTGGCAGGAGTTTTTGATATCCAGGAGGAAGTTGCACTGGTAAAACCGAGCGATCTTCCAAAACTCTTTTAGCCTCATCTAAGAAGGGACAACGGTGGATGGCATGGTCGCCTTCACACAGTTTGCAGGGAAATCTAGCTTTCCCTCTCTGTCCTGTGGCTTCACTTTCACTAGTTGACGGTGTGCTGTCAACATGGCTATCAGAGGTTGACGCCACCGAATTGTGCAAACGGGGAGACCAGTCCCTTAGTATCTGAGGGATGCAGGGACAATCTCTTTGGAAGTGGTCTCCCTTGCATATGACACATGGCGATTTAGGCCTAGTCAGTGCTATGTGTGGATTTTTGTCAGACGCCACTTGTTTGCCCCCAGTCGCTTTTGACTCCTTCTTCTTCTTCTCTTTCTTCTTCTTTTACTTCTCCTTAGGAACTTGGTTTTTTGTTTTACCAGTTCCCTCAAGCGAAGAGGAAGGAGTAGAGGAAGAATTAGATGAAGTAGAAGGCTGGTGGGTAACTCTGGTCTGGCCTAACTGTTGATTCGACTGTTCAGGAATGGTGGTGTTCTGAACGACATTGGTTGAAAAGAGCCAGACCGGCAAGCCAATTGTCAGTCCTGGAAGCGACAATGTGTCCATGTGGGGCGCACCAACATCTTCCCAAGAGGAGAAGGGACTAGGATTTCCACCAAGGGGAATTCCTTGGTTGGTGTGCTCCATTTTCTCAACGTAAAGATCAACGCAGGAATAAGGGGTGATTGTTCCGTTTAAAATAAATTTTAACGACGCTTTAGACACAACTTGCTTTTTCAATTTTAAAGAGTCGAGAAAAAGCTAAAGATGACTCTAGTCTCCTTAGATGTTTCAACGAGCCCGAAGTGACAAATGCTCGGATGGACTTTTTCCGTTATAGAGTCTGAAAAAGGCCAAAAGGAACTGCTCTGGAGTTCTAGGCAGAGGGTGTGCCAAACTTTTCGCAAAACCGCAGAAGACTTTTTAAGGTACGGGCAGTCGATCTTCCTGAATGTTGTGTTCAGTGCATTGCGATTAGTAGGGCGGCCGACATGGCTTCCTAAGGATAAAGGTTTTATGCCTATAGGGGTCTCCCAATATATACGCGATGGTACGTGGGAGCACAATCCGTACTGGTGCTATCGTCTCTCAGGAGGAATCACCCACCATCAACGAGATCGACAGTCACCAGGCTTTACGACGCCGGGACACGTCTCTAGCCTAGACCTCTATGTTGTGCGTTATGTTGCAAAGTGTTGTTAAGTTCATTCAATTTATTTTAGGTTGATCTTTTTAGAAGTTTGCCTTTTGAGGTTCACCACGAGATGTATGATACAATTCCTAAATGCAGTCTAAATATGATAAGAAAGCTTTATATCTTTTCAACTTATGAAAATCCTAGCTACAAAGGGAAAAGAAAGACACCATCTTTTCTCAAAGAGCAATCAGCACACTCTAATGCACTTTCCCTAAATCAAACATGCAAACTATCAAGATGCAAATGCACAATGCAGGTGTTTGTTTTCCGCTTTCTTAGTATTGATGCCTACAAAGAAAGCTTTTTGTACAACTTTGGATTTGCTTTTAAATGAAAAATACAAACAAGTTTACTTTTTCGAAATCAGAGAGGGTAGAAGAGATTACAACACTTAACGACTTTCGAAATGAACACTTGTTTCGACACTTAAAAGAGACAAACTCAAACCACAAGCAAAAGTAAATGTATAATCAACTGTAATCAGCCAATGAAATCTCTCCTAAGATCACAATCAACAGATCTGAATCAAGGGCTACAGGATGACTATTTCACTTTTGCAAAGGAAAACTGTAAATGACGCCAAAAACACATAAAAACACTCACAGTCTTTTTGTACAAAAGGAGGTGGAATTTAAGCAGAGAAAAGGAGTTATCAGACTGGTACCAATGCTGGTTACAGGCTGCAAAAAACAGAGATCAAAACAAGGCAAAACAGAGTAGAGAACCCCAGCTGCACAAGGCCTAACTGGATCAGCGCAACCTCAACACACGGGTTTTGACATTCAGCGCAGGTAGCCTTCACGGGACCTGCGTTGAAATGCAGAACCTCGTCACAGGGTCTGCGCTGAAGGAGAAACGAGAGTTTCTCACTGGGTTCTGGGTCACAGATTGCTGATTAATCTACAGTTTCAGGCCAAATCAAAGCAACAAGCAAGGTACAATCAAAGGGATGCTTTGAGGGGGTACTAAGATCTATCACAAAGTATAATCAAATCATTTGTGAGTCCATTGTTCAGATCATAGACAAATCCAATGATTGGATCAAAGCAGCAGCTGTCTACTTTGCATCTGAGAATAGCAGATGCAGTTCGATTGTTGCTGTTGAGTCTATGAAACAAACAATGATGGAAACACAAATAAAACGACTAAACAGATCTCCCCAGTGGAGTTGCCAATTTGTTGTGGGGAAAAATGCCTATGCAGGACGATCCTATCCACCTAAGGTGTGATAGTGCCTTAGCAACAAACAGAGACAACTATTCTAGTATTCTTCCTTTATGAATTAAGAATGAAGAGAGATGGATGGACTAACCGGTGTCTTCCATTTGTCCCTCGATCCGGTTTCTCTTCTCTTTGGGGGTTCCCAGCTACTTGCCTTCTCGCTCGCCCAGCTTCAAGAGGTTTCTGCAAGATCACAAGAAGAGAACACTACACAAAGACATAGATTCATATTCATAACTAGTTCAGGATTAGAAATAAACTAAAGATACTAATGCAATCATACATCAAAGATACACCAGTATATAGGAGAAACCAAGATAGCTTTATTGATGAATAACAAGGTTCAGGAAGAGATACAACCCAGAGGGCTCCAATCCAGCATCTCCTTCCCAGCAAATGGAATTCATATCTTCACCCCCTTCAAAGCATTAAGCACCCAATGATTCCAATCTCAAACCAACAACAATTCCTTGCAATAACAAAATACCAGCCCCTAGATCTCATGGAGGAGAGATCCATATATAGATGTTTGGAGAGAGGATGAGTCAGCTTGAGATCTGACTAGTGTCCTTTCCCTCTGTCAGTTCTTGATTCCACTTGGAGGTTCTTGCTTCCACTTGGAGATTGGGAACCTCTTACTCATCACTAGTCGAATTCACTGAGGCAAGTGTCATTGAGGAAGATTCTTGAAGCTTCCTAGGTCTTGACACCTCTTGGAATGAACTTGCCATTTGTCAACTCTCGCTCAGCGCACCCTGGTAGTGCTTCTACCTGCGTTGCAGTGCAGGTAGCCAGTGTTGACTTTGCATTTCAGCGCAGACAGCTAGTGGAGCCACTGAATTGATCCTGAATTGGCTTGTTTTTGAGCAGTTTCTGGTGGAGAACTTCTGTGAATTGCTGTGGTTTGTTAGCCTTTTTCCTCTAGGGGTAGGAACAACATGTTTAGGGACTTTGGATCCCTTAGATTATGGACATTTCATGCTCAATGCTGTAAGGCACAAAAATGTCTATAACATGGAGCCTATCAAAAACTGAGACCATTCTGATATGGTCCTTACACCATTACCAAGGCTATGGGAGATAATGCATTTAAGCTCAGAATTCCCCATTCCTTGGCCTGCACCCAGTGTTCAATGTGGACCGCCTTCGACCATACTTCCCACCATTGCTAGACACATCAGACATTGCAGAACAACTCACACCTATAGAGTTAAATCCATATTGCATGGAACAAGCCACAACTGATCAAATCATGGACACACAGATCAAGAACACCCGACAACAAAGGATCGAACTATATCGAGTTGTCAAAGCAGGCCAACTCCTTCACCAGGGCAAGTGGCTCACCAGGGACCAAGTTCAATAGAAGTTTCCTCATCTCATGGAGGAACTCAACGCAATGGGGACCATTGCTTCCTAAGGGGGGAGGAATGATCCAGGTGGATATTGGTGGCCACTTGCCTATTCCACTTGGACCCCCACCATTGTTTCTTTTAGTTTTTCAGTTTCCTTATTTGTAGCACAATTTACTATTTTTGGCAGTTTTTTGGGTCCTCAACTTTTGGAGCCGTTTTGAAGTCCTAAACGACATTTTTTGGGAAAACCGAGAGCAACATGGATCATAGACAAATATTTCTCACTCAAAAGTTCTAGTCCTCGGATAGATATTTCTAACGAGGTATTGTTCGCATCAAACAAAAATCATATGCCAAATTTACGACTCCGGGAAGTTGATGTACCAATTTACCCAAACGGTGCCCGTAGTTTAGCGCTTCATCTCCTAGGGTTAGGTTTTTGGATGTTTAGGGTTTTCCATTGTTTCTCAATAATAAAGAGGCCTTTGATCCTCATTGTAACACAGTTCAGAGGCATGTAGCCACCACATCTCTTCTAAGAGATAAGCTACCATCGCCTGAGATGGTCTTATTTCCATTCTGTCTATAAGCATATTTCAATATTTGATATTAATGAAATGAACTATTATTTCTACTACATCTTTGTATTTATGGTTATATTTGTAATTTTTTGCATTCCTGTTTAAATTTGGATCATGGGTTAACCTTTTAGGAAAGGGGGATGGATTCATTCTAGGCACACTTTCCTCTCTTTCCTCCTCACTCTCCCTAGGTGGAGATGGAGGTTGGTTATCCGGGAGCACTCTCCCAGACCTAAAGTTAATTTCATGAATTTCCACAACATAGGTAGGGTAGGATGCTTCTCCACTATAAACTTGTTGTGTCTATTTGTTGTTGAGGTTCAGGTTTTGTTGGGCAAGCATCTAAGGTTGTTTAGGTGGAGCAGGGTGTAGGAGCTGTGGTTGAGATGGAGGTGAAGGCAATAAAGCTAGCGCTTGGTTGTATGGGGGCCTCCACCCCTAGTTTGGTGCATTCCACTTAAGTTTTGGAGGAGTATATGGCTAAAACGGTTGGTTGGCCAATTGGGAATGGTATTGAGGTGCAAAATACGAGGGAGAAGGTGTAGACCAACAAGGATGAGCTTGGGGGCACCAAGGGGGAATGGATGTTGTTCAGTCACCCCTTTGGTTCCCTAATACACAACTTTTAATCCAGGTAGATAAGGGCACTTGTCTGTGGAGTGTTTTCCTCACAGACTGAGCATATTTCTATAAGGTTCAATGGACATTCATTCCTAGGGTGCCTCCTTGTGCATCTAGGGAAAAATATGGCTAATGATCTCTTTACTTCCTCCTGCTTCCATTTGATTTTCATAGTGTCTATTTGCAGAGCAAGGGTTTGCACCATTTCACTCTTAAATTCTTCCAACATCTTCCCAATTTTAGTTTTTATGGATGTATTGGAAGAGGATGAACTGGCCACTGCTTGACTATCCCTACCCTTCTTTCTAGCTACCCTAGAATGATTCTTGAAAACAATCTTGATATCATCATAGGGTAACTGGTAGATATTCCCTCCTAACAGTAAGTTTATGGTTTCTATAAGGTATTCCCTGATCCCCGTGAGAAGGACCAAATTAAGTGACTCAGGATCAAGTGTGCACTTGTCCCTTTTATAGCTAAGCTGGAATCTTTCCTCATAATTCTCTAAGGACTCATCATGTCCCAAGATCATTCTAAAAATTTCCTCTTTGGTATCTTTGGAATTGCACTAGTCCTTATACTCGTTGTTGAAAGCTTGTTGCATGTGAGCCCAAGTGGTGATACTATCCCCAATAAACCCATGAACTAGCACAAGGTTGCATCCTTGAGAGTGGATGGGAATAATTTCAACTTCTGATCATCAAGGGTGTAAGCATAAGTTCTGCATATGACAGGAAATTCAAACAAAAAAGTATTTGGATCTTCTGAGGTCAGGCCATGGAAGTGAGGAAAAGCAGAGGGGCTTATGTTTTTCATGTTGGCATCCCCATTAGTCTCTCTGATGGGAAAATCACCCTCAATTCTTTCCCTCTCTCCCCTTTCATTTCTATTTTCATCCATTGTGTTAGTTGGAATGGTTTATTCTTCTTCCCCTATAGGCTCTTCAAAAATCTCTGGTTGTTCACCTAAGGGGTCCTCTAACTCACAACCACCAAAGAAGAGGGAAGGTTCATTGTTTGAAGTGGTGGGGTATTTGGTAGAAATTTTCCTAAGTTATCCCTATTCCTATGAGGCATGAAAGGAGTGTTTTTTTGTCTTTTTGAGTTTTAAAGTACTTGCAGAATTGAAAGAAAACAAAACTGAATAGCAAATATTTATTGAATGGAACTAATTTCATAATGAAAGAGATAAGAAAAGGAAGAAACAAATAAGAAATCACATCTACTTATGCATCCCCCCGGCAACACGCCAAAAAGTGATGAGCACTAGTATTGTAGCAAGGATGCTGCAACTCCTGGGGTACTAACTTTACTTCATCAACCTGGCATTCGTACAAACTTGGAGGTGAAAGTGATGTATACACAAATAAATGTAATTGGTATACTCTTTGTCACTATTGAGCTAGGGCGATAGACAATTAGGGTTTCTTAAACCAACCTTTTATTGACTAGAAGAAGTATGATTGCCAATTTGGAGAAGGGAGATTTACCCTAATTGGAATAAAAGAAATGATGTCTATTGCATGAAGGAAAGATTGAAAGGAATGCTTGCAAAACAACATGAAATCCTTTATCTACTTGCTAACATACTTTGCTTGCAAAAGAAACCTACTTGAACACATGTGAGGTTTTAACTCATCTAAGTATGAAATTTGATCTAGGGAGTGCTAACTGTTTGGTGCAAGAATAAATATAAAAGAACTTTTTATTTTTATCGTTTTGCTTGAAAAATGTAAATGCTAATCTTGCTTGGTTCTGTGGGAGGGGAGATAGGTTTGAAGGAAAAGGAGTATAATGGTTCAGATGACTTGGAGGGAAATTAGGGACCTAATCCATGATTTTAGTGATGATTTTTCTCAATTCGGGCTCAAAACAGGCTACTATAGGTTTTCCTAAAGGATGTCTACATGAAGTACTAGTTCACCTACAAGATCCCTTGTTTTACTACAGGAACAGGCTGAAATCTTACGCAATGGTCTAGAAGGTGGGATGGAGCTTGGAAAAATGTGACTAAGGAGGGAAAAAGGCATGGGAGTGGTAGGCACTTACTTAGAACTCAAACCAAAACTTTGACATGGTTGGATTTTCTCAACGAATATGGAAAGTTTCCTTCATAAGACAAGAATTTGAATTGAGACCTTAGTGACTTTTGGAATTCATGGGTGGATATGGCTTGGCTGAGGCTAATGAGATGAGATCTCCCTGCAATTTAGAAACTCCCACAACAACACACATCATTCTTGCCATTTATACATGAATTCATCAAAAACAAGAGAGGTTTATTCAAGTAGAAGAAAACAGAGTTGTCACCATTTACTTGCTAAGTTCATGCATGGAAATTCTTGGAACCAATATGAAAGAGAGATGAAATTAGTGCAAAACTTAAGAGATCATAAAATACCAATTGCAACTTACCCTATGAAATTGAAAGGTAATGACCTAATTAGCAAGAAAACCCTAAATTACATAAAAAGAAAGAATTCTGTCTTTTTGGGTCGTATGAGAATTTTTCCTCAAACCATGATCCTTGAAAGGGAAAAATGAGGTGAAAACCACTTGTTGTCAGCCTTTTTGGAATATATTCTTATAACTACAATGCTACTGTTAGAACTATCCACAAATGAAAGAAAACTAATTAAATCTACCAATACTTGCAAATTAACAACACAAAAATAAGTTTAACTCTAACTATGACAATAACCTAAGCATAAATATACAACAAGAGGAACCTCTGTTGCTAGGGTTGGGAACTAACCCAAGAGCTTCAGCCCTCTGAGTCAACTCAGTGATGGATCAAGGGAATTTTGCTCATTTTCATTAAAGAAATCAGAAATACATAAGAGTGCTTAGTTACAATGCTTCAACTCAAAAACAGCTTAGTTATCTTGAATAGACCATCTGAATCCTAAAGAGGCCCTAGGTCTCTTGATTTATACAACTCAAATTTACCAACAACTTCCTCAAATTTACGGAGGCTTCGCTCTAATCTCGAGATCAACTGGTCTTCAAGTGTCATTGGCTTGGCTACCAATGAAATTCATGACTCAGCTTCTTGCAACTCCGAGCTGATGAGATTTGATTGAGGAATCTTTGAGTGAATGAGGAGTTAAGGAGGGAGATCCTATCTCCTAGAATCCCTCTTGCTTTTCTCCGTTCGAGTTCCTACACTTTAATTAGCCAAAATTTTATCCAAAACCTACAATCAATGCACATTAGACCACTAGACATGACATCTCATATTTATTCTCCTCATTAAGAAAAACATAATTAAAACATGCAGAGAATGATGAGAAAAGTTTATTTTAGTAAGCTAGAGGTGGATTAAGGTCCATATAATTTACCCATTGATGAGCCTCATCAATCCTTATCTAGGATTTTTGTTTTGGGGGACTATTATGACTGAGCATATCTTTAGTGATAGGTCTTCATTAAAAAAGAGTAGGGGACAAATGCATCTATTACTTGTTAAGTTACTATAATGAATGTTCCTTGGTTGAGATCAATATGTTGGAATAATTTGATGATTCTAGCATTCTGAATATTGTTATATATTGTATTGTAAAATTCCAAGTTTTCTATTAGGGATTTGGCATATATATTTCCTTGATGAGATTTTTGTCTTTGGCTAAGTGAGTGATTTTTCATAGATAAGTTTTGTTGATAGATTCATGCTTAAATTGTGACATTAGTTTTCAACAGTGAATATGGCTTGGCATTTGATCTAGGGTTTAATGTTATAATGAGTATATGCTACAAAGAAAGTTTGGAGTCATTTTTCAATTGATTTTTAAGGATATCTTGATCAATACATTTATAATCATTCAGTATCGCTTGTTCATATTGATGAATAAGATGAACTGATGAGGCTTGATGTTGAGATTGGCTACTAGGGTTGGATCATATATCATTAAATTTTTTTATTGAATGCACAAGTTACTAAGAATGATTATGTATATAATGAATGGTTGATTACTATGATTAGATTATAGATAGATTTTATTGACAACAATGCAGAGAGTTTTTGGTATCTTGTTATTTAGTTGTTGAGAAAATTTTATTGTTGATCAGAGATTTATCGCATTGTGGTTTTGGTAATTATTATTCACATTGAGCAGAATTTTATGTGGGTCCAGTTTGAAAATTAGATGAAACGTGGCTTACAAGGTTTGTGATTGAGTCACGTGAATCGAGTGAGAAAGATTTTGAAATGAGGTCCATAAAGGAGCTGAGGGTTGGAGCCTTCATTGAGGGAGTGGTAGCCTCCTTTAGGTTTTGGTCGATAAATTTGATCAAGGAGTGGTAGCTTCCTTCCAGTCATAGTTAGAGATATAATAGGAGGTGGTAGGCTACAATGGGTAGGATCTCACACACTAGTTAGAGTCTACATCAATGCAATGTAACACCATCCTCCCACATTTACCCAAGTTAACATGTTCGTTGGGGTAAACCATGAGTAAACATGTGATGAGAGGCTACTACATGATAATTCAACCACCAAGGTCACCTTAAGGAAGTGGAACTCACACAAAACAACAAATATGACCTTCTACACATACCACAGAACCTACAGGAGCCAACCAACCCTCTAGGTGATTAATCCCTACAATAACTTGACACTTCAATGCCCTATAGCCTCAGTCGCTCCCATGACATGGGCATGCATGCGACTAGGTCCCTCTAGTCATTCTCATAGCATGGGAATGCAAGAAACTAGGGTATTTTTCAACTAGTTCTAAGCCTACAACACTAGATCCTATGCCACTTTTTCAAGGCCAAGACTTAGGCCACTGCCCAGAACTCCATGAAACTTTCAGGAATGAAAAGTAACATTTAAAAAATGATATAAATGCAAATACTTGAACAAAGAATTGACCGGAACCCTACTAGCCATGATAGGAATTTTGTCAAACATGTCACAATATGCATTCTATAGGTCATAACAATGGATCTAAGCATAGGGGTCTCATACTTATTTGAGAATTTCTAAGAAGCATTGAAGCCTTATCACATTAGTTTCATTATCATCTATTAGGTCATTTATTCATTGTACATTCATTTGAAAATCAAAACATGACGAGAACCATATATCATGGTTTTCATATAACATGCTCATAACAAACATATAACCAACAAAAATATCAAGGATACATCAGCCATAAATGTATCATATGAACCAGTACATTTGCTCATAAAATACCAAGGATAAATATTTCTCATTAATAAATGCAAAATCCAACTCGATATGGGACTACCACGTTCTACCTAACCATAGATTGGTTGAACCAATACTCTCTTCAGCCAATCACCCCCGTGCCACATTCCAAGCATGAATGTGGGACTTATCACTAAAATCAACTAGGCCTTCTTGAGGCTACACCACCTCACCCTCAACAATAGAACCAAGCTTTACCATAATCCCCACTGGATCGCGAAACCATAAACAATAAAAATACAATACTAGGCTTTACTACAATCCTCACCAGATCACTAGGCCAAAAGAAAGCATGGATACCACCATATCTCTCCACCTAAATCATAAGGAACTTATCCATCCCAACCTCTCAGCTTTACCATGTATCCCACCATTACTAGTCAATGGATTCCTATTCCTACAATGTATCCACCCTTTGGGCTTTACCATGCATCCCATCTCAATATTTCTAGGGCCAATCAAGATACCCACCATTGAGCTTTATCGTGTATCCCACCATTACTAGTTAAGGGATTCCTAGGCTCAATTGATATTTTCACATTCGTGATTTACCATGTATCACATCCTGGGATTCCTAGGCCTTGTGAATAATCCTAGGACCACCCCACTCAGCTTCGAGTCCATTTGGAAATCTAGCATAACCACATACAAAAGAATCCACCACCCAATGGTTATCCAAAAATGACAAAGCTAGGCTGAAAAATACTATCACACTTGGAAAAGCCCATGCCAAAGACAACAAGAGAAACAAGAAAACACATGCATAACTATGCATGCCAAAATTAGCAAGGAAATCATACACGCAATTCGATACCTTCAAATATTCTCATTGTAGCTACCAAATCCTGATCTTCATTGTTTGATCTTTGCTTCCTCTTGACTTCTTTGCCTTTCTTGATCCAATGCTGAAGTGCTCCAAGAAAAATCTATGTCCAAGAGTGTGAGAGAGAGATAACTAAGAGAAATCTCCAAAACTAAAAGGAGGACCAAAAGCAATGAACTGATACTTAGAAGCCGTTTTATTAATGTGGCCTATATTTTCTTCAATTTTTATAATTTTTCCTTCATTTTCATCCTCACATGCAATATGTGAACTTTCACCTTCCTTTTCTCCTATTTTCCATTATTTTCATAAATACAATTCTAATTAATGCCATTTTCCTTTCCAAAGCCTTTTCCATTGCCTTTGCCAATTTCCTTAGCCATAATAAACCAAATGAACACCCACACTAGGATGTTTTTCCCAACATTAAACTTGGAATAAGTTCCCCATGACCATGGTTATTATTTTTCCTCTACTAACTTTTATTACATGGAATTTCCATCAGTGTTGTTACGAAACCCTCCCCCTTGGGGGAACACCATCCTCGGTGTTCAATGACACCTAGAAATAACAAGATTTTTGAAAGAAAAGCATACTACCTATGGAGCTTTATAACTTAGCTCGATGCAATATTTACAATGATCAACCCGTTGAGAAGAAAACCAACAATAAAACATAACTACATGATAACCATAATGACATGACACCCATACCACTTATTAGAGCCTTAAAACACAGTTCATGGAAATATTTACATCCATATATATATATATACCAAAAACATCATACCAAAACATATGCCAAAAAAATTCGAAAACATCATGGACTTTCATTGTCGGATGTAGTGCAAGTCTATAGGCTACTAGTCAGATCCTTTCAAGAATCTTGAAAGGTCCACAAAATTGAGGTGCCATCTTGGCACATGGTCCAATCCTTAAGGATCTCTTCTTGGGCTTGATGCACAAGTACATATGTTCCCGAACCTAAAACTCCTTAAAACACCCATTCTGATCTACATAGATTTTTTGTCTATCTTGTGCTTCGTTTAAATTCTTCTCGATCACCTTCATTTCCTGTTCTATTTCTACTAACATGTTTGGTCCAATCAATACCCTATTCACCAAGTCACTCCAACTGATGGGAGTATTACAAATTTTCCCATAGAGTGCCTCAAATGGACTCATCCCCAAAGACTCTTGGTAACCGTTATTATAAACGAACTCGACCAACGGAAGATACTCCTCCCATATCATTTTATGATGCATCACATACATCCTCAACATGTCCTCCAATATCCTGTTGAACCTCTCTATCTATCTATTTGTCTGTGAACGATAAGTTGTGTTGAAGGCCAACTCTGTACCCAAACCTGCAAACAACTCTTTCCATAATCTAGAAGTGAACTTTGCATCCCTGTTTGACATAATCTTCTTCAGACACCATGCAATATGACAACATATATGATGAAGATATGTGCTACATCACTATCTGAATAAGTGGACTTCCTTGGAAAGAAGTGTGCTTCCTTTGTCAACCTCTCCACCACAACCATGATGGAATCATGTTCTCTAGGTGTCCTCAGAAAAGATGTAATGAAATCCATGGAAATGACCTCTCATTTACACTCTGAAATCATAATCAATTGTAATAGTCCACCTGGATGCTTACACTCTGCCTTCACCTACTGACATTCCAAACATCTAGCCACAAACTCTGCCACATCTTTTTTCATATTTGGCCAATAATAGAACTTCTTCACTACGGTCAATTTTTTATGATATCTTGGGTGTCCTGAATATGGTTTTTCATGAAACTCCCTCAAGATAATCTTCTTTAGCTCACTACTATATTTCACATATATCCCATCCCAAAATATGATCAAGCCATTTACTAAGAGATAATATTCCACATCATGTGCACCTGTACCACTACTTGTATATGTACTTGTGCTCTATTATAAACTGTGCCAGAGCTCCATGTACCTGTTATCCTACTGACTCGCCTGTAAGATCTGTCCTATAAGAACTTAGAGTTGTGGTGTGATTTACCTATACCCACCTGCTAGGAGCATTTGCAACCTTGTTCTCTTTAACCTTGATGTACTTGATCTCAAAGTCAAACTCACTAATCGTGGCCAACCATCTAGCTTTCCTGACATTCAAATATGGCTGTTCAAACAAGTATCTCAACCCACTATGATCCCTCATCAATATAAACCTCCTGCCAAGAAGATAGTGCTTCCACATATTCAACGCATGGATAATCATTGCCAACTCAACATCATGAGTCAGATAGTTTTTCTTATGCTCATTTAGTTTTTTTCACTCGTAGCACACTAGATGTCCCTCCTACATAAAAACTCCACCAAGTCCTCTCTTGCAAGCATCTATACATACCACAAAATCTTTGTCTAGATATGCAATCTTTAACACTAGATAATTTTTCAATAACTTCTTTAACTCTCAAAACTTGTTGCACATTCCTCTGTCCATTCAAGCATATTACCTTTCCTCTACAATGAAATAATAAGATATGAAATCTAAGATAATTTCTTGATGAACCTCCTATAATAACCTACTAACCCCATAAATGATCTTACCTCTTCCACATTTCTAGGAGCTTCCCACTCCATGATAGCCCTTATCTTCTCTAGATCCACTGTTATGCCTTCCTTGGAAACAACATGTCCTAATTAATGCACCTCTATTTGAAAGAAACTACATTTATTGATTTTAGCATACAACTGATGCTCTCTCAACAATATCAATACTATTGTTAAATGCTTGACATGCTCTTCCTTATTCTTAGAATATATCAAAATGTCATCAATGAATACAATAAAAAACTTGTCTAGATAAGGACGCAACACACTATTCATCAAGCACATAAAGGTAGCTAGAGAATTATTTAAACCAAATGGAACTACAACAAACTCATAATGCCCATACCTGGTCTGAAAATATGTCTTTTATATGTCCTCCTCCTTGATACGTACTTGATGATATCTTGATCTCAAATCAATCTTCGAGAACATTGCTTCTCCCTTCAAATGATAAAAAAAGTCATCAATCCTCGGCAATAGATACCTCTTCTTGATGGTCACATTTTTCAACTACTTGTAATCAATGCATAACATAAGAGTACCATCCTTCTTCTTGAAAAACAATATTGGTGCACCCCATGGTGATACATGTCACGCAATGTATCCCTTGTCAATCATTTCCTTCAACTGAGAACTTCAACTTCAATAACTCTGGAGTGCTCATTTTGTATGGTGCCTTTGATGCTAGTGCTACCCCTGGTACTAACTCAATATAAAAGTCTAATTCCTCTTGAGGTGGAACTCTGAAATCTCTGCTGGAAATACATCCTGAAATTGTTGCAATATTGGATACCTACTCAATACCTCTGCATCCTCATCACCCTTACCTTTATCACTAGAAATATGCATTGCAAACAACAAAAACCCTTTTCTGTGACTGCGCTTTTCCTACATAGCTATCACCATTCTAACTGATGCTGCCTTCTTCTTACCCTACAACATCCTATGTTCTCCATTGTCATCCAAGCACTCAATAGCCCTGTCATAAAAATCCACTTTGGTCCCAATGGAAAAACATTCAAATGTGTTGAGGTAGGAATACCATTCAACTCGAATGCATAAGATCTTACCCAATGATGAACTGTCTTCTTTGTACCTATAGCCAACTACGCTAACCAATATTTTGCATTCATTTCTTTATTCAAACCACACTTATCCACCAAGTGAGGGTTAACATAAATATAATTAGATCCAAGGTCAATCAAAATATAAAAAACTTTATCACAAATCATATTGTCCATCTCAATGATAGATTCATGGTGATCCTCCTGCCTATTATCCAGTGATGCATAGATGCGAGGAATTCTCTTTCCAACATCTCCAATAGTCTATGCCTCCTGTGCACTATAGATCCTAGGCCTATCACCCTGATTCTGTGGACAATCCCTCTTAATATGTTCCTTACCACATGTCCAACACTCCAACCGTCATGTACCATCACCCCTATTCTGTTGCTGTGACCCATGTCCCTATCTAGCTATGTTGAAATTCTTGTATGGTGCAACATACTCTTTCTCTTCTACATTTTGAGACCTTATTCTTTTCAACTTCCATTTACCTTTACCTTTATCTTTCCCTTTCCATCCTTGCTAATATTTTTTCTTATGCTTTGACTATTCATAGCAGTGCTTCAGTTTCCCACTAACTTCCTCAAGTGACCAAGGCTCATCATACTCAATATGATCTCTAAATGCTAATGGCAATCCATTGACAAATATATGAACTTTATATTTCTTGTCTTTAAGATATGGTACATACCTAAAAACTCCAGGAACATTGTCATATACTCCTCATCTGTCATTGATTCATTTTAAACTCATAGAATTCCTTGGCTTTGCTACCATAATACCTTTCTGACAAGTATTTCTTCCTAAAAAGTCTCTTGAATTCATGCCAACTCAAGTATTCTATATTGATGTCTTTGACCCATTTCACGTATTCCCTCAAGATGTTTTCTTTCCCTTTGAGTTTGAGTATAGCTATTATGGCCTTCATATTCTCTGTGTATTCATGCAAGTTAAATAATTTATTCATCCCAAGTATCCATGCCTTTGCATCCTCAAGTTTCTTCAAATATTCATTAAAGATAGGTGGCTTTTCTTTCCTGAACTCATCTGGAAAATATCCCCTGTCACTCCTCCTGTAAGGATGACAACGATGAGGATCATAGTGCCTGTCAGAACCAGAACTAGAATATAACTCGTGTCCATCTCCTCTCATATCTAGAGTATCCAAGAGCCTTCCATCTTTGAGTGTGTCATCTCTATCCGATCTATTCCCACCATGAGATCTACCTCCATATGCCCCATTATTCCTATTCTCCTGTCAATGGCTAATCTGAAGTAGTCCCTATCTCTGGAAGTTTGACAAACTCTGAAGGATTACTGCATTGACTTCTGCTTATTTCTCATATGCCTACATGATTCTTTCATTATCTTGCTTGCAACTCCTTAATTCTTCCTTCAAGCTTATCAATGTGTCTACTAAGTCAGAATAATTCCCAGAAGCATGTTGCTCATATGATCCATAGGTAGAGTTTTGTGAATTGTAGTCTACCATCTTACTAGTCATCTTCATCTCTTTCCTGCCAAACATACCATGTCATCTAAACCAAAATATAAACATAATTAGCATACCTCAGTGTAGCTCGAGGAGGATATCTAGTTTGAAAGATCCACCAGATTAGCAAAATACATGTATAAACATAATCATAATAGAATATAGATATCATCCTAACCATACTTTAGCCATCAACACATGACCATATCAACCACCCATCATGACCTCATGCATGACAACTACACCCATATCCATGTATGCATAATCAACATAAGGACGACATGCATGCATATACGATACATACAAATACTAACAAGCACAACCATTGCATTACTGACCAATACTCATAATAAACACATCCAACAACACACCATCCACTTTCACATGGCAACATAACTGTAACCATGACCAACACCATGCATATGCAACAAGCACATATGCCATAAGTATAAGTAACACATATGAAACTGACATGAATGCATGATCAACACACACCGCCCATCCAGTCCAAGGGGTGAACCATGCTCTGATACCACTTTGTAACACCCTCCTCCCACATTTACCAAAGTTAACCAGTCTACTGGGGTAAACATGTGATGAGAGGCTACTACAATCTTATTTAACCTCCTAGGTCACCTTGAGGAAGTGGAACTAACACAACAAAAGAATTATGGCCTTCATATTCTTTGTGTATTCATGCAACTCAAAGAATGTAATCATCCCAAGTATCCATGCCTCAACATCCTCCAGTTTCTTCAAATATCCATTAAAGGTAGGTGGATTTTCTTCCTTGAATCCATCTGGAAAATATCCCCTGTCACTCCCGTAAGGATGATAATGATGACGATCACAATGCACGTCAGAACCAGAACTAGAATATAACTTATGTCCATCTCCTCTCATAACTAAAGTATCCAAGAGCCTGCCATCTTTGATTGTGTCATCTCTATCTGACCTGTTCCCACCATGAGATATACTTCCATATGCCCCATTAGTCCTATTCTCCTATCAATGGCTAATCTAAAGTATTCCTTATCTCTCAAAGCCTGACAAACTCTGAAGGATTACTTCATTGAATTCTGCTTGTTTCTCCTATGCCTACGCGATTTTTTTGTTATCTGCCTTGCAACTCCTTAATTCTTCCTTCAAGCTTCTCGATGTGTCTGATAAGTCAGAATAATTCCAAGAACCATGTTGCTCATATGATCCATAGGTAGAGTCGTGTGAATTGTAGTCTACCATATTGCTAGTCATCTTGATCTCTTTCCTACCAAACATACCATGTAAGATAAACCAAAATATAAGCATAATCAGCATACCTCAGTGTAGCTCAGGGAGGATATCTCATCTGCAAGATCCACCAGATTAGAAAAATACATGTATAAACATAATCATAATAGAATATAGATAGCATCCTAACCATATTGTTTTGGAGAATTTGGTATCTACGGATAAATCTTATTCCCTAGATAAGTATCCATATCTAGAACAACAATTTAAAGCACTTTAGCCTTTTCCTATAAGCAATATATAAGACAAAGAAGATGATAAGACCTACTTGTAGTTTCACTTTCCTCTTGTCTCCTTTGTATCGACCATATCGCTCCTTCCCATACTTAACATGCTTGAGAAATACCTGTAAACACAAACAGAAGACAAAGAATCGATCAAAGAAAAAGATCTATTGAATAAAAGTGAATGGAATTAGATACATTCCACACATATAAGCATCATAAAACAATACAAACATATGGGAAAAAGGTTCAAATACTTTATTGAATAGAAGAAGGAAATACAACCATCGTGTCTTATTCAAAGTCATTCCTCCAGCTTGGATCCCATCCACATCACATCAAAAGCATGACAAACTTGTAGCATTACAATACTTGCTTCAAAACCAATTCTCATAGCAACATTATCTCCTTACAATTCAATATAGTCCATCCCCTGATCACTTAGATGAGTGGTCAATTTATAGGGAGATGGACGAGGTTATGTCATAAATGGTGGTATTGAATGACCTTACATACTTAGAATTAGTTCCATGGAGGAAAGGATGAGAGGATAGGATACATCTTAACTCATTCCTCATCCATTTTCGAGCTCATAAGAGTTGATAAGTGAGGGAACCTTCTAGATGACTCCAAAAGATAAGAATATTCCACAAACCCTATGTGAATTTGGCTCAATCTCACTCAGTGTAGGTGAATGAAGACCTAAACACTCTATAGAGCACCCTGGCATGGACTTAACTTCTCTGCAGCACACCCTTACATGGGCCTACCTGCGCTGGTCCCTCTAGAGGTCATTTTAGGATGTCTTCAAGTCATGAAACTATCTGGGAAGGAGGAATTCAAAAGGGTGACTTGTTTAGGGCATGTAGAAATTGGAATTAGTGTTTTATGAGCCCTAAAACACTGATCTAGATGATGGGAGTGATGTGCCCAAATGGATCTATAATGGCTGCCTCGTAAAGCATGAAGTCAAAAAAACAAAATGTCGAATGAAATGCTTTACAATGTGATGAGGAGGTTTCGAAGTGGAAGGTGACACGCATAAATTACAATACATATATCATGATATTTGATTTTTACATGAATTGTTGAGGGAAGGCATACCCATGCTTAGCATATAAACTTTCATTACATGTACATAAGCAGTCGTCTACAGATATAGACCCGTGATCGGAATGACTATCAATGTAAAGCCATTGTACATATGATTTAGTACTCTTGAAATCACAACCCAGATGGATGAAACTAGATCCAGGGTCTTCTATCTCTTTCAATCGTTCGCTCAAGTACAAGTCTAACCATGTGAATATATGATCTGAAGTCGAACATGGGAAGACACCATCTAATTACCAGCCAATGATGTAAGTTGTTAACAGATGCGAGAGAAATCACTGATAATGATAATGATCCACAAGGTACTGTAGTACGTTCTACATGGTGTGAATGGATGATTTGCTGTGAAACACCATACAAAGTCTTCACCCCCTTCAAAGCATTAAGCACCCAATGATTCCAATCTGAAACCAACAACAATTCCTTGCAATAACAAAATTCTAGCCCCTAGATCTCATGGAGGAGAGATCCATATATAGATGTTTGGAGAGAGGATGAGTCAGCTTGAGATCTGACTAGTGTCCTTTCCCTCTGTCAGTTCTTGATTCCACTTGGAGGTTCTTGCTTCCACTTGGAGATTGGGAACCTCTTACTCATCACTAGTCGAATTCACTGAGGCAAGTGTCATTGAGGAAGATTCTGGAAGCTTCCTAGGTCTTGACACCTCTTGGAATGAACTTGCCATTTGTCAACTCTCGCTCAGCGCACCCTGGTAGTGCTTCTACCTGCGTTGCAGTGCAGGTAGCCAGTGTTGACTTTGCATTTCAGCGCAGACAGCTAGTGGAGCCACTGAATTGATCCTGAATTGGCTTGTTTTTGAGCAGTTTCTGGTGGAGAACTTCTGCGAATTGCTGTGGTTTGTTAGCCTTGTTCCTCTAGGGGTAGGAACAACATGTTTAGGGACTTTGGATCCCTTAGATTATGGACATTTCATGCTCAATGCTGTAAGGCACAAAAATGTCTATAACATGGAGCCTATCGAAAACTGAGACCATTCTGATATGGTCCTTACACCATTACCAAGGCTATGGGAGATAATGCATTTAAGCTCAGAATTCCCCATTCCTTGGCCTGCACCCAGTGTTCAATGTGGACCGCCTTCGGCCATACTTCCCACCATTGATAGACACATCAGACATTGCAGAACAACTCACACCTATAGAGTTAAATCCATATTGCATTGAACAAGCCACAACTGATCAAATCATGAACACACAGATCAAGAACACCCGACAACAAAGGATCGAACTATATCGAGTTGTCAAAGCAGGCCAACTCCTTCACCAGGGCAAGTGGCTCACCATGGATCAAGTTCAATAGAAGTTTCCTCATCTCATGGAGGAACTCAACGCAATGGGGACCATTGCTTCCTAAGGGGGGAAGAATGATCCAGGTGGATATTGGTGGCCACTTGCCTATTCCACTTGGACCCCCACCATTGTTTCTTTTAGTTTTTCAGTTTCCTTATTTGTAGCACAATTTACTATTTTTGGCAGTTTTTTGGGTCCTCAACTTTTGGAGCCGTTTTGAAGTCCTAAACGACATTTTTTGGGAAAACTGAGAGCAACATGGATCATAGACAGATGTTTCTCACTCAAAAGTTCTAGTCCTCGGATAGATATTTCTAATGAGGTATTGTTCGCATCAAACAAAAATCATATGCCAAATTTACGACTCCGGGAAGTTGATGTACCAATTTACCCAAACGGTGCCCGTAGTTTAGCGCTTCATCTCCTAGGGTTAGGTTTTTGGATGTTTAGGGTTTTCCATTGTTTCTCAATAATAAAGAGGCCTTTGATCCTCATTGTAACACAGTTCAGAGGCATGTAGCCACCACATCTCTTCTAAGAGATAAGCTACCATCGCCTGAGATGGTCTTATTTCCATTCTGTCTATAAGCATATTTCAATATTTGATATTAATGAAATGAACTATTATTTCTACTACATCTTTGTATTTATGGTTATATTTGTAATTTTTTGCATTCCTATTTAAATCTGGATCATGGGTTAACCTTTTAGGAAAGGGGGATGGATTCATTCTAGGCACACTTTCCTCTCTTTCCTCCTCACTCTCCCTAGGTGGAGATGGAGGTTGGTTATCCGGGAGCACTCTCCCAGACCTAAGGTTAATTTCATGAATTTCCACAACATAGGTAGGGTAGGATGCTTCTCCACTATAAACTTGTTGTGTCTATCTGTTGTTCAGGTTCAGGTTTTGTTGGGCAAGCATCTAAGGTTGTTTAGGTGGAGCAGGGTGGAGGAGCTGTGGTTGAGATGGAGGTGAAGGCAATAAAGCTAGCGCTTGGTTGTATGGGGGCCTCCACCCCTAGGTTGGTGCATTCCACTTAAGTTTTGGAGGAGTATATGGCTAAAACGGCTGGTTGGCCAATTGGGAATGGTATTGAGGTGCAAAATACGAGGGAGAAGGTGTAGACCAACAAGGATGAGCTTGGGGGCACCAAGGGGGAATGGATGTTGTTCAGTCACCCCTTTGGTTCCCTAATACACAACTTTTAATCCAGGTAGATAAGGGCACTTGTCTGTGGAGTGTTTTCCTCACAGACTGAGCATATTTCTATAAGGTTCAATGGACATTCATTCCTAGGGTGCCTCCTTGTGCATCTAGGGAAAAATATGGCTAATGATCTCTTTACTTCCTCCTGCTTCCATTTGATTTGCATAGTGTCTATTTGCAGAGCAAGGGTTTGCACCATTTCACTCTTAAATTCTTCCAACATCTTCCCAATTTTAGTTTTTATGGATGTATTGGAAGAGGATGAACTGGCCACTGCTTGACTATCCCTACCCTTCTTTCTAGCTACCCTATAATGATTCTTGAAAACAATCTTGATATCATCATAGGGTAACTGGTAGATATTCCCTCCTAACAGTAAGTTTATGGTTTCTATAAGGTATTCCCTGATCCCCATGAGAAGGACCAAATTAAGTGACTCAGGATCAAGTGTGCACTTGTCCCTTTTATAGCTAAGCTGGAATCTTTCCTCATAATTCTCTAAGGACTCATCATGTCCCAAGATCATTCTAAAAATTTCCTCTTTGGTATCTTTGGAATTGCACTAGTCCTTATACTCGTTGTTGAAAGCTTGTTGCATGTGAGCCCAAGTGGTGATACTATCCCCAATAAACCCATGAACTAGCACAAGGTTGCATCCTTGAGAGTGGATGGGAATAATTTCAACTTCTGATCATCAAAGGTGTAAGCATAAGTTCTGCATATGACAGGAAATTCAAACAAAAAAGTATTTGGATCTTCTGAGGTCAGGCCATGGAAGTGAGGAAAAGCAGAGGGGCTTATGTTTTTCATGTTGGCATCCCCATTAGTCTCTCTGATGGGAAAATCACCCTCAATTCTTTCCCTCTCTCCCCTTTCATTTCTATTTTCATCCATTGTGTTAGTTGGAATGGTTTATTCTTCTTCCCCTATAGGCTCTTCAAAAATCTCTGGTTGTTCACCTAAGGGGTCCTCTAACTCACAACCACCAAAGAAGAGGGAAGGTTCATTGTTTGAAGTGGTGGGGTATTTGGTAGAAATTTTCCTAAGTTATCCCTATTCCTATGAGGCATGAAAGGAGTGTTTTTTATTCCTATTCTCTCATTCCTATTCTTTCTATTTGTCCTGATGATGGACCCCCTTTGGGGTTTGAAACGTTGGCAAAATGAACTAAGAACTGTGGTTAATCCGGATCATGAATCAAAAAACGCCCACAGAAGTCTAAAATCTAGCAAATATTTACTGAATGGAACTAATTTCGTAATGAAAGAGATAAGAAAAGGAAGAAACAAATAAGAAATCACATCTACTTATGCATCCCCCCGGCAACAGTGCCAAAAAGTGATGAGCACTAGTATTGTAGCAAGGATGCTGCAACTCCTGGGGTACTAACTTTACTTCATCAACCTGGCGTTCGTACAAACTTGGAGGTGAAAGTGATGTATACACAAATATATGTAATTGGTATACTCTTTGTCACTATTGAGCTAGGGCGATAGACAATTAGGGTTTCTTAAACCAACCTTTTATTGACTAGAAGAAGTATGATTGCCAATTTGGAGAAGGGAGATTTACCCTAATTGGAATAAAAGAAATGATGTCTATTGCATGAAGGAAAGATTGAAAGGAATGCTTGCAAAACAACATGAAATCCTTTATCTACTTGCTAACATACTTTGCTTGCAAAAGAACCCTACTTGAACACATGTGAGGTTTTAACTCATCTAAGTATGAAATTTGATCTAGGGAGTGCTAACTGTTTGGTGCAAGAATAAATATAAAAGAAGTCCTGGTTACCGGGTGCAAGCCCCGGAAGTGATGATTGATGCTATGTCATTCGTTCTCCACATTTCACTAGTTTCAATCCCACTTCTTCACCCCTGTGAGCATCACCCGATGCAATGAGTGCTAAGTGAACTATTCAAAAATCATGAGAAATTAGTCAGTTACGACTACCTCTCATGGAAATGGTCATATGTTTGAATGACTTACTTAACGCAGTTGAATCCCAAAAATGATATCTAATATAATGCACTGCGTAAATCCCCCATACTTAGAACTTTTTATTTTTATCGTTTTGCTTGAAAAATGTAAATGCTAATCTTGCTTGGTTCTGTGGGAGGGGAGATAGGTTTGAAGGAAAAGGAGTATAATGGTTCAGATGACTTGGAGGGAAATTAGGGACCTAATCCATGATTTTAGTGATGATTTTTCTCAATTCGGGCTCAAAACAGGCTACTATAGGTTTTCCTAAAGGATGTCTACATGAAGTACTAGTTCACCTACAAGATCCCTTGTTTTACTACAGGAACAGGCTGAAATCTTACGCAATGGTCTAGAAGGTGGGATGGAGCTTGGAAAAATGTGACTAAGGAGGGAAAAAGGCATGGGAGTGGTAGGCACTTACTTAGAACTCAAACCAAAACTTTGACATGGTTGGATTTTCTCAACGAATATGGAAAGTTTCCAACATAAGACAAGAATTTGAATTGAGACCTTAGTGACTTTTGGAATTCATGGGTGGATATGGCTTGGCTGAGGCTAATGAGATGAGATCTCCCTGCAATTTAGAAACTCCCACAACAACACACATCATTCTTGCCATTTATACATGAATTCATCAAAAACAAGAGAGGTTTATTCAAGTAGAAGAAAACAGAGTTGTCACCATTTACTTGCTAAGTTCATGCATGGAAATTCTTGGAACCAATATGAAAGAGAGATGAAATTAGTGCAAAACTTAAGAGATCATAAAATACCAATTGCAACTTACCCTATGAAATTGAAAGGTAATGACCTAATTAGCAAGAAAACCCTAAATTACATAAAAAGAAAGAATTCTGTCTTTTTGGGTCGTATGAGAATTTTTCCTCAAACCATGATCCTTGAAAGGGAAAAATGAGGTGAAAACCACTTGTTGTCAGCCTTTTTGGAATATATTCTTATAACTACAATGCTACTGTTAGAACTATCCACAAATGAAAGAAAACTAATTAAATCTACCAATACTTGCAAATTAACAACACAAAAATAAGTTTAACTCTAACTATGACAATAACCTAAGCATAAATATACAACAAGAGGAACCTCTGTTGCTAGGGTTGGGAACTAACCCAAGAGCTTCAGCCCTCTGAGTCAACTCAGTGATGGATCAAGGGAATTTTGCTCATTTTCATTAAAGAAATCAGAAATACATAAGAGTGCTTAGTTACAATGCTTCAACTCAAAAACAGCTTAGTTATCTTGAATAGACCATCTGAATCCTAAAGAGGCCCTAGGCCTCTTAATTTATACAACTCAAATTTACCAACAACTTCCTCAAATTTACGGAGGCTTCGCTCTAATCTCGAGATCAACTGGTCTTCAAGTGTCATTGGCTTGGCTACCAATGAAATTCATGACTCAGCTTCTTGCAACTCCGAGCTGATGAGATTTGATTGAGGAATCTTTGAGTGAATGAGGAGTTAAGGAGGGAGATCCTATCTCCTAGAATCCCTCTTGCTTTTCTCCGTTCGAGTTCCTACACTTTAATTAGCCAAAATTTTATCCAAAACCTACAATCAATGCACATTAGACCACTAGACATGACATCTCATATTTATTCTCCTCATTAAGAAAAACATAATTAAAACATGCAGAGAATGATGAGAAAAGTTTATTTTAGTAAGCTAGAGGTGGATTAAGGTCCATATAATTTACCCATTGATGAGCCTCATCAATCCTTATCTAGGATTTTTGTTTTGGGGGACTATTATGACTGAGCATATCTTTAGTGATAGGTCTTCATTAACAAAGAGTAGGGGACAAATGCATCTGTTACTTGTTAAGTTACTATAATGAATGTTCCTTGGTTGAGATCAATATGTTGGAATAATTTGATGATTCTAGCATTCTGAATATTGTTATATATTGTATTGTAAAATTCCAATTTTTCTATTAGGGATTTGGCATATATATTTCCTTGATGAGATTTTTGTCTTTGGCTAAGTGAGTGATTTTTCATAGATAAGTTTTGTTGATAGATTCATGCTTAAATTGTGACATTAGTTTTCAACAGTGAATATGGCTTGGCATTTGATCTAGGGTTTAATGTTATAATGAGTATATGCTACAAAGAAAGTTTGGAGTCATTTTTCAATTGATTTTTAAGGATATCTTGATCAATACATTTATAATCATTGAGTATCGCTTGTTCATATTGATGAATAACATGACCTGATGAGGCTTGATGTTGAGATTGGCTACTAGGGTTGGATCATATATCATTAAATTTTTTTATTGAATGCACAAGTTACTAAGAATGATTATGTATATAATGAATGGTTGATTACTATGATTAGATTATAGATAGATTTTATTGACAACAATGCAGAGAGTTTTTGGTATCTTGTTATTTAGTTGTTGAGAAAATTTTATTGTTGATCAGAGATTTATCGCATTGTGGTTTTGGTAATTATTATTCACATTGAGCAGAATTTTATGTGGGTCCAGTTTGAAAATTAGATGAAACGTGGCTTACAGGGTTTGTGATTGAGTCACGTGAATCGAGTGAGAAAGATTTTGAAATGAGGTCCATAAAGGAGCTGAGGGTTGGAAGCTTCATTGAGGGAGTGGTAGCCTCCTTTAGGTTTTGGTCGATAAATTTGATCAAGGAGTGGTAGCTTCCTTCCAGTCATAGTTAGAGATATAATAGGAGGTGGTAGGCTACAATGGGTAGGATCTCACACACTAGTTAGAGTCTACATCAATGCAATGTAACACCATCCTCCCACATTTACCCAAGTTAACATGTTCGTTGGGGTAAACCACGAGTAAACATGTGATGAGAGGCTACTACATGATAATTCAACCACCAAGGTCACCTTAAGGAAGTGGAACTCACACAAAACAACAAATATGACCTTCTACACATACCACAGAACCTACAGGAGCCAACCAACCCTCTAGGTGATTAATCCCTACAATAACTTGACACTTCAATGCCCTATAGCCTCAGTCGCTCCCATGACATGGGCATGCATGTGAATAGGTCCCTCTAGTCATTCTCATAGCATGGGAATGCAAGCAACTAGGGTATTTTTCAACTAGTTCTAAGCCTACAACACTAGATCCTATGCCACTTTTTCAAGGCCAAGACTTAGGCCACTGCCCAGAACTCTGTGAAACTTTCAGGAATGAAAAGTAACATTTAAAAAATGATATAAATGCAAATACTTGAACAAAGAATTGACCGGAACCCTACTAGCCATGATAGGAATTTTGTCAAACATGTCACAATATGCATTCTATAGGTCATAACAATGGATCTAAGCATAGGGGTCTCATACTTATTTGAGAATTTCTAAGAAGCATTGAAGCCTTATCACATTAGTTTCATTATCATCTATTAGGTCATTTATTCATTGTACATTCATTTGAAAATCAAAACATGACGAGAACCATATATCATGGTTTTCATATAACATGCTCATAACAAACATATAACCAACAAAAATATCAAGGATACATCAGCCATAAATGTATCATATGAACCAGTACATTTGCTCATAAAATACCAAGGATAAATATTTCTCATTAATAAATGCAAAATCCAACTCGATATGGGACTACCACGTTCTACCTAACCATAGATTGGCTGAACCAATACTCTCTTCAGCCAATCACCCCCGTGCCACATTCCAAGCATGAATGTGGGACTTATCACTAAAATCAACTAGGCCTTCTTGAGGCTACACCACCTCACCCTCAACAATAGAACCAAGCTTTACCATAATCCCCACTGGATCGCGAAACCATAAACAATAAAAATACAATACTAGGCTTTACTACAATCCTCACCAGATCACTAGGCCAAAAGAAAGCATGGATACCACCATATCTCTCCACCTAAATCATAAGGAACTTATCCATCCCAACCTCTCAGCTTTACCATGTATCCCACCATTACTAGTCAATGGATTCCTATTCCTACAATGTATCCACCCTTTGGGCTTTACCATGCATCCCATCTCGATATTTCTAGGGCCAATCAAGATACCCACCATTGAGCTTTATCGTGTATCCCACCATTACTAGTTAAGGGATTCCTAGGCTCAATTGATATTTTCACATTCGTGATTTACCATGTATCACATCCTGGGATTCCTAGGCCTTGTGAATAATCCTAGGACCACCCCACTCAGCTTCGAGTCCATTTGGAAATCTAGCATAACCACATACAAAAGAATCCACCACCCAATGGTTATCCAAAAATGACAAAGCTAGGCTGAAAAATACTATCACACTTGGAAAAGCCCATGCCAAAGACAACAAGAGAAACAAGAAAACACATGCATAACTATGCATGCCAAAATTAGCAAGGAAATCATACACGCAATTCGATACCTTCAAATATTCTCATTGTAGCTACCAAATCCTGATCTTCATTGTTTGATCTTTGCTTCCTCTTGACTTCTTTGCCTTTCTTGATCCAATGCTGAAGTGCTCCAAGAAAAATCTATGTCCAAGAGTGTGAGAGAGAGATAACTAAGAGAAATCTCCAAAACTAAAAGTCAGACCAAAAGCCATGAACTGATACTTAGAAGTCGTTTTATTAATGTGGCCTATATTTTCTTCAATTTTTATAATTTTTCCTTCATTTTCATCCTCACATGCAATATGTGAACTTTCACCTTCCTTTTCTCCTATTTTCCATTATTTTCATAAATACAATTCTAATTAATGCCATTTTCCTTTCCAAAGCCTTTTCCATTGCCTTTGCCAATTTCCTTAGCCATAATAAACCAAATGAACACCCACACTAGGATGATTTTCCCAACATTAAACTTGGAATAAGTTCCCCATGACCATGGTTATTATTTTTCCTCTACTAACTTTTATTACATGGAATTTCCATCAGTGTTGTTACGAAACCCTCCCCCTTGGGGGAACACCATCCTTGGTGTTCAATGACACCTAGAAATAACAAGATTTTTGAAAGAAAAGCATACTACCTATGGAGCTTTATAACTTAGCTCGATGCAATATTTACAATGATCAACCCGTTGAGAAGAAAACCAACAAGAAAACATAACTACATGATAACCATAATGACATGACACCCATACCACTTATTAGAGCCTTAAAACACAGTTCATGGAAATATTTACATCCATATATAGATATATATATATATACCAAAAACATCATACCAAAACATATGCCAAAAAAATTCGAAAACATCATGGACTTTCATTGTCGGATGTAGTGCAAGTCTATAGGCTACTAGTCAGATCCTTTCAAGAATCTTGAAAGGTCCACAAAATTGAGGTGCCATCTTGGCACATGGTCCAATCCTTAAGGATCTCTTCTTGGGCTTGATGCACAAGTACATATGTTCCCAAACCTAAAACTCCTTAAAACACCCATTCTGATCTACATAGATTTTTTGTCTATCTTGTGCTTCGTTTAAATTCTTCTCGATCACCTTCATTTCCTGTTCTATTTCTACTAACATGTTTGGTCCAATCAATACCCTATTCACCAAGTCACTCCAACTGATGGGAGTATTACAAATTTTCCCATAGAGTGCCTCAAATGGACTCATCCCCAAAGACTCTTGGTAACCGTTATTATAAACGAACTCGACCAACGGAAGATACTCCTCCCATATCATTTTATGATGCATCACATACATCCTCAACATGTCCTCCAATATCCTGTTGAACCTCTCTATCTATCTATTTGTCTGTGAACGATAAGTTGTGTTGAAGGCCAACTCTGTACCCAAACCTGCAAACAACTCTTTCCATAATCTAGAAGTGAACTTTGCATCCCTGTTTGACATAATCTTCTTCAGACACCATGCAATATGACAACATATATGATGAAGATATGTGCTACATCACTATCTGAATAAGTGGACTTCCTTGGAAAGAAGTGTGCTTCCTTTGTCAACCTCTCCACCACAACCATGATGGAATCATGTTCTCTAGGTGTCCTCAGAAAAGATGTAATGAAATCCATGGAAATGACCTCTCATTTACACTCTGAAATCATAATCAATTGTAATAGTCCACCTGGATGCTTACACTCTGCCTTCACCTACTGACATTCCAAACATCTAGCCACAAACTCTGCCACATCTTTTTTCATATTTGGCCAATAATAGAACTTCTTCACTACGGTCAATTTTTTATGATATCTTGGGTGTCCTGAATATGGTTTTTCATGAAACTCCCTCAAGATAATCTTCTTTAGCTCACTACTATATTTCACATATATCCCATCCCAAAATATGATCAAGCCATTTACTAAGAGATAATATTCCACATCATGTGCACCTGTACCACTACTTGTATATGTACTTGTGCTCTATTATAAACTGTGCCAGAGCTCCATGTACCTGTTATCCTACTGACTCGCCTGTAAGATCTGTCCTATAAGAACTTAGAGTTGCGGTGTGATTTACCTATACCCACCTGCTAGGAGCATTTGCAACCTTGTTCTCTTTAACCTTGATGTACTTGATATCAAAGTCAAACTCACTAATCGTGGCCAACCATCTAGCTTTCCTGACATTCAAATATGGCTGTTCAAACAAGTATCTCAACCCACTATGATCCCTCATCAATATAAACCTCCTGCCAAGAAGATAGTGCTTCCACATATTCAACGCATGGATAATCATTGCTAACTCAACATCATGAGTCAGATAGTTTTTCTTATGCTCATTTAGTTTTTTTCACTCGTAGCACACTAGATGTCCCTCCTACATAAAAACTCCACCAAGTCCTCTCTTGCAAGCATCTATACATACCACAAAATCTTTGTCTAGATATGCAATCTTTAACACTAGATAATTTTTCAATAACTTCTTTAACTCTCAAAACTTGTTGCACATTCCTCTGTCCATTCAAGCATATTACCTTTCCTCTACAATGAAATAATAAGATATGAAATCTAAGATAATTTCTTGATGAACCTCCTATAATAACCTACTAACCCCATAAATGATCTTACCTCTTCCACATTTCTAGGAGCTTCCCACTCCATGATAGCCCTTATCTTCTCTAGATCCACTGTTATGCCTTCCTTGGAAACAACATGTCCTAATTAATGCACCTCTATTTGAAAGAAACTACATTTATTGATTTTAGCATACAACTGATGCTCTCTCAACAATATCAATACTATTTTTAAATGCTTGACATGCACTTCCTTATTCTTAGAATATATCAAAATGTCATCAATGAATACAATAAAAAACTTGTCTAGATAAGGACGCAACACACTATTCATCAAGCACATAAAGGTAGCTAGAGAATTATTTAAACCAAATGGAACTACAACAAACTCATAATGCCCATACCTGGTCTGAAAATATGTCTTTTATATGTCCTCCTCCTTGATACGTACTTGATGATATCTTGATCTCAAATCAATCTTCGAGAACATTGCTTCTCCCTTCAAATGATAAAAAAAGTCATCAATCCTCGGCAATAGATACCTCTTCTTGATGGTCACATTTTTCAACTACTTGTAATCAATGCATAACATAAGAGTACCATCCTTCTTCTTGAAAAACAATATTGGTGCACCCCATGGTGATACATGTCACGCAATGTATCCCTTGTCAATCATTTCCTTCAACTGAGAACTTCAACTTCAATAACTCTGGAGCGCTCATTTTGTATGGTGCCTTTGATGCTAGTGCTACCCCTGGTACTAACTCAATATAAAAGTCTAATTCCTCTTGAGGTGGAACTCTGAAATCTCTGCTGGAAATACATCCTGAAATTGTTGCAATATTGGATACCTACTCAATACCTCTGCATCCTCATCACCCTTACCTTTATCACTAGAAATATGCATTGCAAACAACAAAAACCCTTTTCTGTGACTGCGCTTTTCCTACATAGCTATCACCATTCTAACTGATGTTGCCTTCTTCTTACCCTACAACATCCTATGTTCTCCATTGTCATCCAAGCACTCAATAGCCCTGTCATAAAAATCCACTTTGGTCCCAATGGAAAAACATTCAAATGTGTTGAGGTAGGAATACCATTCAACTCGAATGCATAAGATCTTACCCAATGATGAACTATCTTCTTTGTACCTATAGCCAACTACGCTAACCAATATTTTGCATTCATTTCTTTATTCAAACCACACTTATCCACCAAGTGAGGGTTAACATAAATGTAATTAGATCCAGGGTCAATCAAAATATAAAAAACTTTATCACAAATCATATTGTCCATCTCAATGATAGATTCATGGTGATCCTCCTGCCTATTATCCAGTGATGCATAGATGCGAGGAATTCTCTTTCCAACATCTCCAATAGTCTATGCCTCCTGTGCATTATAGATCCTAGGCCTATCACCCTGATTCTGTGGACAATCCCTCTTAATATGTTCCTTACCACATGTCCAACACTCCAACCGTCATGTACCATCACCCCTATTCTGTTGTTGTGACCCATGTCCCTATCTAGCTATGTTGAAATTCTTGTATGGTGCAACATACTCTTTCTCTTCTACATTTTGAGACCTTATTCTTTTCAACTTCCATTTACCTTTACCTTTATCTTTCCCTTTCCATCCTTGCTAATATTTTTTCTTATGCTTTGACTATTCATAGCAGTGCTTTAGTTTCCCACTAACTTCCTCAAGTGACCAAGGCTCATCATACTCAATATGATCTCTAAATGCTAATGGCAATCCATTGACAAATATATGAACTTTATATTTCTTGTCTTTAAGATATGGTACATACCTAAAAACTCCAGGAACATTGTCATATACTCCTCATCTGTCATTGATTCATTTTAAACTCATAGAATTCCTTGGCTTTGCTACCATAATACCTTTCTGACAAGTATTTCTTCCTAAAAAGTCTCTTGAATTCATGCCAACTCAAGTATTCTATATTGATGTCTTTGACCCATTTCACGTATTCCCACAAGATGTTTTCTTTCCCTTTGAGTTTGAGTATAGCTATTCTGGCCTTCATATTCTCTGTGTATTCATGCAAGTTAAATAATTTATTCATCCCAAGTATCCATGCCTTTGCATCCTCAAGTTTCTTCAAATATTCATTAAAGATAGGTGGCTTTTCTTTCCTAAACTCATCTGGAAAATATCCCCTGTCACTCCTCTTGTAAGGATGACAACGATGAGGATCATAGTGCCTGTCAGAACCAGAACTAGAATATAACTTGTGTCCATCTCCTCTCATATCTAGAGTATCCAAGAGCCTTCCATCTTTGAGTGTGTCATCTCTATCCGATCTATTCCCACCATGAGATCTACCTCCATATGCCCCATTATTCCTATTCTCCTGTCAATGGCTAATCTGAAGTAGTCCCTATCTCTGGAAGTTTGACAAACTCTGAAGGATTACTGCATTGACTTCTGCTTATTTCTCATATGCCTACATGATTCTTTCATTATCTTGCTTGCAACTCCTTAATTCTTCCTTCAAGCTTATCAATGTGTCTACTAAGTCAGAATAATTCCCAGAAGCATGTTGCTCATATGATCCATAGGTAGAGTTTTGTGAATTGTAGTCTACCATCTTACTAGTCATCTTCATCTCTTTCCTGCCAAACATACCATGTCATCTAAACCAAAATATAAACATAATTAGCATACCTCAGTGTAGCTCGAGGAGGATATCTAGTTTGCAAGATCCACCAGATTAGCAAAATACATGTATAAACATAATCATAATAGAATATAGATATCATCCTAACCATACTTTAGCCATCAACACATGACCATATCAACCACCCATCATGACCTCATGCATGACAACTACACCCATATCCATGTATGCATATACGATACATACAAATACTAACAAGCACAACCATTGCATTACTGATCAATACTCATAATAAACACATCCAACAACACACCATCCACTTTCACATGGCAACATAACTGTAACCATGACCAACACCATGCATATGCAACAAGCACATATGCCATAAGTATAAGTAACACATATGAAACTGACATGAATGCATGATCAACACACACCGCCCATCCAGTCCAAGGGGTGAACCATGCTCTGATACCACTTTGTAACACCCTCCTCCCACATTTACCAAAGTTAACCAGTCTACTGGGGTAAACATGTGATGAGAGGCTACTACAATCTTATTTAACCTCCTAGGTCACCTTGAGGAAGTGGAACTAACACAACAAAAGAATTATGGCCTTCATATTCTTTGTGTATTCATGCAACTCAAAGAATGTAATCATCCCAAGTATCCATGCCTCAACATCCTCCAGTTTCTTCAAATATCCATTAAAGGTAGGTGGATTTTCTTCCTTGAATCCATCTGGAAAATATCCCCTGTCACTCCTGTAAGGATGATAATGATGACGATCACAATGCACGTCAGAACCAGAACTAGAATATAACTTATGTCCATCTCCTCTCATAACTAAAGTATCCAAGAGCCTGCCATCTTTGATTGTGTCATCTCTATCTGACCTGTTCCCACCATGAGATATACTTCCATATGCCCCATTAGTCCTATTCTCCTATCAATGGCTAATCTAAAGTATTCCTTATCTCTCAAAGCCTGACAAACTCTGAAGGATTACTTCATTGAATTCTGCTTGTTTCTCCTATGCCTACGCGATTTTTTTGTTATCTGCCTTGCAACTCCTTAATTCTTCCTTCAAGCTTCTCGATGTGTCTGATAAGTCAGAATAATTCCAAGAACCATGTTGCTCATATGATCCATAGGTAGAGTCGTGTGAATTGTAGTCTACCATATTGCTAGTCATCTTGATCTCTTTCCTACCAAACATACCATGTAAGATAAACCAAAATATAAGCATAATCAGCATACCTCAGTGTAGCTCAGGGAGGATATCTCATCTGCAAGATCCACCAGATTAGAAAAATACATGTATAAACATAATCATAATAGAATATAGATAGCATCCTAACCATATTGTTTTGGAGAATTTGGTATCTACGGATAAATCTTATTCCCTAGATAAGTATCCATATCTAGAACAACAATTTAAAGCACTTTAGCCTTTTCCTATAAGCAATATATAAGACAAAGAAGATGATAAGACCTACTTGTAGTTTCACTTTCCTCTTGTCTCCTTTGTATCGACCATATCGCTCCTTCCCATACTTAACATGCTTGAGAAATACCTGTAAACACAAACAGAAGACAAAGAATCGATCAAAGAAAAAGATCTATTGAATAAAAGTGAATGGAATTAGATACATTCCACACATATAAGCATCATAAAACAATACAAACATATGGGAAAAAGGTTCAAATACTTTATTGAATAGAAGAAGGAAATACAACCATCGTGTCTTATTCAAAGTCATTCCTCCAGCTTGGATCCCATCCACATCACATCAAAAGCATGACAAACTTGTAGCATTACAATACTTGCTTCAAAACCAATTCTCATAGCAACATTATCTCCTTACAATTCAATATAGTCCATCCCCTGATCACTTAGATGAGTGGTCAATTTATAGGGAGATGGACGAGGTTATGTCATAAATGGTGGTATTGAATGACCTTACATACTTAGAATTAGTTCCATGGAGGAAAGGATGAGAGGATAGGATACATCTTAACTCATTCCTCATCCATTTTCGAGCTCATAAGAGTTGATAAGTGAGGGAACCTTCTAGATGACTCCAAAAGATAAGAATATTCCACAAAGCCTATGTGAATTTGGCTCAATCTCACTCAGTGTAGGTGAATGAAGGCCTAAACACTCTATAGAGCACCCTGGCATGGACTTAACTTCTCTGCAGCACACCCTTACATGGGCCTACCTGCGCTGGTCCCTCTAGAGGTCATTTTAGGATGTCTTCAAGTCATGAAACTATCTGGGAAGGAGGAATTCAAAAGGGTGACTTGTTTAGGGCATGTAGAAATTGGAATTAGTGTTTTATGAGCCCTAAAACACTGATCTAGATGATGGGAGTGATGTGCCCAAATGGATCTATAATGGCTGCCTCGTAAAGCATGAAGTCAAAAAAACAAAATGTCGAATGAAATGCTTTACAATGTGATGAGGAGGTTTCGAAGTGGAAGGTGACACGCATAAATTACAATACATATATCATGATATTTGATTTTTACATGAATTGTTGAGGGAAGGCATACCCATGCTTAGCATATAAACTTTCATTACATGTACATAAGCAGTTGTCTACAGATATAGACCCGTGATCGGAACGACTATCAATGTAAAGCCATTGTACATATGATTTAGTACTCTTGAAATCACAACCCAGATGGATGAAACTAGATCCAGGGTCTTCTATCTCTTTCAATCGTTCGCTCAAGTACAAGTCTAACCATGTGAATATATGATCTGAAGTCGAACATGGGAAGACACCATCTAATTACCAGCCAATGATGTAAGTTGTTAACAGATGCGAGAGAAATCACTGATAATGATAATGATCCACAAGGTACTGTAGTACGTTCTACATGGTGTGAATGGATGATTTGCTGTGAAACACCATACAAAGTCTTTTGGTCAAAGGCCATTGATGTCAACATATCGCCGGAAGTGAGAAGCCTGCCATTGATGTATGCAAGCCTTAAGGTACTAGAAGGGTGTTTCTAAGTCAACTTCTTAGATAATGTGCTGATGTCGACAAGAAGTGACTCATCGCAGGAGGGACTTGATGTATCCCACATCAATGACATGAAATGAGTGTAGTGATTTTGGATATGGAATTTGATTGACGACACAAGGTTCAGGAATGGTGGTCATGAAAATGAAGGTTTGCAATTTAACTGGATGACTTCTCTTGAACATGTCAGTGACACTAAAATGAATTGGTAGCATTGACCCAAAACAAATTGATGGATGGTATGATAGACCAATGGTATAATAACCATCAAGCTGATAACCCAACCCAAATAGTCACAGTGATGGAGTGAAAATGTCATGTTCAAGAGCGACTTACTACCATAAAGAAATTTTCCCCTTTTCCCCATTTTCTCAGTCATTGTTGACCAGTACCTCTTTATTATTTATCAAGCTTGAGGAGGATAACATTTTCTTGTTGTATAATTCCACCCTTCAGGTGAATCCATTGCTATTTGATTTTTTAACGAGTCTAGCAAAGTTGAAACTCGGTCTTGTCTAGATGGACAAGTTTGTCGCTATTTGATGTTTTAACGAGTCTAACGACAATGATTATTCGGTCCTTTTCATGTTTAGAGAGTTTGAAAAGGGACAAAAATGAAACTCCACAAGTTCTTTTTCGTAGATTTGTCTCTCACGCCCAAAAAAACATAAAACAATATGAGAGAGAACCTATTAACCATGTTCGGTCAATGTATTCCTTTTTCATAAATAATCTATCTCGGCCCGAAAAAGTGTTAAACTTATACTGAGTAGATGTCATTTCCAATCTGTTAATGAGCTGAAAAGGATGAGCACTCGACCATCATTTCATGTTTAGAGAGTCTGAAAAGAGCTTAAAGAGGACCCCAAGAGGGTTCCTTTTTTGTTTTTAATAGAACTTGAAAAAGAGATAAAAGTATGCTCTGTGGCCAGAGGTACAATTTACAATCGAGCACGTCAAATTCTATAATTCAACTGTAAAACCTGCTCAAAACAACACCAAATGGATTAAAAATACATGTTTCATAGGCAAAAATAGGCAAATACTAATGTTTACTCGATTAATTAACATGAAATAAACATAAAACAAGTTTTTACCATGACATTTTTACCATTTGGAACTTGCCATTCAGTTTTGTGCTCTGGGCTAGTTTTTTACCTCGAAATTCAACAGCTGATTGCAAGAGATTCTGTGGACCATTTCTTGTTCTTTCTGGACCAGGTAGGAGTTCTACCCATCCTCTTTATTTTTAGGTCATTATTTTGTCATTTCATGCAATTTTTAGGGTTTTTTGGGGCCTCTGGAGTTTCATTTTCTCGCCTTGGGATCAGCGCAGGCTTTCACATTGAAAACTACAATGAAGAGCACCCAGATAGAAGGTTTCCTGCTCTCTACCAGTTGGAGCACAATGGGGTGCTATAGGTAAATTGTTTGACCAAAGTTTTTTTTGATTTTTCACGTTTCTACATGTTTTTTGTGTTTTTTTGTGCTTTTAATGTTTCCAAGACTAAACTAAAATCATTCTCATGCATGCAAATGTGGGTATTGTTCAACCTGTGGGACACCAATAGGGTGTAGGTGGGCCAGCGTGGAGAAACATTGGGAGAGAAGTTCTCCAGGGCTTGGATTTGGCCAAGACCTTGGCAGAGTTGTAGGATCACATAGAGGGATTAACCCTTGGTATTCCGGATGTCCAGATCAAGGAGTTACCTATGAGGTTGCAGTGCCACACTATTGGTGTCCCTAGCTGTTGGATGAGGCTTTTGCACATGATAGCACATGTTGTGACTTGTTATCATGAGCACCACTAGATCTACTTAGGATGTTTTGTATGCATTTTGAGTTTTTTGGATCATATGACCAAATGTGTCTTGGACACAAATTTTGTAAAAACTTTTAAAACACCTATCTATTTTACTTTCAGAGTTCTCTATGGTTATGTGCAATCCTATTCAACTGATGATGTGAATTGAAAATATTACTTTTACATGTGTCACAAATGTATATTTAACATATAATTCACTAGAGAATCAGTTAATGTGTTAAAGTTTCTAGAAATATGTTGATATTGAATGTATTCAAAATATCTTCCAAAATACGAACTCTAAGGAACATGTGAAGAATTGTTGGGTTTTGGATGGTATACACACTTTTAAGTTGTAATACAACGAGTGGTGAGTTCAACCGAGCGATGATTGGGTGAATGCCAAGTGAAATGGCATCAGAGAGAAGTTTGATCAACGCGCTATACTCAGCGATGTTGTTCGTCAATTCACCGATACAAATCCCTTGAAAACTCACTAACTCGCCACTTGGAGCAAAAATGGCCCATGCTATAGAAGATAGGTTTTGCGTACTACGACTAGCACCATCAGCATAACCAACAAATGGCTCCGAAGACTTAAACATCTGCAACAAATGCAAAGTGGATTACTAACCAGATAAAAAAATCTAAAAGACACACACTGGCACACACACATGCAATGAAAGCATATATACAATGAGTTTTAATACACTCAATCAGTTTGAGGTACAACCCGTTTCAGGGCTGTTACAATTGAATCCCATCATAATCTACTATCTCGTAGGAACCTTTTGCCAAAACACGCTTGACAATATAAGGACCCATCCACATTGGTTCAAAATTTCCTTTCTCCAAGTTTATCAACTTCCTAATCGTAAAGCAAGACTAGGTCTCCTTTTAAGAAGATATGATGCTTGACATTTCTATCATACTGCGCCTTGATTCATTTCTTATACTCTTCATTAGCCAATGTGGCATCACGACGGGTTTCATCCAGATGGATTAATTCCAAGAAACATGCTTCTTCTTCAGAAGTGTCGAGTAACATGTCAATTGCGAGTTCGAGAGATGAAATTTCGCATTGTATCAATAAGACTGCTTCTAAACCATACACCAACTGAAAGGGTGTGAATCCAGTTGGATTTCTCACCAAGGTTCAATATGCCCACAATGCAGAGTATAGGATTAAATGCCAGTTTCGTTTATGAACCCCTATCATTTTTTGCAACATCCGCTTTAGGACTTTATTGATGGCCTCAACTTATCCATTCACTTACGGGTAATAAGGGGTAGAACTATCATGAGATAGTCCTAACTTAGCATTCAACTCAGCCATCATGTGATTGGGAAAATGTGACCCATGATCTGTAACTATGGCTTGTGGAACACCAAACCGGGCAACCACATGGTTAAAAAAGAAAAGAGTAGTTGTTTCGCTATTGTTGTTTAATGTTGGCATCGCCTTGGCCCATATGATAAAATAGTCAACAGAGACTATAATATACCCATGCCCCCCAGCCAAAGTGGGTTACATGCCATGAAGTCAATGCCCCATTTGGCGAATGATCCAACAGCAATGATTGGATGCAATGGTGCAGGTGGTAATCTATTTTTTTGGTCATAAATCTGGCATGCCTGACAGCTTCTGACGGCAATAATAAAATATTTGAATATAGTTGGCTAGAAGTAACCAACACAGAGAATTCTATGTGCGGTAGCATATCCATATAAGTGTCCACCACAAGCACCTGAATGGTAATCATTCAATGCTTTCTCGGCTTCCTCATGTGTGAGGCACCTCCGTAAAATCATATCGATACCACGATGGTAAAGAGTCTCACCAATGATCAGATAATCTTTGGCTTGGTATAGAATACATCGTTGTTGTGAGCGAGAGGTATCAAGCCAGAAATTTTGGGTTTGGAGATAGATTAGTATATCTCCATACCATGGGTTAGATGACGATATTAGAAATAGAGACTCATCCAAAATCGATGGTTCAGATGTTGAATAAATGGAGGTCGAGGGAAGGTCACAAAGTAGCTCGACGAAAATGAGAGATTTCTTTGATTTGGACTTGATGAATTCCAGATCAAACTCCTGCAAAATTACTATCCATTTTGAGTATTTTTCCCCCAGCAATTGATGTGACAAAATGTATGTCATAGGGTTGCAATCTGAAATGATAGTGGTCTTCCATAGCAAGATGTAGTGGCGAAATCTCTGAAGAGCTCATATAGCTACCAAAGCTAGTTTCTCGACATAAGAGTACTTACTTTCTATATCATTGAGATTGTGGCTCAAATAATATATCATATGTTCAATCCCATTTTCCCCTGGACTTAAAACCATGCCAATGGTTGTATCTGTAGTGGTGAAATACAGGTAATAGTCGTTTTGATAATTCAAAGAATACATTAATGACACTCTAATCAAGGTATCTTTAAGAGCATCAAAGGAAGATTGCGCAACCTCATCCCAATGGAGGGGTATCCCATTTTTCAAAATATATGTAAAACCTTTAGCCATCTCAGCATAATTGGGAATGAACCTCCTCAGAAAGTTAACCTTCCCTTGGAGTCTCTGTAACTGTAAAAGATTTGAAGGTGGAGGCAAATCAAGAATTGCCCGAACCTTTAATGGATCAAGTTGAATTCCATAGTTAGACACTACAAATCCAAGCAAATGACCAGAACCAACACAAAACACACATTTGTGAGGATTGAGATGTATCTTGTAGTGTCAGCACCATAAAAATATTTCTCTCAAATGTTGCGGGTGATCAGTCTGTTTTTGTGAATGAGCAGGTAAATCGTCAAGGTAAGGTTGAACAATGTGCTTGATGTCATGGAAGGCATAGTCCATTTCACTCTAAAATGTCATCCCTGCATTCTTCAAACCAAATGGGAGTTTTCTATACGTGAATGTGCCCCATGGACAAATAAATGATGTTTTAGATTGGTCCTGTGGGTGAATATTGATTTGATTGTAGCTGGAGAAACCATCCATAAATGAGAATATTTCGTATCCAGCACACTCATCAATAATCTAGTTGATAAAAGGAGTAGGATAATTTTCCCTTGGAAATTCCTGATTTACATCCCTATAATTGATACACACTCAAATTGTCCCTTGTTTCTTCATAATAGGAACAATGTTGGAAACCCAGTCAGTAAGAGGTATAGGATAAATGAAGCCAACACGCAAAAGATTTTCAACTTCTACTTTAATGGCAATGGCTTTCTTTGGATGAACAGGTCGAAACCGATGTCGTACTAGTTTGACATCATGATACATTTTGATTTTGTGTTCAACAATACTAGAGTCAATGCCTGGCATCTCCTTGTATGACCATGCAAATATATCTTGAAATTCAGGAAAGAGAGTATGGTAACTATAAAGTTTTGATGGAGAACATGATTTGCTGACATGAATGTTTTCTACAACATTAGGCTTGGTCGAAATATTAATAGAAATCATTTCTTCAATATTTGACATCTTTCGCTCGGAATCTATTGTGTCTATAGAAACAGAATTTGAAAGGAAATCAACAGCTGAAGGGTGGTTTAGTTCATTTTAATAATCTTCGATGTCATCTGGAAGATGGGAATGATGATGATAATCTTCCCAAGGTTCTTCTCCTATCATCATTGATTGGATGATTGCTATGCAAGCTCAATGGGGCTTAGCGGCATAACTTCAATATAGCTATCATCTTCAAAATTGTTGGTAATCCTCCTTAAATCAGATGAGATGGAGGAAATCATGTTGCAAGTCTCTAATCTTGCCACTTCCGTCAAATCATATGGTGACGATAGCGTAAAAGTACCCGTTAGGGAAGGATCTTTAAAGAGACCTACACTAACACTTTGAAGTGACACCGAGGGTTCGTGTACCAACATAATGCTTCTCGTAGCTTGAGAACTAGATGCAAAGAAGAAAAGCTAATAGATAACTCTTATTCCACCCTTATGAGGGAATGCAATAGTATGAAAGTATGTGGAAATCACAGCAGCCATAGCATATACCCATGGCCTTCCCAGTGAAATGTTGTAGTCGAGGGGTTCCATCAACTACCTCAACTTCAACAGTAATTGCTTTTCCCCCTAGTTCAATTCGCAAGTTACTCAAAATCCCACAAGGTGTATATGTTTTTCCATCGAAAGCTTTTAATGTGGTTGGTGATCATGAAAACAATGGTGAACCAAGTGTTTTCCAACATCTCATTGACATAATGCAAGTAGATTCCCCCTCATCAATAATAGTTTGATGAGCATTCTTATTGAGAGATTTTACTTGAATTAGGAAAGCTAACTGCACCGGTAACTATGGTGTATATCCCTCATGGTTAAAAACCACAAGATTGGAATTTGTAGGGTCTATTCCACCAATTACTGATAGTAAATCCTACTTCTGGGAGAGATGGTTTTTTAACACCTCAAGCATCGACATAGTAGAAGGTCATTGAGCAAGATCTTATACTATGTTATAATTCTGAGTTGCTTGAGCTCGAGGGTTAAATGTCAATTTATGAACAACTCACTTTGGTAGTTTTATTGTCAATTATGGTGCAATAGGTGGTGGAATATTTTCAAATGAAGTTGAAGTCGAAGGATTAGGTTGAACAGTGGCCTGATTATTTGACGATGATGGTGGATTTCCATAATATTTATTTCTCATTGACACCAAAACTTCATTTTGTGGCTTTGTAATGAATAGCATAAGTACTTGGGATGTGGAAGCATGGTATTTTGCAACCAAATGTGTCTCCGGGTTTGGAAATGGATCAGTGAACACTGCAGATGTGCTAGAAGTCTTTAGAAGCTTAGAGACTTCTGAGCGGTGTGGACAATCTCTTGTAAAATTCTCATCATTACAAATTAGAGATGGATAACAAGGTTTCCTTGCCAAAGTAGAGGAATCAAATGATTTCTCTTGAGGGGGATTATCTTGTTTCTTCTTATTTTTCCCCTTCTTCTTGCCTCCTGGTTACATTTGATTTTTTCCTTTATCAGATGACATGGAATTGACTTCGGAAGCAAGAGTGTTTTCTAATGCATTGGAAGTTTGATTGGTAATGGCAAGAGTTTGATCAGATGGTATTCTTTCCATTTGCGTGCTCGAAGAACATATCACACTGTCGTTGGCATGAGATTCCTTACTCGATTGTGGAGGAGGAGGAACATTGAAAGCTGGTCGGGGTGCATTGGGAATTTTGTCATAGAGCATGCTGGATTATGTATAAATCAAATCCAAATATCGGGCATGAGCAATTACTTTCTCTTCTGTGACAACTTCACCTTTCACAACATCCTCAGTGATTAACGGCAACAAGGATTTTATGGACCTCTCAGCCAAAAGATGATCAAGAACATAGGTCTTAACCATTCGACAACGACGCCGCCACTCATGAATATGATCTGATATATGAGTAGCAGTAATCTGTTTAAAGTTGGTTATGAGTTTTGTTCCAATCTCATATCTAATAGGTAACTGGAAGTGGGTCAGAAATGTGTTGGCTAAAGTTGTAAAGTTGTCGAAAGAATCTCGTGGTAACTCAATGTACCACTTCGCAGTCGGACCAGTAAGAATTCTTTGGAAAAGACAAATTCTAACCGAGTCATCATTTAAGGAGTTTGATGAACCCACAAATGAAATTTCATGCATGATTTGATGGGTATTCTCCAAGATTTCGATTGAATTTCAAAATGTCAGAAGGTAACTTATGCGGAATTATCGGCCACTAAGGTGCATATAAGATTGGATCATTAGTGAGCTGATTTAAATCTGGTAATTCTAGAGTTGCTACAAACAACAACTGTTGATTCAAGTCAGGTTGAGCATACCCAGGATATGATGGAATTTCCTGAGAAATAGGTCTTTGCATGCCAACATAGGGCGTCTGCATTTGGTAACCTTCATAAGGTGGTTGCTGAACAAATCCGACATAAGTGGTTGTTGATAACCAGGTTGAATTTGTGGTTGTCCATAACCAGCAAATCCTTGTTGACCAAGACCTTGGTAAGCTTGATATTGTCCAAACCCAGGTTGAGCCTATTGGGCAGGTCCAAATTGGGGTTGGAATTGTTGGAATTGAGGCTGTTGAAATTGGGGTTACCACGGTTGTTGAATCAACTGTTGTTGTTGTTGGTACAACTGTTGTTGATTTAACGGTTGTTGTTGCCCAGCAATGAAAGGTTGGCCAAGTTGTGAATAAACTATCCCAGTGTAAGCCTGAGTCACTCCAGATAAATGTATACTAACATGAGGTTGTTGGACCCCAAACACAAGCGGTTGTTGTATAACAGTTTGAGAAACTTGAACTTCTTGACCTGAAACTTGTGGTTGCGATGTAGAAGGACCAATTTGTATAGGTTGAGATACAATTGTTTGAACTTGTGATGTGGTACAGTGGTAACAACAGGTGTAGTAGGAATAGCTGACACAGTTTGCATTGGTTGTGTTGGATACACAAGCCTTGGTTGAACTAGCATTGTTGGTTGCCATTCACAGACTTAGATTCTAGGTTGACATGAATACTAAGGGATACTACCATATGATGGTCCTCTAGGATATGGAGGATAATATGAATAATCATATTGCTCTCCATATGGAAATCCAATATGTAATGGATACATAGGTAGTTGTTGACTAGATTTCGTATTTTGATATTGATATGTAGGATCAAACTGTTGAGTTCCTGTTAAAGAAGAACCAAGTAGAATTCTGGTTGAGGACATGGGTGATGACCATGGTGTAGAAGCAACCCTTGAGTGGGTTCCAGATAAAGATTGGTAACCAATCGAGACAAACGATTCACCATATAGGTGCGACTCAGGTGTAGTAGAAAACATTGAAGAGGTTGTGACATAAGATTCTACTACAGTTGCATCAGTTGATACAGTTTGGGATGTTGATAGTTGTTCAACCATAGTTAACTCTCCCAAAAGTTGTCCTAAAGAATTGACGAGTACTTGAAAAGAAGTAGGATCAAAAGGAGAAGTAAAATGAGGAGTATGAGGGTAAAGATAAAGCCCAGTTCCAAAATGGAATTGGGTTCTAGGTGTGGTATCTTCTTCCAATTCTTACTCGAAAACAATTAAACTAGGTGGAATAATTTCACCATCTAGTCCGTAATAGACTTCTAGTGTTGATAAAGTGGAAATTTTAGTAGTTACTAATGTCTAAGGGTTAACCGGTTGATCATCTTTTGGTAAAGTAACAACTTCTGAATGTTCAAATTCGAAGTCCAGATGTTCCAGTCAAAGAAAAACAGATTTAGAGAGAGGTTCCTGAACAACTTCAGTTTGAACTACGATAGGTTCTGGATTAACTTCTAGTTGAACTAATTCAAGTTTAGAGGTAATTTCTTGTTGAGAAACTTCAATTTGTGGATCAACTTGTTGTTGAACAACTTCGATTACTGTTTCACTAGGATTAGTGATTATGTCCTCAGGTAATTGTAAAACTTATTCTTCATAAATGGATGTACCAAAAATAGTTGGAGTAACTAGAGTCTCATTACTTACCAAAATGGATGATTCTGGTAATTCAGGTGAAGAACTAGGAGTTCTTTATGTACTTGACTCAGTTAAGAGAGACCGCTTTAACTGAATAGGTGTAGCTTCAGGAAATAAAGGCAGTTTACTCGCTGTTCTCCAAGAATGGCGAGGTAAGGGTTGATGTTCCTCCATGATATTATCAAAAAATAAATAAACAAAAAGTGGTAAGATAGGAAAAATGTTTACCAAGCAACTGTGAACTGCAGAATACATCCTGGTAAACCAAGAAGTGAGGGCAGGCAATCTCCCCGAATGCTATGTTTAGTGTATCACAATGTACAAGGTGGCCGACCCGGTTACCTAAGGATGGATAGCAACCTAGTGTTGTCCTCCCATATATACCTGAAAGTACATGGAGGCCCAATCAATATAAGCGATGTCTAATTCAAAACCGCACAGTGAGATCATTCCCATATAGTTTACGTACTGTAACACTGCCCTATATACCCAAAGGTACATGGATGAGCTACGATATACTCACATACATGGAATGAGGTATCACACTCAGGATGTATTGCAAACAAGTTAGCGACAACTGCTTTGTTTTATGATGCTAGAACACGTCTCTAGCCTAGAAAAATGTTTTTTGTTCATGACAATGCTCCATTAGGTAAATTGACGTTAATTTTAAGTTGATCTTGCTTAGGAATTTTCCTTTCAAGTTCACCACGTGATGTATTTTGAAATTCCTAGGAATGCAACTATCATGATAAGCATTCTTTCCATTCAATTTAACAATGAAAATCCTAGCTACTAGGGATAGAGAAATTAGATTTCTTTCGATCAAAGAGCCAAGAGCACAATATAATGCAATTTTCCTAAACTATTCCTATGAGCACACACAAACTTTTTCAATGCAACATGCATGTATTTCTTTTCGATTTCCTTAATGTGAATGTGAACAAAAAGGAAACTAATGCACATACAATCAATCAATCTTTAACAAGAACAAAGACTTTACGACAGTTCTGTTTCGAAGGAAAAGAAGACTTTTATGACACTTTCTTTCAAACAAATATTAATCAACTATATTATAACCTTGACTATGGATTGATAATGAAAAAGAAAAAATTTAAGAAACATTAATCAACCAAGTCAAAGTACGGCTAGCAAAGGAGATAGAAACTTGTTCTCTGAGACATGACATTCATTGATCAATCAGCAAGCAAACAAACAGAGAAAAGTTGGCAAAAACTCATTCCAAAGGTGGAAACTGACCCTAGGAGGATTAGCACAGCCCTGAATGGCATACAGTGCGCTTCAGAGCACTGTACCTAAGCCAAGGGTGCTCTGCAGTGCATTCTGTCCCTCACAAGCCTACGCTGGTGACAGTGAGCCATTTCAAAAGGAAATTTGACACAATTTTGACCAAGATTTCAATGCAAAAGTGCTGAAATACAATCAATGAACACAAGTAGGGTCTACAAGAATGTCCTAGGAGGTGGATAAGCTACTAGGAAAGATGATCTTCCCTAGTGGAGTCGCCAATTTGTTTTGAAGAATTTGGTCTCTATGGATAAATACTAATTCCCTAGATAAGTAGCCATATCTAGAACAACAGTTTAAAGCACTTTAGCCTTTTCCTATAAGCAATAGATAAGACAAAGATAATGAAAAGACCTACTTGTGGTTCCGCTTTCCTCTTGTCTCCTTTGTATCGATCTTGTCGCTCCTTCCTGTACTTAACATGCTTGAGAAGTACTTGTAAACACAAACAGAAGACAAAGAACCGATCAAAGCAAGAGCACCCTGGCATGGATCTAACTGCTTTACCGCACACCCTTACATGGGCCTACCTATACTAGTCTGTCTAGAGGTCATTTTAGTATGTCTTCAAGTCATGAAACTGTCTAGGAAGGAGGCATTCAAGAGGGTGACTTTTTTAGGGCATGTAGAAACTGGAATTAGGGTTTTATGAGCCCTAAAACACTGCTCTGGATGATGGGAGTTATGTGCCCAAATGGGTCTGTAACACATAGTCTAGCCATCAATGCATAACCATATCAACCAACCATCATGACCTCATGCATGACAACTACACCCATATCCATGTATGAATAATCAACATATGGATGACATGCATGCATACATGATATATACAAACACTGGCATGCACAACTAGTGCATAACAAACCAATACTCATAATAAACACATCCAACAACACACCATCCACTTTCACATGGTGACATCACTGCAACCATGACCAACACCATGAATATGCAACAAGCACATATACCATAAGTATAAGTAACACATATGAAACTGACATGAATGAATGACCAACACACACCACCCATCCAGTCAAAGGGGTGAACGATGCTCTATTACCACTTTTTAACACCCTCCTCCCACATTTACCCAAGTTAACCTGTTTGTTGTGGTAAACATGTGACGAGAGGCTACTACAATCTTATTCAACCTCCTAGCTCACCTTAAGGAAGTGGAATGGACACAATAAAACCAACATGACCTTCTACATATACCACAGAACCTACAGGAGCCAACCAACCCTTCCAGGTGTTCAACCGCTGCAATAACTTGTCACTTCAATGCCCTATAGCCTTAGTCGCTCCCATGACATAGGAATGCATGCGACTGGGGCCTTCTACTCACTCTCACAACATGTGCATGCAAGCGATGAGGTCTTTTTCAAATAGTTCTAAGCCTGCGACCCTGGATTTTGTGCCACTTTTTCAGGGTCAAGACTCAGGCCACTGCCCAGAACTCCATGAGACTTTCAGGGATGTAAAGTAACATCAAAAAAATGATACAAATGCAAATATTTGAACAAATAATTAACTAGACCCCTACTAGCCATGACAATAATTTCATTAAACATGTCACCATATGCATTCTACATGTCATAACAACAAATTTGAGCATAGGGGTCTCATACTTATTTGAGAATCACTAAGAATCATTGATGCCTTATTACATTAGTTGTATTATCATCTATTAGGTCATATATTCATTGTACATTCATTTTCAAATCAAAATATAATGAGAACCATACATCATCACTGTCATAAAACATTCTCATAACAAACATATAACCAACAGAAATACCAAGGATACATTAGCCATAAATGTCTTATATGAATCAATACATTTTCCCATAAAATACCAAGGATAAATAGTTCTCATTAATGAATGAAAAATCCAACCCAGTATGGTACTACCACGTTCCACCCAACCATAGATTGGTTGAGCCAAGTCTCCCTTCAACCAATCATCCCCATGCCATATTCCGAGCATGAATGTAGGACTTATCACCAGAATAAACTAGGGCTTCTCGAGGCTACACCACCCCACCCTCAACTGTAGAACCAAGCTTTATCACAATCCCCATCAAATTGCTAGGCCATAAAAAATAAACATACAATACCAAGGTTTATAACAATCCTCATTAGATCACTAGGCCAAAAATAAGCATAGATGCCACTGGATCTCTCCACCTACATCATGAGTAATTTTTCCATCCCAACCTCTTGACTTTACTATGTATCCTTCCATTACTAGTCAAGGTATTCCTAGACCTACATGGTCTCCACTGTCTGGTCTTTACCATGTATCCAATCTTGGGAAGCATAGGCCCAATCAACGTGTTCAAATTCAAGCTTTACTGTGTATCTCATCTTGGGATTCCTAGGTCTTTTCAATAATCTTGGGACCATCCCACTCAGCCTCGAGTCCATCTGACAATCCATCTCAACCACATACAAAAAAATCCACCAGCCCATGGCTATCTAAAAATGGAAAGACTAGGATGAAAAACATTGTCACACCGGACAAAACCCATGCCAAAGACAACAAGAGAACCAAGAACACACATGCATAACCATGCATGCTAAAACTAGCAAGGAAATCATACATGTAATTTGATACTTGCAAATAATCTTGTTGTAGGTACCAAATCCTACTCTTCCTTGCTTGATCTTTGTTTCCTCTTGCCTTTTTTTCCTTCCATGATCCAATGCTAAAGTGCTCCAAGAAAACTCTAAGTATACAATAGTGAGAGAGTGAGAGAATAGAGAGAGAGCTCTAAAAATGAACTAACCAAAATCCATGAACTTATCCTCAAAAGCCTTTTTATAATTAATGTGGCCCCTATTTTCTTCAATCTCCATTATTTTTCATTCATTTTCCTCCTCACATGCAACCTGTGACCTTTCACCTTCCTTTTCTCCTATTTTCCATTATTTTCATAAATAAATTGCCAATTAATTCCATTTGCATTTCCAAAGCCTTTTCCATATCCTTTGCCAATTTCCTTAGCCATGATAAACAAAATGAACACCCATACTAGGATGTTTTTCCCAATATTTAGCTTGGAATAAGTGTCCCATGACTGTGGTTATTATTTTTCCTTTATTAACTTTTGTTACATGGAATTTTCACTAGGGTTGTTACATGCAAGATGTCATAAGATATTTTCTTAATATTAAGAAGAAGACAAAGACAACAACAATAATGATTTTTCCTAGTTGGGTTTTCCACCTAAAAATATGGTGTCCCTATGTGTTGATGATGTGTTGCATTCTTGTGGTTTATATAGTCTTATGTTTAAATAATACTCATGTTTACTATGTATGCCTAAACCTACTACATAATGTGTTATTAATGAAATGATGCTTCATTTAACATTTAAAATAAAAGTATAAACAGGGTAAAATTTGGTATAGCATGAAATATTGATTCACCCCCCACCCCCCTCTTAGTATTTCTAACAATTGGTATCAGAGCCATGTTCTTTCCAAGGAAGCTTAATAGATTGAGAATAGATCGAGACCATGGAAAAGAAGCATAGGAAGAAGGAATATCAAAGGAAAATGTTAATCCAGGAAAACAATGACAATGCAAGTGATGTATCACTTATAACGACATTATATGCAATTATCGATTAGGGACAATCAGTAGCGAAAAAAGTGAAGTCAGGTATGCTTATACTTAATAATGCAAATTATCAAGAATGGAAAGAAAGAATGAAGTCCAAGATAATATCTCTCAGATTTGATATTTGGCTTTTTTTTGTAATGGTTATACTGTAACTCCCCATTAGATCAAGAACTGAAGAAGAATGGTTAGGCATTAAATGAAATCTTGTGTAGCTTACCTGATTTAGAACTTAAGGAAATTATGCACTATGAAACTGCAAAGGAGGTATGTGATAATCTGTAGGTCATCCATGAAGGAGAGGGAAAGATAGTAAAGGAAAGAGTTTTCTCATCAGGTAAACCAATATGTAATATTTCTTTTGAAACATTCACTATTTTTGAAGAAGAAACTTGTAGCCTATCATAAGATGAAATGACCTTCATCATATCAGATGGAGTTACAATTCAAAAGACAAGAGATTAAATCATTTAAACTTATAAGAAAAAAAATATTCTTTGAAAATGATTGATAGTCTTAAGGTTAAGTTATAGGTATATGAAAGCAATAACCATGATGAATCAACAAAAAATGCAGTAGTTATTGAACAACTTAACGAAAAGAAATGATATTGTGAAGGACTTAAGGCCGAAATCATCTCTCTGGAACTTGATCTAGAAAAGTCAAATAAATGAAATGAGGAGCTATCTCAAGTATTTTAAGAACAAGAAAATTAGCTTAAAGAAGAAATTATTAAGTTAAGAACACAGTTGGAAGAGGAAAGAAGAGAAAACGAGTATGAGGTAAGCTCATTAAAGGGTAAATTAGCAGAAAAGGATAAATATTTAAGATTTCAAGTTAGTACCAAGATATTGGAAAACATTATTATTAGTCAAAGGTCTCCCTCCATCAAATCAGGTCTTGGTTTTCATGAAACTACGAAGGGATAATCCAACTCACAAGCTTGTGTAGGCAGTTTTGAGGACAACAAAGAAAATTTTGAAAATCCTAGTAAAGAATTAAGAATGCAACTAAACCAGCAACCAAGAAAAGTGATTTTTTGAAGAAAATCATTACCTCCTAATGAGTATGGAAGAAATATAAATAACAATCCATTATCTTCCTTGATCAATTATATCAATTTTTTTATCTGTCACAACTTTGAAGACACTGAAACTGATTGCAGAAGTATATTTTTCAAACCTCAAGCAAATAGTCTCTCTATAGGAAGACATCGGTTCCCAAATACTCTACTTTCTTTAAAGGGTATTTTTTTACTTGTAATTTATTTGGTTATAAAGCTATTGATTGCATATCATATAGAAATAAAAGAAACACAAAGAAAAATTATTATGATTCTCTTACCCTCCTCTATGGTCACATAAAGTGCCATACATGTAATAAATTTGGACATGTATCGAAAGAATTCAAGACCAAGTCAACGAATTCATTTAGACATTTCAAAAAACAAGTAGAATCTATCCAAGAAAAGCAATTGGACAAGAATCCAATTATGGAAAGACCTGAAGAAGATGCATCCATCAACATTCGCCATATCAAGAAAAAGGAAGAGAAACAAGTAAAGTGTGGCCTTGCTCTGCATGCGGTAGAAGAATAATATCAATGGTACATAAACAATGGATGCTCTCATCACATGTGTGGAAATAAGAGTAGATTTACCTTTCTTATGAAATCAAAGGGTGTTGAATTGATTCTTGGAAATAGTGGACCAACAAAGGTTCTATGAAAAGGTAGAGATGATATTGATGTTAAAAATACATAAGAAGCTAATATATTGTTGGTTGAAGGGCTAAAGAAGAACATTTTGAGTCTGGGTCAAATAACTGATAAAGTGCAAGTAGTTATATTTACCTCAATAGGATTCACAATTATAGAAGAAGAACTATAAATGTAATAGAAAAAGGAATTAAAAAATGCACACAAAGTATGTACTAAAGAAAAGTATGGGTAGACATAAGAGGCTAGTCTCCTTCTCTTCAGATTTAGAGGAAGGGAAGATAGTCCCCACTGTATTATATTGTAAATGATGCATATTTCTAAAATAATTGTAGAAGTCAATTTAAACTAGATTATAGCTTGATGACAATCACGTCCACAGGATCAATTTGTTTGAAAGAGGTGCATGATCTCAAGGGGAGCGAAGAATTTGTGTTATTTCACTAGTTTAAATTTAATGATGACTCCATGTGTTGATTATGTCTATTCTTTTGATGAAGAAGATTTATGGTACTAATATTGTATTTGCTAAAGTTATTGTGTTCAAGAGAAGATCAGACATGTTCAAGGGGAGCATCTCATATGGCTTCATTATTTTAATGATTCATTATTGGCATTATGATCCCTTGCTTGTAGAAAGGGAAAAAGACAATACTTAGAGGAACATGCTACATTTAACATTGGTTTATTGCAGGAATTGTCATAGGTTGAGGAGTCTATAACTAATTCCTATATGTTTCTTGGGATTTTGTAAGAAAGTATATACGACGAGTACGTAAGCTGTTGAGGGTGCCTCATTTCCAAATTCTATTGTTGTTTTTGTATAGATAAGTTTCATTAATTTGATGCATTGCTTGTTGTCAGTTGGGACTTTCATTGATGAGAAGGACTTATATGCATATGTCACTATTTCGACGTGTTTCTGGTATCTATGATCATGCCATGATTAATCAATTTAATGGTCTATGAGAACTTTAGATTTTGCAGAAAGATTTCATTGACAAATACAACACATTATTTTTTCTTCTTTGAAATACACATTTAGTCCAACATGCATTGTAAAACTATGGTTACTTGATGGATTAATGTAACCTGAGTCCATGAATTTTCTCCATGAAGCCTTGTACTTGTATTTCATATTATTATGAGGTCTATTGCAGAAGTGAAAGTGTTGGTAGCACCAATATATGTTAATTTTTAGGGCTAGATTGTTATTTGTTGTGGATAATTGCACTTTTTACGTTTTCCAACAAATTACACAATATATTCACACCATAACATCATATTATCATTAGCAATTATGGAGAGAGAAAAATAACATAAAAAATGCAGTGGAATATTAAGGAACAATGAAAGAAAAGCATACACAATAGAGAAACCAGAATTTAGGTCAAAGACCAGGGAAAATTCTCATAAGGGGGAAAACCTAACCAAAATTTTCTTCTTAGATATTCATCAAATTTTCAGCTAAGATACAATGTAAAAATATCATGAGACATAAGTATTTTATCATCAATCACGTTAGGCCACCTAGGGCCAATCCTGGATCATACTAGATCCTCATGAGATGACAACAAAAAATACATCAAAGAAGAAATTATAGGTCCACCTCAAAGTTTACTCCATATCATTTACACACATCACTATCATAAAGCACAACCACACATCTCTATCATATAGGTATTGTCACATGTCATTTCGATAAACACACTGTCACAATTGTCATAGTGGAACTGCTACACATAACTGTCATAGATGCACTATCACAACTGTCATTAGAGGCATTGTCACAACTATCATAGGAAATTGCTATGCATCCCTATCATGACATACATCAAATCACATCACTGTCATACATACTACTATCATAAATAATTCCATCTAATAATTTCATAAGTACAATAGATAAAGTCATGAAATATTGTCATAAATACATGAGTTAATTCCATTCAACACAACCATAATCACATGTATCACTGAAGATAGATTCCATATGTATTTGTCATAAACATAGGAATTAATGCCTTTGTCATATAACAAGGTTTTGAGGACACATATTACCTTCACAAGGGATAGAACTAAGGGATATTTTAACCAACCCTACAAAGAGTACATAAAATTCCACTTAATTATGTCCACACTAGACTTGGTTTAACCATGAGATACTCCTTGGTTCTGGTTCTTATACCTGAATATTTTGGACTCCTAGTTAGGGCTTCCAATATCTCACACCTGATATAAAACCCATGTTCTTCCTTTGCTACACTACCCCTCCTTTAGCATTGTCCATCAAGGTAACTCATCTTATTGTTACAGACCTCCAATAGGCTTGTTAAGGACTTTATTTTGATGCTACTCCCTGAGGTAATTCAACCCTAGTTAGGGAATTAGTACAACCCTATTATTGGCATCTAGTACTTTTCAATTTGTTGTGTTGATCCCTTAAGGAATGTGGTATGGTCCCATACCTCTTGACATGCCAAGAGTAGTCCTATTCTTGATGTATTAACCCTTCAATATTCTGTGGCCATATCACTAAAGATTAACAAAAATAATTCCCAAAAATCCTTTCCAGACTATGGCTCTGTCCTCCTTCCAAAGAATATAAAATTTTGGCTTGTTGAGTAGAGAATTATCACACCAAGTCATGCACAAAAGTTTCCCTACCAAAATCCTTCCCAAGCTCATCCTTGAAGTCACAAAGAAGATACTCCAAAAATAGTCCTTTTCTACTCTTGAAATGTCTTGTGTATGTTGCAGCCAAATCAGACTATATTTCTCCTAGGATGTGATGTTATAACAATGATGGATGATCTCTCAAAGGTTATTTATTTATATAAATAAGTTTGGAGCTAAGGGGTGCCTTAAAAACCAACACGACCCTTCATTTAGTTGAGGCCGACTTCTAAAAGACCTTATTAATTTTTTTTAATAATAATAAATATATTGACTAGATGCTTTAATGATTACTTTCCCAAGTAAATTTGTGCCACATTGAATAATAAGAGGAGTGCCCCAAACACATCAATAACAATATTTCTTTTATCAATTTCCACTTCTCCTTTTGGGGCATGATGGTTTCTCCTTGGGGTAGTTGGGTTCCTATGGGGAAGTTCATCCCATAGTTGCCCCAAATTTCAACACTCCCTTTCAGCTAGGGAGGAATTTCCATATGCATCATAGGTCTCATCTTAGATGTACATGCCTAATCATTGTATCATCATAGATCTCATCTTAGATGTACATGCCTCATCATTGTTGCATCATATCTCATTTCATCGTATCTCATCTCTGTTGAATAATGATGTCCCAATCTAAATAAGAAGAAGAATCATATGGGAGGCCAACCTACCCCTAAGGTAAAGATCCTCCAAACCCTATATCCAATGATAATAGGGGAGAACGATTTACCACTCCTTGGTAAATATCCTCCATACTCTATGTCCACTAGTTGATCCTCATCAACCATAGGGGAGATCAATTTACCACAATTGGTAAAGATCCTTCATACCCTATGTCATAAACAACATTATCCTTAGTGATCAAGCATTGAACACCATGCATCCCAGACTTTGGTAGATCAATTTACTAGACATGTCTGTTATAGGTAGAGAACCTACATGCCTAAGTCTCCTCACTCATTGGAAATATGAGTGGAAATTCCAACAAGACCAACTTGTGTGTAGGATATATATTAGGGTATACTTGGTCAAGTCTCAGACTTGACAGTAGGGGGAGATATGCACTTACTACAAGTGGTAAGGATCAGACACATCACTACATTAACAATAGGGGAGATACACAGTTACCATTCCTGATAATGATCAAACACATCCTATTGTCCATCGCTCACAAGAAGCACCCTCATACCCAGGAGCTCCTCGAGGTCAGTGTTTTGATCATCTAGGGTCCTTTCCCTAAAGGGATGCTTTCTCCATGACTTCCCTTTTGGAAAAGGCTTGAAGAGAATGTCAACAACCTACTTATTTGTTCAACCCTCGCTTCTTCAATTCCATAACAAATCATTATCAAATCCTCATTACTCCATCTGTATTGGAGCTTCATTGATCCCTCTATGTTGGAGCCTCAATACTCCATCAAAAATATACATTGCTCACAATATAATCAACCACTACTTGGACTGAGTGTAATGGAAGTCTACAACCTGCTCATCAAGAAAATCAAACAAGACCCATACTGAAACAACACTCCAATGTGTTCTTACTATTCATATCACTCCAAGTTCATTTGGAATAGGCATATCTATTCAATCACAACATTTTCTCAATCCATGATTGATTGTAGGTATTTCAATAACATCTTTGCAACATTTCACTATGCATGACTAGGGTTTGTCTTACAGAGCATGTTGCAAAGAAAATATCCATCAGGCTATCGGATCATTGTGGAATCCACCAAATATGTATCTTAAGAGGAGCCTCTTAATTTATTCAATGAAATTCATCATGCCAAGTCTCTTACAACATACGTTTCTTAACAAGGAAGTCCTCATCATCTCTCAATTACACTTCTAGTCTCAATAAGTGGATCACTTAGGCTTAGAGGTCAATTCCTTTAGCATTGAACGATGAGATGAACTACTCCTGTTATAAATAAATTATTAACTTACAAATAAAAATATCAAATGCATACCTTAAACCATCAAGATAGGTCTAGGTCCGCATCAAATGTCCTTCAATCCTATCATACCAAGCCCATAGGCCTTCCCAGAGTCCATATGTGGCTTTCTTCAATCTGTAATCATGAGTATCATCCTCATGCACCTCAATTCCATAAGGTAATTGCAAGTATTCTTACTCCTTAAGTACATCATGGAGGAATCTCGCTTCACGTACATATGATAATAATGCATCAGGAAACATGTGCTAGGATCTTATCACAATCCTTCTACCTCTGAGAGCATATCACTTAATATCACAGAAGCATCTGACATTGTCGCATGTTTTCATATAGAATGGTCCTTGCGTGAAGGACATAGTATCTCATCATATTATTATATTCAATTTAACAATATACTTCCTCTGAATAGGAAGCTTCTTCAGTTATAGTCATCAACCTGGGAGACTACAATCCTTCTCTCGAGGTCTAAGCTTGTGTCCATTTCCACTCTAATTATGGGATGGATATGTATCCTCATCAATCTCAATATTGATGATTTGGTATTACATCCATCTGATGTGCTTGATGGACCCATAATAAGAGAAAGAAAAATAATAGAAAAGTAAATAAACATAATGAAATTATACCTAGGGATGAGGCAATACTATCTTTCTTATCTAAATATGAGAGTGGCTTCCTCATTTTCCTGCACTAGTTCCCTCTTGGAGCTAAATATTCCTATGTTATTCTACATCTTGATGACTCTCAAGATGGATCTACATCTCTTGATCATACACTCATCAAGAAAGTTAATTAGTATTGTAGGAATCTATCAACTCGCTCTTAATCTTGCCTCCATTGGTCACCATTTTCCATCAACCATATGTCAATTCCATATTCAAAAGAAATGAATCCTCACTACTTGAATTTTGATTCTAGGTCATTCCAAGCCCAACTATGCAATAGATGTCAATTGGATTTGAATCATACCATCTCCTATTGGGATACCACCCCTTCTAGGGTTATGATAACAGTGTTGGACCCGCCAACATTCAGGTGATCGCATCAATGTGAAGTCCCAATTAGACCCCACACCTAGTGTAGAAGTCCCATCTAGTATAAATGCACAGTTTATGAATTCTTAAATATTTTCCTTGGCACTAGCTATCAGTAAGAGAGAGGGGTGCAAAGGTATATTTGAAAAGCAAGGGGGTGTGCCTCGTGAGTGTTTAGTTGCAGCTATGTAAAGGTTCTTCTACTATAGGGGGGGGGAGAAAAGTGAGCCTCTAAGTGAGAGGTAATAGTACCACCCAAGAAGAGACACACATGAACCAAAAAGATCCATATAACATCTAGCAGAATACTCCACAGTGGATGCAATGATCATTACAACCAAATAATACAAAAAGTTCTATCTAATATCCCGTGAAATAGTCCATAAGGATGTGATAGTGATAACAACCATTACAGCACATTATTAATAAGATAAGTACTGAAATAACCAAAATAGTTCAACTATCTTAGCACATGTGAAAGAAAACATGAAATACAAACATCCATAGAATGGTCTTACAAACATTCATAGTCCATGCAAAAAGAAAGTTATGGCCTTGAAGGCTTATGTTTTTAAGTAAAATTTCCAAGACACATGTTTACAATGTATATCACTAGCCCCAGTAGTCGAGCATCTAAGCCACTCTTTTCTCCTCAAAGAATTAGCTAATCTCTATAATGTCTTATGGGAGGAGCGAAGGAGAAAATTCCTTTGCTCATACAATGAGGGAGTATATATAACCAAGGGTGACTCTTTGACTACCCTCGTGACTGTTTGACTTCCTATGACTTTTCAACTTACATGACTGTTTACATTCCATGTGTTTTCTTTGGACTTCCACTTTACAATACATTTGAATACAATATACATGGTTCACAATAGTGATGTGGCATATGACCACCCATGACATGACATGACACTGTTGAGATGAATTGCTTGATGATGTTGTAATGTCAAGTCATTGTTGTTGTTAAGAGTTGGATGTATTATTGAATATTCTTTCTCTTCACCTCCGCATGGCTCGGTGATGCAAAATATTCAATGATCTTTAGTCTTGGATGGTGGTCGCAAACTTGTGTCCCTTTTATTTCTCTTGATTGATAAACTCATGAGTTTAACTATAAGAGAGTCTTTAGGAATGCGTCCCTCCTTATCCTTCTCCATCATCTTGCCATGACATGATAGTGTACATGTTCCTGCAATTCACTCATGACGAGATGACATCAATTCGAAAACCCCATAGTCTAAGATGATGTATTCTAATCCATCAAATGAGCATGAGAAAAGTGATAGGATGGGAAGAGGGGCTCAGTGACTATGCATTTTTTTGTTCCAGAAATCAAGGGAGAGAGCTTGAGCTCTAAGATTATGCAATGCGCAGCTCAAGGAAGCCTGAAGGACCAAACTGCGTAGTTCCTAAAGACAGTGGGGTCATGAGGAGGGAATGGACACTAGGAAAGCCAACTGAATAGTTTTGGATGTCAATGGAAGTTGGGCTTCTGCACATTTCATGGTTCCAGTAGCCAAATAAAGAGCTTAAGGCTTGAATATGTGAAGTGCGCAGTTCATGGCAGGCTGGGGGACATAATTGCGTAATTTTGGGGCTTAAGTTTAGGAGTCGGGCACATGAATTGCATAGTACAGTAGCCCAAGGAGATAGTTACTACACATTGTGCAGTCCCAAGTAGTAAGGTCACAACTTAGAGGGTTGAGACTACCCAGTGCGTAATTCAGTTGGGGCCCGAAGCTAAGTTGCTTGGTAGGGAAGATTTTCTGAAAATGGCTAAGTGTGGGGTAGGTGATGAACTGTGATGAACCTTGGCTATGATGATACACTTAGCATACTTTGATGACATGAAAACACAGATCATTAGAACACATGAACAAAGCATTTCACTTCATGTGAATGCCTCACGATAAGATACGACAAGTGCAACACTTAAGATAGGTTTTAGGACAAGTGTGACGACACTTGTGCAACAATGCTCAAGACATTGTGTATGGATGCAATAGTTTCTAACATGGTTAGGAAAACTCATATACACAAAGAAAGACCTTCGAAACCATCAGAATAGGCTTGCAAACATTACGTAACATCCAAACATGCCAAAAGACGAAAATTAACCTAACATGCAAAAGGGATCAAAGCACTGTGAGAAAACTCATGAAATGAGCTTTAGTGTTTGCAAAAACAATGTAAAAGGTCAATGAAGGCTCCAAAATTGAGTGTAAGCCAAAATTTTGTAGGGTGTTGCGAAAAATACAATAGGTTACTTTGAATTTTTCACTAGTATTTAAATGACTCAATGGCTTCTTGCTAATCATATCATATCTGGGGTTCTAATTCTATAGAACCTAGGCCTTTTCCATATCCAAGGTCATTCCAAGGGTTTATCCCAAACCCTAACCTTTATTTACAAGAATAAGAGCTTCATAGGGCTTCCTTCAAACCCTAGCATTATTTTTATGCCTCCAACATCTTCATCTCTTTCTCTCTAATTGATCATGAAATTCATCATAGGTGTCTACACGGGGGTGATATCAATGAATTTTCTTCAACCCAACTCTAATACCATGTTAATTTTTAGGGTTAGATTGTTCTCTACTATAGATATTTCATTTTAAAACTTTTTCAACAATTTACACATTACATTCACCTCATAACATCATATTACCATTAAAAATTATGTAGAGAGAACACTAACATCAAAAATGCAGTGAAACAGCAAGGAAAAATAGAAGAAAAGCATACATAATAGAGACACCAAGATTTAGATTAAATACCAAGACAAAACCCCAGAAGGGGGAAAGCCCAACCAAATTCTTCTTCTTAGATATTCATCAAATATTAAGCTAACATACAATGTACAAATATCATGAGACATAATTCTTTCATCATCAATCAAATTATGCCACCTAGGCCCAATCCTAGATCATGATAGATCCTCATGAGATGACAACAAAAAAATATTTCAAAGAGGCAGTTATAGGTCCTCCTCAAATCTGCCTCCATATCATTGTCCACACATCTCTGTCATAGAGTCATTGTCACACATAATTATCATATAGGCATTGTCATAATTATCATAGCGGTAATGTTACACGTCAATGTCATAGAGACACTATCACAACTATCATTAGAGGCATAGTCACAAATCTCATAGGATAATTCCATGCATCTTTGTCATTGTTGGTTTAGTGGGTCTTGACCCAGGTTTAGAATTAGTTGTGCCAAACAAAACCCTACACTACTGGCCCTTTCGGCATCAACCCTCTTAGCGTGGACTAAAGTCTCAACCGAAGCAGTATGGGGGGATGCTGGAACCAAGTTTCTACATCCAGAGATCAATGTGATGTCCTTTTTATGTCCTAGATATTCCTTCGCGCAAATCTCTAAGACCTTAGGTCTTGGTGTTGTAGTTTCCTTCAAATGGACTCTAGACCTCTGTGAAGGTCTACGATTAGCTTCTGCTGACCTTTAACATATATGTTATCTAATTACACGCATCATAGATGAGCCTTAGATCAGAATCCACATAGATTTGCTTAAGTGCTTAATAAACGTAACAAAAAGTATTATAACCTTCGCGTAAATTCTTAACATGCATTGCGTTCAATTAATAAGACTTTTCTAGCAGATTTGTGCATAAATACATCATTATTTCATAAATACATTATGTCATCACAACATATATCGCAAACATAAACAACAAAAGGAAACAAATAAAACATATGAATTTCTTCAATAGTCTTCTTTATTGATCTTCAGTACAAGGTTACAAACTCACAACTTCCTTGCACACTCAGCTATAGGGGTCTGCGCACTCAGCTGTGGACTCTACTCTAGGCTTATGCGCACTCAACTGCAGAGCCTTTCCCTCCTCTAAGACTTAATTCTCTGCGCTAACTCTCTAAGAATCCATTCACTGTATCCATAGACAAAGACATAGATCTACCTTAGACTCTCTAAGACACCTATTTATAAAATCCCATGGTCCATAGAAAAATGGTAGATCTCAAAATTTACTCAATATTTTACATAAACAAGGGTAAAAACCCTTTTTGACTCCTATCTACCTACGCGCTCCACATCCACAATTCGCCGAGACTTTACATCTTTTTGTCAAAATTTACATCAAAACTTGGGCTTTTAACCCAAACCTGACCCAAGGGACCCCATCCCAACAGACCCCCAACACAAAGGTTGTGACGCGGCCTCGAGTCACTCGGCTAGTGCAATGATCTTACTTCGAAGATCCCCCAGCTCCACCTACACAACTACTACCTTAGCAACGCTCTATGTAGTTGCTTGCTTCACTTGTTTGACAAGCTGCTCCGTAGCTGGTCCTTCGCCAGCCAACTTAATCTTTTGTTGTGTGAGCTGCAAGTTCGTTAGCTTCTCCTGAATGTTGGTTGAGACTTGGTAGGCTTCTTCCAACCAAGGACCCAATATAGCCTTAAGTACTGCCTCTTTTTTCTGAATTTCTTCCACCTATGCGAGGAGTTGCTTCCTCTCCTGCAACTTGGTGAGGTACTGCGATGTATCAATTGAGTGCGTCATCACCCTAACCTCGTCATACTACTTTTGGGGCTTGTAGATATATGTGTTCAATATCTACAAGTTTTGGTCTTCCTACAGGGTCATCACCAACTTCATTTCTTGTTCAAACAAAGTTGTGCAGTCAACAATGGAGACATCCACAGTAGCCATTCCTTCCTGAATGGCGACTCCGTGTTGTTCCCTAACCTCAAGTGGAGTTGAGGGCTATGATTTGAGCTATAGCTCCATTATTTTCATGTTTAGTTCAAATTGAACTCTTGCCACCTCTACTTTTGCATCGTGGATGCCTGCAGCTAGTTTCCAGATCTTGGCTTCGGGTTGTGTGTCCTCAGGTATGTGCAACTCTGACACTGTTCTGCACGCCTTTGCAACCACTTCCGCCAGTTGGGAGCTCTATGCCTGGATAGTATCCCTTTCCTTCATGGCCTACGTCTTCTCGGCAAATATTTGTTCATTTTTTACCTGGTACTCGCTTATTAAATTGAGAGCGCACTGCTCTTGAGCTCTCAGTTCCATTGTCACTCTTGTCTGTAGCGCATGAATAAATTCGTTGGGGAGCCCTGCAATATTGATGCTGATGTTCTTCAGGGTACTTATGATGATCTTGTCATTGGCAAATTCCATGCTCAGGGACCCTTTTGGGAGAGAAATTGTTCTAAGGTACACTATCCTTACCAGCTCTACAGTCTGACTTGTCCCCGGTGCTAGGCTCATCTGTGTGGCACTCATTTGCACGCACCTGTATTCTTCTAGTTTGGATCTGCAACTCATGCATATCCTTCTGGACATTTCCCAACAATTGCATGTAATTGTTGCAACAATTCGGCTGTAGTGTCGCACACCTTATCACTGATCTCATTGAGATCGCCCTCTATCAAGGTGATGGGATCCATCTGCATTTTAGCCAACTTTGTCTTTTTGCGGGAACCCTCCTGCTATTGTTGTTCTCTGCACTTCCTTAGCCTAAATGGGGTGATCTATCCCTCATCGCCACCACCACCCTGCATAGACTGCTCTTCCTCCTTGGTTTCATGCAACGAGGATTTGCCACTTTTCTCAGAGTCACGTTGTTCTTGTTCAGCCTGTTTCTTTGCAGTGTGCTCCTTTTCCATTCGATCCTTTTCTTTGTCTTCCTTCCTCTATTGTGTGGCCAACTTCTATGTCATCTATTTTGTTTCATCCTTCCGTTTCTTCTCAGTTAAGCTCCCCGCACCTTTATTGGTGCCTGCACCTAATTCGAATGGGGTGTGTCAATCTGCCAGCCAGCACTTGATCACTTCTTGTATGGCATCATTAGTGACCAAATACAAAAAATAGAACCACTTCTGATGTGGGTCCTTCCCTACCTGAATGTAGACGCAGTGGAAATCTACCTTGAACTCAGCATACACAGACAGTTGCTCATACAAGGTTGGGGACAACCTTGGGCATTGGTTGATGGCCATTTGGAAGCTCGCTTCCATCAATACCCAAAAAATCTTCGTTTTTGTGACCCGCGCAGGGTCCTTGGTGGTCCAGAGGGAGGCGAACTATGCGGCCTCTGACAATCCTTCCTTTAATGGAGGAAACTGGTTGTCGTCCAGCAAATCCCATGTGACCAGCACAATGGAGAGTAGCAGCCACATGTACTGGAAGGAATTGCTCTCATATTGGACCTTGCACTAATTTGCAAGAAATTCACTACATAAATACCGCATCCAGTTAAACTGTACGCCCTCCATGCATTGTGTAGCCAATGATATCACAGGTGCCGAAACCTCATTTGTGCAACACTTTCTCATAACCTTTCTAGCCAATATTTGGGTGGCAATTTGCACCACAGGATCATTGATGGACGTGATGGAATAGTTGTGTGGCTTCTTGATAAGCTCAAACTTCTTTTTCATCTTCTCTGCCAAGTCTCTCTCACTTGTCTTTCTGCCAAAATCCTTGGCCAAATTCAAACCCTCATGCAACAGGTGCATGATCCTATGGATGAGCATATGCGAGCCAAGCCATAAGCACCCATCATGCACTAGAGTAAGTAGCTGCCGCACATAGGTGGTGTTAATATTAGTGCGGTGGTAGTGGGGCACCCACAACAGGTTCAACAACCCAGATTGTTCCACTCCGCAGATCCATTCAACTATCTCCAACTCAGTGACACCTAAGTCTCAGTAATACATGTGCCTCATATAATTCTTTGTCGCGAGGTGAGGGAATCGCTCATGGTCAGCCAAGTCCCAATCTTCCATTTTTAATAGGGGAACACGTGCAAGGCACAATCCTTCAAAAGTTATCTTATCCAACAATAGGGGCATGTGAATGAGGAACTTATCCGAGTCCAGGTCCTTAGGGACCTTCACCTTACCTTTTCACTGAGGGATATACTTAGGAAATTTGGTGATGGGTTCTGCTCCCTCAATGTCTATATCCTCAGTGCCCTGTTTATCTTCCAAATCCACAACCTTCTCAGGGTTCTTGTCCTTCTTCTGCTTCTGAGTTGCAGTATGTTTCCTAGGAAACTCACGCACTGGCACCGACCTCTTCTACTTGTCTTTCTTTGGTTTCTCGGTCTCTTTGATGGGGTTGGGCTTCGTCCTGGGTGACCTTGGCATTGTAGGCACAGGAGCTAGAGATTCCATGCACACCACCTCTAGAGAAGCTCCTTCGGATGCAATGTCTTCCCTAGTGCTCACAGTTTCAGCAAGGCTTGGACCGAACATGGTTTCCAGGATAAATTTTTTATTTAACTCGGGCAAATTGGCAAATGTAGGGCTCACGGCCAAATCCTCAAAGAACGAGCAGCTCATAAGCAACAGATAACTCAGGTCAAAAACTCTAAGTGTGCAAACAGTTTGATGTTGGACAAGAATGCATAATTTATAGGGGATTTTGAATTCAAATATGACCATTCCCCCCCAAAATTCAATAATTAATGTTGTTTTGGTGGTAGATCTTCAAATATTTTAACCTTAAATGCTGCCCTCCCACTCCTCATAACCATCTCCTAGCTGTCAAATTGTGAACAGTGACTCTAACAGTCACTTTCTCACTATGTTGTGTGGTATCTACTTTCATAGCATAGCTCCCTTCACGCAACTTCTCATACTGTGACGTCCCCCTTTTTCATGCAATCTTCCTACCACGTGGTCCTTCAATCTGGATCTCTTGTTTATGGCTTCAATCGACTTCCATTCACTCTTCCTGGAAAAGGTTCTCCATTCAACTTTGTGAGTTGAAATGTGCCTCCATCTATGATATCTTTGATGATATATGGCCCCAGCCAATGCATCTGAAACTTTCCTCGAAACTTAGTGAACTTACTATCATATAATAAAACCAAATTGTTTACCTTGAATGTGCACAACTTGATGTGTCGATTATGCCATGCCTTTTCACGCTCCTTCTACACTTGCTGATGGAATTAAGCTAAGAATCTATCTTCTTCAAGCTCCATAATCTGTGTGAGCTGCTCTTCCAAGGCTCTACAACTCGCCATCCCTGTGAAAGCTACTATTCGTAGACTAGGCACAATATATTCCATAGGCATCACAACTTCTACGCCATAGACCAATCGAAGAGGTGTCTGACCTGTTAGCTTTTTGCAAGTAATCCTGTATGCCCATAGTACTGCCAGTATGTGCACGTCCCAATCATTCCACTACGCATTGAAAATCATCGTCAATGCGTTCTCCAAGATCTTATTAAAGGCCTCAACTATCCCATTAGCCTGAGGATGATACAGTGTGCTCTTCTGATGATAAACCTGGAACTCTTCAGTCAACGCGTTGATTGTTTCATTGAGGAAGTGCTTATCACGATCACTCATTAATACTTTTGGGCAGCTGAATCTGGTTAACATGTACTCAAATAAGAACTTTGCTTTTGTGGCCCACATACAATCCTTCACAGGTTGTGCCTCCGCATATGTGGTCAGATACTCTATCGCGGTGATGATATAGCGCACACCAGGTTTCTTGCTTGGGGGCTAAATCGGTCCTACAAATTCAATTGCACATTTCTTAAATGGTTGCAGTGACACCTGAGGGTTCAGTGGCAGCTCATCCCTCTATGATGGTCTGCCTGTTCTCTGGCATGCATTGCATGCCCTATAATATGCTTTAGAATCTTGATGTAGCGTAGGCCACCACAATCCTGCATGCAAAATATTCTGTGTCGTTGCCTTTCCTACATAATTTCCTCCTACAACACCTCCATGAGCTTCATCTGGGATGCTACTTCATTTGAAATCTGGTACATACCTTCGTAGTATCTCATCAACGCCCATCTTATACAAGTGTTCAGCAATCACTGAAAAATTTATCGCGCACACCACTAGTTCCTTCTTTTGTTGATTGGTATATCTTTTTGGAGTCGTCCTTGTAGTCAAAAAGTGGATAATATCTACAAAATGGATATCTGTTAGGCGCACCGCGAAGAGCTACACGTTGGGCAACCCTTTCTCTAATTTAGTAGGCTCTTCCCCTATTTCAATTCACGACAAATAGTCAAGTCCTACATTCAACATTCCTGGCTTCACAATTACCTCAAAGTCATATTCTTAAAATAAAAACAACCATCTACATATTTCCCCCCCCCCCCAACACAGGCTTATTGACCAAGTATTTCAAGGCGGAATGACCTATGTAAATCTTGAAATGTCCGCCCAACAGATAATGTCTGAATTTTTGGAGTGCATACACCATAACCAATCCTTCGCGCTCTATCGTTGAGTAATTCTTCTGAGCCTTTGATAATTTCCTGCTCGCAAATCCTATAGGGTGATCCATCTCTCCCTCACCGGCTTGTGTCATCACAACTCCCAATGCAATACATGAGGCATTAACGTGCAGATGAAATTCCTTCTTCCAATCCAGGAAGACCAAGATCAATGTGGTGACCATCATTTCTTTTAATACATCCAGACTCCATTGAATTTCTTCATCCCAACAGAATGTAACATCCTTCTTTAATAGCTTCTCCATATGCGTGGTAATCTGAGCATAAGCCTTGATGAAATTTCAATAATATCCAGTATGCCCCAACGTTGCACGCAACTGTTTGACACTATTCAGGGCCTCCATATTGACGATTATCGTGATCTTGGCAAGGTCCACCATTAGTCCTTGCTTGCACTCTACATGACCCAGCAAAATCCCAAAGGGGACACAGAATAAGCACTTCTTCATGTTCAGCTCAATCTGATATCTTTGGCACGTATCCAGCATTAGGCGTAGACTAGCTACATGGCACTTTACTAACCCAAACATTGTATGGTCATCAAAATACACCTCAAAGAACTTGTGAATAAACTCCTTGAATGCCACAATGACTATGCGAGAGAATATCATCAGTGCATTCTTGAGTCCTATGACATCACAGTATACTGGAAACAACCCCATTCTATTGTAAAGGTTGTTTTTCTCCTATCTTTCGGCGCGATCTTAATCTGATGGTATCCTGAGAATCCATCAGTGAATGAGTAGGCCTCCTGCCCTCCAACATTATCCAGTACTTCATCAATAAACATTGTTGGAAAAGGATCATAAATGCAGGCATCAGTAAGATCCCTCAGATCTACACAAATCCATATTTCTCCCTTTTGTTTATTTTCTTGGACCACCATTGGGTGCACCCAATCAGATTCCTCCATAAGTTCAATAATTCCTCCCTCAATCATCTTGTCCAACTCCAAGCAAACCTTTTCCTTGTATTTGTGATTAAGGTGATATTGATTCAGATTTAAATAGGAACGCAACAAATTATAGAGATAACCATAAACACAAAGATGCAGCAGAAATAATACTTCATTTCATTAATGTAAAATACTGAGATATGCTTACAAACAGAAAATGGAAATAAACAGCTTGGTCGATGGTAGCTTATCTCTGAGAAGAGATGTGGTGGCTACATGCCTCTAAACTGTGTTAAAATGAGGCTCAAAGGCCTATTTATTGTTGAGAAACAATGGAAAACCATAAACATCCAAAAACCTAACCCTAGAAGATGAAACGCCAAACTGTGGGCCCCGTTTGGGTAAATTAGTACATCAACTTCCTGGGGTCGTAACTTTAGCATACGATCCCCGTTTGACGCGTACAATATCTCGTTAGAAAGATCTATCCAAGAACTACAACTTTGGGAAGAGCAACATCAGTCAATGGACCCATGTTGCTCCCAGTTTTCCCAAAAAACATCATTTAGGGCCTTAAAATGACTCCAGAAGTTTAGGACACGAAAAACTGCTAAAAATAGTAAACTGTGCTACAATTAAGGAAATTGAAAAGCTGAAAGAAACAATGGTGGGGTTCCAAGTGGACTTGGCGGGTGGCCACCAGTATCCACTTGATCATTCCTCCCCTCTGAGGAAGCAATGGTCCCCATTGCATTGAGTTTCTCCATGAGATGAGGAAACTTCTGCTGAACTTGGTCCCTGGTGAGCCACTTGCCTTGGTGAAGGAGTTGGCCTACTTTGACAACTCGATACAGGTGGATGTTTTGCTGGTGACTGTGCTTTATCTGTGTGTCCATGATCTGATCAGTTGCAGCTTGTTCCATGCAATCTGGATTTAACTCTATGGGTGTGAGTTGTTCTGCAATGTCGATTGTGTCTAGTAATGGTGGAAAGTATGGTCGAAGGCGGTCCACATTGAACACTGGGTGTAGGCCCTTCTTATACTTGATATTCAAATGGAACTGTTGCAGGTATGTGGACCACTTCTGATGGCGATCATTCTATAATTTCCCTTGGGTCTGTATGAACTAGAGGGGTTGGTGGTCTGTGTGGATGACCATTTCCTTCCCCAAAATGTAATGTTTCCATTGTCGGCAGGCCTGCACAATGGAATACATCTCTTAGTCATAAGTGGGATACTTCCGGACTATGTTTGAAAGTGTCTCACTGTGATATGCCACTGGATGCCCGTGTTGAGTAAGGACTGCCCCAATAGCATAGTCAAAGGAATATGTCTCGACCTCAAATGGTTGTTGCAAGTTTGGCAATGCGAGCACTGGTGTCGCGCAGAGGTGGTATTTCAACTTTGTGAATGCCTTCTATTGAGATTCAGACCAAAATAATTTTTCTTTCACTCCTCCCTTGGTGACTTGACTCAAGGGCCAATTGATATGAGAAAATCGCAAAACAAACCTCTGATAGAAGTTGGCAAGACCTAGAAAGCTGCGGAGTACGTTAGAATGGTTGGAGAGGGCCAATCCCGAATGACTTGGATCTTGACTGGATCCACATGCACCCCCTGTTCATCAATAATGTATCCTAGATACTGAACCTGGGTCATCCCAAAAGTTCATTTCTCCAAATTGGCACATAACTTGTGTTGTCGCAGTGTTTCGAGAACATGTCAGATGTGCTAGAGGTGCTCTTCCCAACTCTGGCTGAAGATCATGATGTCATCCAAGCATACCACTACAAATGAGTTGGTGAATGGCCACAAGATGTCATCCATTAGCCTCATGAAGGTTGCAAGAGCATTCGTCAATCCGAAAGGCATAACAAACCATTCGAAAAGGCCCTCCTTGGCTTTGAAGGCAGTTTTCACACATCGGAGGGTTCGATTGGTACCTAGTGATATCCTTACTTCAAATCGATCTTGCTGAAATATTTTGCCCCCTTTAGTTGGTCCAGGAGATCATCGATCCATGGGATTGGGTACCTATTACAGATAGTGATCATGTTCAGTGCTTGATAGTCAATACAGAGTCTCCAAGTCCCATCCTTCTTCTGTACCAACATGATCGAGCTCCCATAGGGTGATGAACTCAGATGGATGTGACCTTTCTATAGCAGCTCCTGAATCTGCCTCCTGATTTAATCGTTCTTAAGAATGAAGTGCCGATAGATTGGTCCATTCGGTAGCAGTGCACCTAGGGTCAGTTTGATGGAGTGCTTGACCTGACAGTGCAGAGGAACCCCTGCGGGGGAGGTGAAGATGTCCTCATACTCCTCCACGACCATGTCCATCTGTAGTTTTCGTGCGGAGGGGCCCTGTTTGGAGGTCATGGCCACTGAATTCTTCTTTCCATGAGGGTGTATCATTAGGAAAACAAATTTCCTAGTTTTGGAAATGAGCTTACTGCATTATTTTTCAGTAACTAAAGAGATGGTGGTAGGCGGTGCTACGTCCAGTATCATGTACAACTTATTTCCCAAAGTAATAATAATAGCACGGGGCCTTGATTCATACACAGCATGTCACTTCCACAAGTATGGTTGTCCTAATAATACATCACAAACTTCAAGGGGAGAAATGTCACAAAATACCTCATCCGTGAAGGGCTTGATGTTGTATGGAAGGCGACACTGCTAGCTCACGCGAAGATCCCATCCTTGGTGAAGCCACCCGATGTTGTACAGTTGTGGATGTGCTATGGTCAATAAGCCCAGCTGCTTCACAACCTCTATTGAAATGAGGTTCTTTTGGCTCCCGCTATCGGCAGTGAACTATAGCGGGGATCCCTTTACCCACATCTGGGAGTGGAAGCGACACTCCTCCTCCTCTGGATCTTCAGGTTCCTCCTTCTGGATCTTTGTGGTGGCAACAGTGGCGTTGGGCTCCACATCGATAATCTACTTCCCTTTGTCATTCCCCTTGTCAGGTTCTAACTCAAAGTTGGAACATGCATCTGATTTTGAAACCTTTAGCTTAGCCACCAGTGACTGCTTGGCTCGACATTCACTTGTGTTGTGAGTGGAGCTCTTATGGAACTCACACCATTTTCCCATGTCCTTTTTCGGCTTCACGGTGCTGTTCTTTGCTTGCAACTTTGGTAGGTTTTCTTGGGCCACCCCGCCTTGGCTTTGTCCTTTGTTCTGTGGTTTGAGGACACCTTTCCCTTGCTTCAGATTTGCAGATCCAAAGTCTAGCTTCTTCTGTTTAAACTTTTTCTCGACCTTGACGGCATATCGGTATGCCATGCAAAGCAAGGAGATGTTCAAGAATTCTATTTCTTCCTAGATGTACTTGTACAGGCAGCCGCAGTATTTGAGTATCAAATGCTGCTCCAAATCCTTGATACCCAACTTTGTTCGAAGGGTATGGAAAATATTGGTAAACTCCAGTACATCTTGGTCCTTTCCCTACAGCAGCGTGGTCCACTTTATGTATTGACCCTCATAGCTTCCAAGAGGGTAGTACTGCTCCTTGATGGCATCTTGGAATGAATTCTAGGTGGGTACAGCTGAAAATAGTGAGCTGGTACTTTCATCCTTCTGCTCGCAGTAGGTTTCCCACTAGTCCTTGACGTGGGGGGCTGCTTTGAGAAGAGCGAAAATAATATTTTCCCGACCAGAAAAATCATGAACAGAAAAACAACCCTCTAGTAGATTTAACCATTTATCGAGGGCATTTGCGTCTATCTGACCCTCGAATATGGGGATTTCAAAATTAACTTGTACATTAAACGGTGTGCCATTTCTAGAGTAGCTGTGGGAAGCCGATGCATCGCCCCTAGGTAGCCGCTAAAGGATCTGGGCAAAGTTGTCCATCATCGCGTTCCTTTGTTGCTCAAGGGCTTCTTTGAGCAAGATTTTGATAGGATCTCCTGCTCCCTCGTCTTTCTTTTCATCAACCATGGGAGGCCGTCAGGTTTTGCGAGGCTGGCCTTGCAAAGGTTCGACCAGTTCAAGCCCTAACTCCTTATATCCCGACCTCGTTGGGGACATGCAAAGAAAAACAGAGAACAAGAAGACCGCTTTGATACCACTGATCCAGATTTAAATAGAAATGCAACAAATTACATAGATAACCATAAACACAAAGATGCAGTGGAAATAATATTTCATTTCATTAATGTAAAACACTAAGATATGCTTACAAATAGAAAATGGAAATAAATAGCTAGGGCGCTGGTAGCTTATCTCTAAGAAGAGATGTCGTGGCTACATGCCTCTGAATTGTGTTATAATGAGGCTCGAAGGCCTATTTATTGTTGAGAAATAATGGCAAACCCTAAACATCCAAAAACCTAACCCTAGAAGATGAAACGCCAAACTGCGAGCCTCGTTTGGGTAAATTGGTACATCAACTTCCCAGGGTCGTAACATTGGCATACGAGCTTTGTTTGATGCGTACAATATCTCGTTAGAAAGATATATCCAAGAGCTACAACTTTGGGAAGAGCAACATCAATCCATGGACCCATGTTGCTCTCAGTTTTCCCAAAAAACGTCGTTTAGGGCCTCAAAACGGCTTTGGAAGTTTAGGACCCGAAAAACTACTAAAAATAGTTAATTGTGCTACAATGAAGGAAACTGAAAAGCTAAAAGAAACAATGATGGGGGTCCAAGTGGACTTGGCGGGTGGCCACCAATATCCACCTGGATCAGATATGGCCTCTACTTAATAGGCTTCACATCCAGCTTCAAGGTAATTTTCATCACACCCAAGTCACCTATGATGCCTTTTAAGTCTGAAAATTTTGTAGGAAAAAGATCCTAGTACTCACGAAGTAACTCAACAACTTTATCCACTATGGCATCATCCCAGTAATCTCCAATATTCACAAATTTTGGTTCTGCTTCAGTACCAATGTTCACTTGCCTGGTTTTCAGTGGCACGGTGATGTCCGAATTTTCTATCTATGGACCTTCAACCTCGTGGTGGTCTTCGGCCTCTGGGATATTAATATTTATTGGTTCTTCATCCTCCCCCTCAACAGTGACATAATAGCATTCTAGCGCATGGTGTAGCTGGGTTCTCCAATCTAGTTGAACCAACTTCAAAGGATCTTGCAAAATTATGAAGATTTCCTCCTTAACCTCCTGCAGAGCTTAATCAATTCTTTTAAACCCATCTTCAAAACTGAAGGTCATTAATAAAATTTCCCTTAATATATACCATTCCACAGTGCCATGGCAGAGCTCAGTTTCCAGGTACCAATTCATCAGCATTATATCCAAAGTATGACAGAATAAGTGAACCCATTCTGGTTGCGGCTTTATTCTGTAGACTTTAGTCCATTTCTCCAAATAATCACATGGATCATTTCTCCCATCATATTTTTCAGTTAATCACACTTTAGGACAACCAAATCGCAACCTCATCATTCTCCTACACTCATGCCATTCATCAAAGTTGTCCTTATGTATACCCCACCACCGTGTAGGCGTAGCGTGAAACACCAAATCCAATGCTTGGAAGCGATGATCCTTGGGGAATTATCTTTCAAAGGCATCCAAAAATTTATGTACATCATTTAAACCATCATAATAGAATAAATTTCTTACCTTTGATGACACACAGTGAAATGATTTAGTCATCATCTTACAGAACAACATAGATACTTCATGTAATCGATTCTGCCAATGCTCCAATTCTTCATCTAAATATGAGGTACAGGAGATTTCACGGTCCCATGCAATTTGTCCATCAACTATTATATTAATCCAGTCTTGGTCTTGTGTTGTAATTTTGTAGATTTGGTCGAAATCATCATCACTTTCTTCACAGTCATGGACTAGTTCACTATAGCGTGGTCCCTCTACAAGGTCCAATGGTACTACAATGCGAAGCGATTTCCTTTCAAATGAAATTTTCTTATTTTTCAAGTTAATGACCCCATTCATATCAATAGCCTAATCAATTCCTAGGAGTACGGGGTATGGATTGTTGTCATCAACAATTTCAATCACTTCAAAATCAGCTAGCGTGCTCACATCTTCTATATCTATGATGACTCCATGCAGTCATCCCATAGGGATAGTATTCTACTGGTTTGCCATACTTAGTTGAATTGGAGAACATTTCAATGCAGGTCTCCCCATTCTCTCCCATGTATGTTTAGGAAAAACATTCACATCAGATCCTAGATCCAAAATAACCTTGTCCATCTCATAATCTCCTAACTGTGCAGTCAGCCTCATCTCGCGCCCAGTTCTTGCCTTATGTTTGCCAATATTTATAACTACGCGGTGTCTATCAGGAGTATTTTCCTTACCAGCACACTTGTTTGTCAAATTATGTAGCCCCTTCACAACCGTGCTATCGTTCATATGTTTCATGCAAGTCTCCAGGAATGAGGTATGTACAGACGGATCAACCTCTGTAGGTGTGCTTGTTATAGACATTTTTGGGCACTACAACCCCAAGCATGAAATGTCCATAAACCAAGGGCTCCTAAGTCCCTAAAAGTGTTGTTCTAACCCCTAAAGGAACAAGGTCAACAGATTACAACTTCTCCCAGAAGTTCTCCATGAAAAACTGCTCAGAATTGGTCAAAACAGGATCATTTTAGCTACTCCACTAGCCAAGTGCGTTGCATCTCACCTAAGTACATTGTGTGGGTGCGTTGCATTTCAAAAAGCCCTTTTATGGGGTGCGATGGGCGAGAAATGACAAATGGAAGTGTCATTCCGCGAGGTGGAGAGGCAATGGAAGCTTCCAAAAACTTCTCCTGTGACACTTGCTTCTCTGAATTCGACCAAGGATGAGTAAGAGATCATCAATCTCCAAGTGGAAGCAAGAACTATCAGAGGGAAGACACTAATCAAATCATAAGCTGACTCATCTCCATTACAGATATCTATATATGGATCCCTCATCCCAGAGATCCAGAGGCTGGAATTTTGCATATTGTAAGGAATTGTTGTTGGTTTCTTGAGACAAACATCAGATTGTTGGGTGATCTAAGCTTTGTATGAGGTGAAGAGGGGCTTCCTTGCTGAGAGATTGATGTCGGGTCAGAACAACTGGTTGTAACTCCTCTTGGCTCTTTCTTGTTTATCAATAAAAGCTGTTCAAGTTTTCCTCCATACTCTTGTGTCATTGATGTTTGCTGCATTTGTATGGTCAATTTACATCTGATCCTAGATTGTTTATGACTATAGATCCATGTCTGTGTATAGTGCTATGCTACTGTGATCTTATAGGTACTTTGTGAAGCTGGGCGTGCAAGGGAACAAGTAGCGAAAGACTATCAAGGAAGAGAGGAATCAAATCAAGAGATTAGCGCAAGACAGAGGTTGGTCTTTTTGTTCCTCTCTATCTATAATTCATAAAGGAAAAACAAAAGTAGCTTTACTCTGTTTGTTTCTAAGGCAGCTGTCACACCTTAGTGGGATAAGCAGTTCTGAGTAGACACTTTTCCCTGTAACAAAATGGCGACTCCGCTGGGGACGATTTAGTTTGTTTGTTTATCTTACTTGTTGTCTATTTCATAAACTTACAGGTAGCATTTGAACTGCATTTGCCATAGCAAATGCAAAGTAGAGAAATTATACTTCAGTCCATCTACGGAATCTGTTTATGATTTAAACAACTGATTCACAAACTCTCTGATTGCCCTTGTGATAGCTCTTAGATCCTCCTTAGATCTACCCCTGATTGTTGCATTACTGATTACCTTTTGCTCGGCCAAAACCCATGAACTGAACTGCAAACTGTGACTCGGAACCCAAGCAAAGTCTCGTTTCTGGCCTAGCGCAGGTACTGTTCTGAGAATTTGAACTTCAGCGCACTTCCCGAGTGGAGAAGGTGCGCTGCATTTCAAATTCCCTGTGTTACAGGTGCGCTGATCAGACTAGGCTTTGTGCAGATTTGGTTTCTGTGATTCATTCTTTCCAATTCTATTCCTAAATTTTGTTGCCTGTGATCAGTATATGTCTGTTTGAAACCCATTTTCCTTGCTGTTATTCCGCCTCCTTTGTACAAAAGAACTATAAATGTTTTTGTGTATTTGTTGAGTCATTTTTAGTTCTCCTTTGCAAAAGTAACATAATCGTACTGTCGTCCTTTGATTTGAAATTGTCACAAGTGTCGATTTCGATCATAGGAAAGAGTTTGATTGCTGTTGATGGTCGATTATCCTATTACTAATGTTTTTGGTCTAAATTTGTAATTTTTCTAGTGTCGAAAACAAGTATTCATTTCAAAATCGTAAGGTGTTGTGATCGTCTCCATTTTTTATTTTGAAAAGAAACTTGTTGATATTTGTCGCTTGAAAAGAAATTCAGATTTGTGCATCAACTTTCTTTTTATCATTCATATACTAAGAAAGTTGAAAACAAATACATGCATGTGCATTTGCATATAGACAGTCTGATTGGTTTGATTTAGGAAAGTGCATTTAGAGTGTGCTCTTTGCTCTTTGTGAAAAGATTCTGTCTTTCTTTCCGTAGTAGCTAGGATTTTAATTGCACAAAGAAGATAAAAAGATTGTTTATCATCTTAGATTGCATTTTAGGAATTACATCTACATCTCGCAGTGAACCTGAAAGGCAAACTTCATAAACAAGATCAACTATAAAATAAATTCAATGAATCTAACAACGCTTTGGAACTTAACGCACAACATTTAGAAGTCTAGGCTAGAGACGTATTCCGGCGTCGTAAAGCCTGGTAATTGTTGTTCTCACTGATGGTTGGGTGATTCCTCCACTTTGAGACGATAAGTGCCAGTACAGACTTGTGCTCCCACGTACCGTCGAGTATATTTTGGGAGACCCCAATAGGCTTAATCCTTTATCCATAGGAAGCCGTGTCTGTTGCCCTATCGATCGTAATGCACTGAACACAGCATTCGGGAAGATTGACTGACGTACCGTAAAAAGTATTCTGCAGTTTTGTGATTGGTTTGCTAATCCCTCTACCTAGATTTCCAGAGCAATCCCTTTCGTTCCTTTTCAGACTCTTTAACAAAAAAGGTCCATCTGAGCACTTGTCACTTCAGGCTCATTAAAAATCGAAGGAGACTAGAGTCATCTTTTGTTTTTTCTCGACTCTTAAAAATTGAAAAAACAAGTTGTGTCAAAGCGTCTAAAATTTATTTTAAACGAAATATTCATTACCCTTTCCTACGTTGATCTTGGGTTGAGAAAATGGAATCCACCAACCAAGGAATTCCCCTTGGAGGAAATCCTAGTCCCTTCTCCTCTAGGGGAGATGTTGGTGCACCCCATACGGCCACATTGTCGCTTCTAGGACTGACAATCGGCTTGCCTATATGGCTCTTCTCAACCTCTGTTGTTCAGAATACCGCAATTCCTGAATAATCGAATCAACAACTATACGAGTCCAGAGTTACCCACCAACCTTCTACTTCCTCTAATTCTTCCTCTCCGCCTTCCTCTTCGCTTGATGGGGCTGGTAAAGCCAAAAGTTAAGTACTTGAGAAAAAGAAGGAAAAGAAGAAGAAAGAGAAGAAGAAGAAGGAGCCAAAAGCGAATGGGGGCAAACGAGCGTCGTCTAGCGAAAATCCACACACTGCACCGACCAGGCCTAAATCGCCATGTATCATTTGCAAAGGAGACCACTATCATAGAGATTGTCCTTGCATCCCTCAGATCTTAAGGGACTGGTATCCTTGTTTGCACAACCCGGTGTCGTCGACCTCTGGTGATCATGTTGAAAACACACCGTCGACTAGTGAAAGTGAAACCCCAGGACAAAAAGGAAAATATAGATTTCCTTGTAAACTGTACGAAGGCGATCATGCCGTCCACCGTTGTCCCTTCCTAGACAAGGCTAAAAGAGTTTTGGACGATCGTCCGGTTTCACTGTTACGACTTCCTCCTGGATATAAAAAAATCTTGCAGAGTCCGTCACTAGTTGAAAATCTGGCTAGCCCGCTCAGGTGGTCAGCTAAAGCATCTATCATTGAAGACAAACCATCTGAACCCATACCAGATGAAATTCAAAAGGTCGAGGCGACAGTTGACCCGGTCTTGCCTTCAGAGGTTCCATCTTCAGATGATACAGTCACCGAAGAGAACAAGGATGACACTGTCCAAATCCTTTTCATAAGCATAGACTCCAATGAACATGGGGGCAATTTACCCATTCCTTTATCGCAGGAAGGAAGTTCGTCAGAGTCATACCTGGCCGTCCATTCGGTCCCACCTCCAAGCAACCTAGTTGTCTTCTTTGATTGGAGTCAACTAGGCAGACCCCGTTTACCAGCTAGTATACCATTCCGAATCATTGTTCAAATAAATAGAATGGTTATGGCTGGTACCATCATAGATGAAGGGGCTTCTGTGAGTATCCTTTCCTCGACTGCTTGGAAAGCGCTTGGTCCGCCATCGCTTTTGCCTGAGATGAGAAATCTAACAGGCTTTGACAAAGGAACCAATCGACCATTAGGGATCCTTCCCAATGTGCCCATAACATTGAAAGGGAAAACTGTTCAAATGAACGTAATGGTAGTTCAAGGACCCCTGGATTATAATCTACTCCTTGGACGAGACTATATTTATTGCATGGGAGCGATTGTCTCCTCACTCTTTAGAGTAATGTGTTTTCCGCACGAAGGAAGAGTGGTCAAGCTCGTAGACCAGCTTTCATTCCCCAGTTCACGCATAGCAAATAGTCATATACCATCCCTGAATGGTCTTTTCATGCAAGAAATGTCTCGATCCCCAGTCCATCTGCCCAATGAGCGCAAGTAATTCGGGGGACATGACTGAAACCCAGGGGGCATGCACCCTGGTCTACTTCGGCAGGAAAACTTCGGGTATAGGGTAGGTTTCCGTGAGAGTATATGACCTCCGTACTACCGTCCGTGATTGGAAGAGGGAGTTGGACTGGAATACGATTCTCTTGTCAAAGTTATGTGAGTTGGCGGGCACCGCCACTCACCTTTGTCTATTTCAGTAGACATCCCCGGAGAAGTGTTTTGTTTGCACTGTGAATAGAACAATCTTTGGTAACCTATAAGAGGTAGACCTCTCTCGATAAAACAAATGTTTTGGTGGAAAGAAGAAGGGGTAACCTTGAAACTCTGTTTTATACCTGGGGGCATGCAAACCTTTTGGCGTGCAAGCGAAGAGCGACTATTTTTTTTTTTTAATTTGTAGGTCCTCTAACCGTTTAAACTCGTAGGATTGGTCATTTCCTAACTTGCATAAAGAAAGGATGTGGGGAAAAACTCTAAAAATTTCTGTTTTTATATATGAGACATTCTTATCACACGATTGGATTAATCGAGCAATTTTAGCGCATAGTTCAAGCTCGTTAAAAAATAAACATAAGCCATGAGCAAATGTTTCCCCCAGCGTTTAAGCTCATTAAAAAATGAACTATTCCCCAGTAAATAACCATCGTGAATGTAGTACTCCAGCCGTTAAAGCCTTGGTCGTGTTTGCACCGTCACCTCCACTTTTGCATTGGCCAATCATTCACCTCCATTTGATTTTTTACCCATTTTGAGGAACAGCTGCGAAGAGTGATCTCACTAGCCATCCTTGTAACACTGCCGTGATTGGAAAATTCCAAACCTTACCTGGAATTAGTTGCTACCCATTTTATCACTCGTTCCTCAAAAGACGAGTCTCCTTTAAGCTCTTTTCAACTGACTTGTAAAATATGAAAAGATTGTCGAGCCATTGACCTCTCCAGCTCGTTAAAGGGACCAGAAGTGCTATCCCTCCTCTAAATTTTAATCTTTTTGGACCTGAGGGATCATTACACAAAAAGATTGAGTGCTTGTTTTGTTCGGCTCGTTAAAAGTATTGAAAATTCATCCCTTCTGTATTGTTTTATACTTTTTCAGACTTAAGGGATTAGATGACGAAAAAGGAATTTTGGAGTTTCCTTTACGTTCCTTTTCAGACTCTCTAAAATTGAAAAGGACCAAGTTATCTTTGTCGTTAAACTCGTTAAAATTTTAATAGTGACAAACTTGTCTATAGACGAGAACGAGTTTCACTATCGCTAGGCTCGTTAAAACATAGCGATGGGTTTGCCCGAAGGGAAAATTATAGAACAAGCATATGTTATCCTCCTCAAGCTTGATAAAAATAAAGAGGTACTGGTCAGCAATGACTGGGGAAAAATTGGGAAGAAAACTTGAAGAAACTTTGTTGGTAGCAAGTCGCTCTTGAACATGACACTTTCACTCCGCATCCAAGTCGAGTTGGGTTATTTCATTCACCGGTCACATCACCATGGTACCATCATACCATCCACATTTGGGGTTAATACTACCAATCCATCACGTCAGTGTCGCCGATATGTTCAAGAGAAGTCATTCAGAGAATTCACCTGTGTCTCACCCACTACAATGAATTTATACTCCATTCTTTCATGACCGCCACCCTGAACCTTATATCACCAAATCGTTTTCACCTCCATTAAAATCATTTGCTCCATTCCATGTGATTGATGTGGGATTCATTAAGGCCCTCCTATGATGGATCACTTCTTGTCGACATCAGCTCATTATCCAAGAAGTTGATCTAGGAACACCCCATTCAGTACTTTGAAGCTTGCATGCCTCAATGGCAAGTTTCTCACTTCCGGCGACAGGTTTACATCAATGACCTTCGACCGAAAGATTTTGCGTGGTGTTCGACGCCAAGTCCTTTATTCACACCACGTGAATTGTACCGCAGTACCTTGAGGTTCATTATCACTATCGGTGATTCCTCTCGCGCTTGTTAACAGCTTATATCATTGGCTGGTAATCAAGCGATGTCTTTCCATGTTCGACTTCAGAACATTTCTCACATGGATAGACTTGTACTTCGAATGAAGATCAAATGAGATTGAAGACCCCGGATCTAGTTTCATCCATTCGAGTTGCGATATACATTCAGGAAAATAAAAACATCAAATGTACATCATTGCTGCACAGATAATCATCTAATCAAAGGGATGATGGCTCTATCAGAATCATCAGTCTACACTCAGATGATTGTCTGTCCTATGTACATTAAAATGAATTTATAAAGCTAAGCATGGGAATACCCACCTTAGCTAGATCATGAAAATATATGAAGATAATGTATTGTATTGTATCTTATTACAGGTCTCCTCCCAGCTTGAAAGAACTTCGGATCCTCATAATAAAGCATTTCACCCGACATCAAGAGATTAACGACCTCATGCTTTAGGGGCAAATGTTATAGACATTTTTGGGCACTACAACCCCAAGCATGAAATGTCCATAAACCAAGGGCTCCTAAGTCCCTAAAAGTGTTGTTCTAACCCCTAAAGGAACAAGGTCAATAGATTACAGCTTCTCCCAGAAGTTCTCCATGAAAAACTGCTCGGAATTGGTCAAAACAGGATCATTTCAGCTGCTCCACTGGCCAAGTGCATTGCATCTCACCTAAGTACACTGTGTGGGTGTGTTGCATTTGAAAAATCCCTTCTATGGGGTGCGATGGGCGAGAAATGACAAATGGCAGTGTCATTCCGCGAGGTGGAGAGGCAATGGAAGCTTCCAAAAACTTCTCCTGTGACACTTGCCTCTCTGAATTCGACCAAGGATGAGTAAGAGATTATCAATCTCCAAGTGGAAGCAAGAACTATCAGAGGGAAGACACTAATAAAATCATAAGCTGACTCATCTCCATTACAGATATCTATAGATGGATCCCTCATCCCAGAGATCCAGGGGCTGGAATTTTGCATATTGTAAGGAATTGATGTTGGTTTCTTGAGACAAACATTAGATTGTTGGGTGATCTAAGCTTTGTATGAGGTGAAGAGGGGCTTCCTTGCTGAGAGGTTGATGCTGGGTTAGAACAACTGGTTGTAACTCCTCTTGGCTCTTTCTTGTTTATCAATAAAAGCTATTCAAGTTTTCCTCCATACTCTTGTGTCATTGATGTTTGCAGCATTTGTATGGTCAATCTACATCTGATCCTAGATTGTTTATGATTATAGATCCATGTCTTTGTATAGTGCTATGCTACTGTGATCTTACAGGTACTTTGTGAAGCTGGGCGTGCAAGGGAACAAGTAGCGAAAGACTATCAAGGAAGAGAGGAATCAAATCAGGAGATTAGCGCAAGACAGAGGTTGGTCTTTTTGTTCCTCTCTATCTATAATTCATAAAGGAAAAACGAAAGTAGCTTTACTCTGTTTGTTTCTAAGGCAGTTGTCACACCTTAGTGGGATAAGCAGTTCTGAGTAGACACTTTTCCCTGTAACAGTGTTGGTCTCTGGTAGTTTCTCCTGACTTCCTGAGGTAGATGTGTCAGTGAAGCTTTTCTTCACCCCCATAAACGTTTCCTTCACACGTTCTAGATCGGAGCCAACTTCCTTCTTTGGAACCTTGCAGACCCACCCAATCTCTTTATGTTGTTTTCCTTTATCGTCACCAGTCATGATTCTACTTCTCATTACAATATTCACATTGAGATCCTCCTCGCGGGGCTCAACGCTCATTATTTTTAAGTTTTGTGTAGGGTGCTGAGGTTGCACCTTCTTCTCCTTCATCTTGGCTATCAGCATAGGGCATTCTTCTATCGTATGGTCAAATTGAGTGCAGTATTGGCATGACGGGCACGTTTGATTCTGACACTCCCTTGCGTAGTGCCCTGGTGTCCAGAAATTATAGAAAATAACATGTCCACAAACTCTACCAGGTCCTCCTCCTCCTCACCCTCATCCGCACCCTTGATATCCTCCGTGCGCTCCCCCAGCATCCTGATCTAGAGGCCAAGTTTCTTCTTGCATTTGATATGTAGGTTTCATTTCTAGCATCGATTCATAGCTATGAAAATGGCATTCATCGTGACCCACCAATTTGTATAAATCATAGAACAGTTGTTGTGGTGTCTGCACAAACTCTTGCAACAAATGACAATTATATGTTACGTGCTTTCCAGCCACCTAACAGATAGCGCACCATAGTGCGGGTCCCATACTTGGTCCTGCTGGAGCTTCCTACCTCAGGGGCATTGGTCCCCCCACTCTGATATAATTTTCGAAGACGGGGCAGTGATCTTTATCATGCCCCTGGCTCTTACACTTGAGGCAGCAGACTTCCTCACACACCTCCAGCCTAGCCTCTTTTTCTTTTTTCAAGCTCTACAATTCTAGGCAGAGGTTCTGCAACTGCGAGTGAATTTGTTGAACTCCCAAAGACACATCTTGAATAGGTGTTTCATTCAATCTCATCACGATTTCCAAGGCTTCCGCCTGAGTCCATATCTTCTACTGCGATAAAGCAATCCTCAGGTGGGATAGGAGCAAGGCTATAAAACACTCGCGATGTTGACTATTTATGAGGTGCATATTAGCTTCGCGGATCACACACTTCAATCTTTGATCTAACTCCCAGGATGTTTCACCAGCCATCATCATGATTTCCTTGAATCCAACTACAGATTGTGAGTCAGACATAGGCTTACTAAATTATTTATTCAAAGAGACCTTAGTGTACTAACAATGCCAAGGGATTATCTTTGTAGTACTTGACGTGCCATTTTAGCCCGCGATCCTGTAGAGCAGTAACCAATTGTGCCTTCTTCATATTATCATCCATAATTTGTTGCACTATCCACACAGCGTCTGCAACAAACCAAAATTGATCTACATTCTCATTTCCTATACCCTTGAAAATTGGTAACTTCATTGTGTTCAACATATTGAATGGCGGTGGTGGCGATGGAAATGTGGGCGAAGTTGTATGCTGTGGAGTGAAGGTGGAGTTGGATTGGATGGATGATGATTTCGTGGAAAACCCTACCTTATCAAATGTACAACACTCCGCGGTGAAGCTTGAACCTTTCCTTCATTGTCGATCAAAGGAGGCCCAATAAACGGCTATATTTAGGACATGTTTTCCCTTGATCTCTGAGAAGCTTTCCACTTCGCGTAGCTTCAAACATCAAGGCAATGGGATAACTCATTTTTCACACAACAAAATCTTAATCTAGGTGTTCGAATATCTTAGATACTTACCTCACAGTCCTTTGAAGAAGCGTCCCTCTGCTTCGTTGGAGCTGACTGAGGTATCAAATCTAAATTCTGTCACAAATCCTCCTATGACTCGAACAAGCTAATGGTCAATAGCGCGCATGATCTTATCTTCAGATATTCTAGCCTCCACACTAATTCTGGAGTCCACACTATTGAATCGTCGAGCCTCGACCTTCCTTGGTCATCTGCCAATTTAGCTATCCACTCGTATAACTCGACTAGGAAGGTGTAGGAGAAACTTTCATGTATTTATGTGTGCAAATATCTGTCCAACCACTATTCTTTTGACAAGCATAGATTCCTATTTTCTAGCTCCCCAAATGTGTGGATCTTTCTATCCAACCGCTTCTCAATTTCCTTTTTGTTCGGATTCCAGTGATGCGAAATCACACATCTCTTTATTCTGATCCTAGTCCCAGTAACGGAACCATTTTTTAGCTTAGTGGGTCCTGACCCAGGTTAGGAGTTAGTTGTGCCAAACAAAACACTACACTATTGGGCCTTTCGGCATCAACTCACGTAGCGCGAACTGAAGTCTCACCCGGAGCAATATGGGGGGATGTTGGAACCAAGTTTCTGCATCCAGAGATCAGTGCGATGTCCTTTTTATGTCCTAGATCTACCTTTTCACTAATCTCTAAGCCCTTGGAGCTTTGTAATTTCCTTCAAATGGCCTCTAGACCTCTGCGAAGGTCTACAATCGGCTTCTACAAATATTTAACAGATAGGTTATCTAATTACACAGATCATAGACGAGCCTTAGATCAGAATCCACACAGATTTTCTTAAGTGCTTAATAAGCTTAACATAAAGTATTATAACCTTCACGTAAATACTCAACATGCATTGCGTTCAATTAATAATACTTTTCCAGTAGATTCACACATCAATAAATCATTATTTCATAAAGACGTTATCTCATCACAACATATATCGCAAACATAACCAGCATAAGGAAATAGATAAAACATATGAATTTCTTCAATAATATTCTTTATTGATCTTCAGTACAAGGTTACAGACACACAACTTCCTTGTGCACTTAGTTGCAGGGGTTCGTGCACTTCACTGCAGACTCTACTCTAGGCCTCTGCGCACTCACCTACAAAGCCTTTCCCTCCTCCAAGACTTACTTCTTTGCACTAACTCTCGAAGACTCCATTCACCATATACATAGACAAAGACATAGAGTTTCCTTAGACTCTCTAAGACACACCTATTTATACAATCCCATGGTTCGTGGACCAAGGGTAGATCTCAAAACTGACTAAATATTTTACATAAATGAGGGTAAAAACCCTTTTTGACTCTTATCTACCTAAGAACTATGCATACACAATTCGTGGATACTTTACATCTTTTTGTAAAAATTTACATAAAAACTTGGGTTTTTAACCCAAAACTAACCCAGGGGACCCCATCCCAACGGTCATGCCATACATAAAATCACATCACTTTCATATATATTACTATCATAAATAATTCCATCCAACATTGTCGTAAGTTCAATAGATAGAGTCATTCAATACTATCATAAGCACATGAGTTAATGCCATTCAACATAGTCATAATCACATGTATCACTGAGGATAATTGTCCATGTGTCTTTGTCATAAACATAGGAATAACTGCCTTATGTCTTGATCATATAACATGGTTATGGGGACAGATATTACCCTTCACAAGGGACATAACTGAGGGCTCTTTTAACCAACCCTACAAACTATACATAAGATGCCTTTTAAGTCTGTCCACACTAGAGTTACAACCTCTAGTGTTCATCAACATGAATGAGGTAAACACATACCTTTAGGATCACTTGATTTAACCGTAAGATACTTTTTGGTTCCAATGCTTATACCTGAAGATTTTGGACTCCTAGTTAGGGATTCCAATAGCCCACAACTAGGCCATAAGAAATCCTTAGACCTTATGTTTTTCCTTTGCTACAAGACTACTCCTTTAGCATTTTCCATGAATGTAACCTGGCCTACTATTACATACCTCAAATTGGCTTGTTGATGACATGGTTTTGATGTTACTCCATGAGGTAACTCAGCACTAGTACAACCCTATTCTTGGCCTCTAGTCTTTCTTAATTTTTTGTGTTGATCCCTCAAGCAATGAAGCCAAGTCACATACCTCTTGACATACCAATATTAGCCCTATTATAAATGCATTAACCCTTCAATAGACTGTAGCCATATCACTAAAGATTAACACAAATAATGCCTAGAAAGCCTCTCTATTCTAGGGCTCGACCATCGTTTCAAAGAATAGAAAATTTCGACCTATTGAGTAGAAAATTATCACACCAAGTAATGTGTTATCACAAAACCCAACTTTGATAGGCTATTGATTAGGAAGACTTTGAGTAACTATTTCAAACCAAACTTTTGGCTGAGGCTTAGCCTCCTCAACTTGAGAGGGCTCTCTCACTAGGTTAAAGATTTTAGTTTAAAGATTAGATGGCTAACTCTATGGAAAAAACAAGTGAAAAAAGTATAAATGGTTGAACACAATCAATAAACATCCATTGGGCTATGGAGTCAGAGTATGTTTTTAGTACAACAGCAGATTAGCTTACATGGAAGTCAGGGCATAGAGAGTTTTAATCTATCAGCAAAACAGAGACATAATATAGGAAACACAATTTATAAACACATGAAGGAAGTTAGAGCATTATCAATGAATTCTAAGTAACATGTGTTCATACCATTGCAAGTGAGAAAATGAGGAAAGCCATGAGAAAATCAAACACATAAAACCCTCTCTGAATCCTGAGTAGTAAAGCCAAACTTCTGTATTAACATCAAACATACAGTCTTCTACAATAACATAATATGTCTGTTTCTTTGAAAATTGCCAACCCTTGAGGCATTCCACCTCTTGTCTTATATAGAGTTCATTACAATCTTGGATTCCTTCCTCCAACATGAGAGGAATTTGAATTTGCTTAACTTGACACCTATTCATACCTAAACAGGCTATTAATTACAAGTGGTAGTTAACTAACAGTCCTAGAGTCCTAATACAATTAGGAGTACAACTCCTTATTATGATAGTAACAACCTAGACTATGAAATAAATTCGATCTTTGACAGCTGCTCCTCCTTAACTTCGACCTTGGTGATGACTATAACCTCCATGCTGGCCTTCAATCATTTCTCTTTTGACTATCTTGAAAACTAGGAAACTGACCCCTGCAATGCAGTCTTGGTCTTCAATGATATTCCTCGAAGCTCCTGCTGGTCAAAATATCCCTTTTAATCATATAACATATGTTGAACTAGCCATGGAAACATGCCCTTACACTTGTGCAAAATCAAAATTCCTTAAAGTTTCCTGAAGAAAGTCAAACTGGGTGCGCTACGAAATGAACTGTTATTTTTGTAGCACAAGGCTTAATTCTTGCATATATTTTTCATTCCTTGAGTTTTTCTTTTCTTAGGATTGAAACCTTTTAAAATGATCTCCTTACACCTCTGTAGCAGCATTATTCTCCAGAAATAACCCATTCATCCCTTTGAAGATTAACCAAAAAGAACAAAATTGCACCTACAGCAGTTTCGTAGTGCGCTACGAAACTGTTGTGCATTGCATGTCACCTACAGCAGTTTCGTAGCGCACTACAAAACTGCTATGTGAGTCAAATTACACTGTTTTTTCCAAAAAATTTCCTCCTTAGGATTCTTCTCAGTTATTCCCTTATGCCAATATGCCACATATACTTGAGATTACCCATCCATAAAACAACTTCAAAAAGTAATGTTCTAGCTTCAATCAAAATTGTGTTAAGGTTTCATCACTTATTGCCCTATTCATTTGTGCTGAGGCTGACCTCCAGACTTGTTCAGCTGAATCTCCAGGTCTTCAATTTTTCTTTTCATCACCTTGATATTAGTTCTTAATCTGACATTAATCATTTTGATATATCTTGCCTCCTTTATTGTAGGGACAGTCCAGGTGAAATATTGAGCATCTCTACCAACTACTTCAGGTTTTGGGACTTTTCCTTCTTCCCACATGGCTTTTACTCTTTTGAAATTGGCTTTTTCAACTGCATGTTTCCTTGCCCTTTTCTTAAGTTGAGCAATCTCAATATTGGAAAGCTTCAATTTCTTCTTGACTTCCTTAAAATTATTTTCTTCTTATTGAGTATCAATTGCTCTGTTTCTATCATCTTTGTGTCTGAGTGATGGTTGCACCATTGGAACTACGAGCTCTTCATAGAATCCTGATATCTCTCCTATCTCACTCACCTCCAGCTCTACCTCCTGTAACCTTTTGGACTACCTAGTCATAGGCCTTCTGGGCTTAAAAACAAATTCTGAAACCTGATCATCAAACTGTAACTTTTTGGAGGATTTCATCTTTTTTGACTTGCTCTCACCTAATTCAATGAAGTCTGCTTGGACCATAGGGGACTCCTCAATGTCAATTTCCAGGAGAAGATCATTCAAATTTCCTTTTGAGGTTGGGCTTTCATCAATGACCACTGTTTTACCCTTTTCTTTGGCTATTTGGCTTCTAGTTACCCTTCTCTGGACTGTTTCACCAATGGATTGTTCTTGTGCTGCTTCCTTCATCTGAACTTTCTTCTTCTATGACTGTTGAGGAGTATCTTGAACAATCAATGGTTTCATTGGCTCCTTAACTTTCTTTCTAGCCTTTAGTGTTGTGGAGGTAAATCCTCTCTGCGGACAGAGACGATCCCTACTAGCCCAGACCGGGTCTAGCAACAATCAAACAATGCTATCATGCAAGTTCCTAATTGCAAATTAAAGGTGGGTGATGAGAACCTACTTGGATTCCAACGCTAATATTCGTAGAAGAGACGTCGCCCTCGTTCCTTTGCCTAGGCCAGTCACGATCCCCACGATCTCCGTGATTGGACACCTGCACATGCAAACAACAACACAAATACAAGCATAAAATCCAATAGATGCAATTATATATCAGTCAGAAAAGATATAAATCAACATCAATCATAGGACAATGAGAGTGGAACCATAATGATAGTCATCTATTATTGATAAATAACAAAGAAGAATACAACCATATTTCTGACGTCAAATCCTCCTTTGGCTGGGTAGTCAGCTACATAAGTCTTGCAAAGCTTGTTGGAATGGGAAACAAGCCTCTCTCTCTTGGGTGACAAGAATATCCTCACTTAGATTTGGCCTTATGGGTGCAAAGAAGGCTCTTGCAGCTTCAAACTCTTGAACTCCTGGAATTCTCTATCACTAGCACTATGCTGGAACTAGCTTGCTCAAGGCATAGAGACAAGCTTTTATAGATAGAGGGGAAAGAGATAGGATCAACCACATTATTCATGGGATTGGCTTTATCACTAAGAAGCTTCCATGAAAGGTGGCAAACCACTTCCCTTCTATGGAGATTCAAAACCAAACCATCCTAACTCAACAAGGATTCAGTTGGTGAATGGGTTAAGGAGAACCTTCAGAAGCTTGTTTGTTAAAAACTTTACCCAATTCGGTTGGCGCGAGTGCGACTCTGAGATAGAGCGCCAATGGCGCGCCCTCTTTAGAGGATTTCCCCCATTGATGCGGGCAGTACACTGTGGAACCGCGCCAATGCAAAAAGAGGTCTTTTTATGAGTATTCTGCAGGAGATGTCTTCAGGGCATATGAAGCTCATACTTAGAGGAATATAATGCAAGTGGTTTTAGGTCATGTCACTTCTCACAGGGCCTGGAATGAGTCCTTCAGTGTGCGGGAAAGGGGTAATAGGGACGGTGACAAACGGTGACAAATTACTGTGTAACATTTAGTTTCACAAACCTGCTAGACCTTTCTTCTGCATGGTGACTAATCACTAGTGATGATATTTCCGTAGCCCTAGGGCTAAGTCCTGTTTCAACTCTGAGACCAAACATAAAGAGAAATGTATACTACTCTCTATCTACCTTCTAAAGTTCATGCAAGACCATTAATTTAATTAAGCCATGATGGAACAAGGATGTTTCACATGCCTCTTTCTTCAATTGTATTTTATCGGACATCTTGCCTAAGCTCCGAAATAAAAAGAAAGGTAAATCTAGAGATATTATGCCTGTGAAATGCAAAAGGAGGTTGAAATGATAAGAATACACCTTGTGGTATCTTCCTTCACAGGTGAAATACCTTTGTATGCATGATAGTAAGTTGGCAAATGTATCTTTGACATAACCCCTTGGCACTGCTTTAGTCAAATTTGTGTCTACAAACTTTGGCTTCAAGAATATCTTGCAGGGTGCCATCTCAAACTTGAAATTCTTAAACCATTTTTCCTGACCTCTAGGAATTTCTATGACTAAAGATACCACTTCAAGAGAAACTAGAAATTCTAACACTCCAATCTTCGTATGTAAACCTGTGAAGTTAAGAGCAAATTCCTTAGTCACTTGGCTATGTCCTCCTTGTAGTTTCTCACAGAACCTCCAGCAACCTACTTTTTTGAAGGCTTCTTCAACTTCTTTATCCTTTGTAAGAGCATCTAAGCCTTCAGGCTCAGTTCTCAAACATCGGCCTGACCTGTGATTCTTCTTCTCTTCCGACATTTCTCCTTTGAAATCCCTGCAAATAGAACAACCTGGAAGAAAATGTCTTTCTTATTTGAAGATCTGCATCGCTTGAATTTGATGAAGAGCTCCCTTGCTTGAAACTTGCAGAAGAATTCTGGTCTCTACTCACCTTAGGCTTGTTTGCTTTGAACTTAAGAACAACAACAAGTGTCTTATGCATGAATATGGCCAAGACCAACATGGAATGACCAGGACCAACTAACCCTTTCCTTTTTTTGAAATTTGAAATGAGTGCGGACAAATGACCCCTAATGAGTCTAATGATGGATATGAATGGTTGCATGTGAGTGGTAAGGTTCATGGACTGACACCTGATGATGAAAATCTAACAGATTCTGGTGGATTTGACAGTTAGACAAGATTTAACATGAATCCCCGATTTCGTAGTGCATCTAGTGCAAATTCGGGGTTTTGCGCTACGAAAACACCTAACTATGAATCCCCGATTTCATAGCACAGGTAGTGTAATTTCAGGACTTTGTGCTACGAAAATGCCTAGACAGTTTCGTAGCGCGTTCAAAAGTTTGAAATGACCAGACACATGAAACTTTAAACATGACATGGGATTCACAAGGGGCCAAACAAGGTTGTTGAACTTTATTTGATGCTGGAAATGAGACTCTAACCCTATGACTTAGACTCTAAAAACATAAAAATGACTTGACCATGACTGACACAAAAATTTAGAAACCATGTAGGTTGTCCAAATTTTTTAAGGAATTTTTTTACAGTGATAACATAATGCACTAAATTTTCCCTTTTAAAATCTTTCCCAAGTTCAGCATTGAAGTCACGGAGAACTTATACTCCAAAAATCATTCGTTTCTACTCTTGAAATGTCTCCTATATGTCATGGCCAAATCAGACTATATTTCTCCAAAGATATGATGTGATAATGATGATGAATAATCTCTCAAAGGCTATTTATTTATACAAATTTGTGGGGAGGTAAGGGGTGCCTTTAAAACCAACATGACCCTTCCTTTCCGTGAGGCCAACTTGTAAAATAACTTATTAATTTTCTTTTTATAGTATTAAATATATTTACCACATGCCTTAATGATTACTTGCCCAAGTAAATTTGTGCCACATTAAATAATAAGAGGAGTGCCCCAAAAACATCAATAAAAATATTTATTTTATTAATTTTGAATTCTCCTTTTGGGGCAGTTAGGTTCCTATAGGTAAATTCATCCCATAGTTTCCCCAACTTTCAATAGTATATGCTTATGGGGAGCATGGTCCACCTGAAGCATATTGTGCAACCAAGTTCTTTGTTTTTACTTATAGGATGGACATCAAAAGATCAGTTAGCATAGTGTTGGGCACTTTAGGGGGAGTACTTCTCTCAACATAGTATTTCCCTTTTCCCTTGATGTCAAAGGGGGAGATAAGGGCTTGGTGTTTTGTAGGAGGCTGAAATCAAGTCCAAAGGAGGATATTATTGACATTATGGCCTCATGTGTTGGCCTTGATGTCAACCTGCAATGGTGATCTCATCAAACTATGTCAACCTAGATCATGATGTTATTAGTTCAACCAATATTGTTTGGAGATCCACAGTAGAAGGAAGAGGTTCCTAGCTAGATGATGATTGATGATGATTCCTATAAAGGTTTTCTGAAGTGTTGCAAAGGATGTATATTCTTGTACAGGTGTTGCAGAGTATGAGGAAGAGTTTGGGAGAGTTTTGGTCTGAGAGGAGATGGTTTTGCCTCTGTTAAGCCATAATCACTGGGAAGAAGTAGTGCAAACAAAGGTGAATTCCCTAGATCTAGTGAAATAATATAGAACAACAGAAGACAAAAAGATTCAAGTTTCCCTTAGAGAAATTAGAAAATGGGAAATAATCCTACCTAGAATCTATAGAAAGCTTTCCTTTCCTCCTTGCTTGTAAGCTCCAACTCTAGCTCCAAGTGTTATAATTAGAACCTACACACATGACTAAAACAAGAAAAGGAACCAAAATCCATGTAGCATAATCTAAATTATCTATTCAATGAGTCAAAATGGCATTAAAATACATGAGTGAAAACATAAGGCGTCAAATATGGGGAAAAAATATGCTCTTTGTATTGATAAATATAGGAGAGAGTTACAACCATAAATAAAAGTCTGACTTTGTAGATGTCTCCCCAAATTGACTTGTCCTTCCTTGTCACAAATCACACCTCAACATCAACCCTAATGTATTAATGTGATGACTTATTAGGCTCAAAGTAGTAGCATGATGGCACTACCAGTGTCCAAAATCCAACCTTGAGGTAATGGAAGGCAATAAATATATAGAGTAAGAGCAGTAGTTTAGGATTTACCATTCTAGGCTTGAGGTCCACATATGATGGGGGGATGAGCTCAAGGGATAAGAGATAGGTCCATTAGAATAGGATTAGATAAGAATTCAATATCTTTATCCATGGTAAATAGTTAAAACCACCTTGGAAGCTTTTGGAAGAGGAACCTGTGAAGATATTTTTTATTTTTCTAAAATTTCTAAAAGCAGTGCACCTGCAAAAGGGAGCAACATGTGCTGACCAGCGTTGGTGCTTAAGTAAGAAACATGAATTTAGCACAGGTGGCCAAGCATTCAAGGAGTGTTGGGGCTAAAAACAATGTTTTTTAGCTAATTATCCCAAAAAATCAAATTTTTTGGAGAAGTGATGCTTAGGAATTTGTGAATGGATTATGACAAAATGTTCAAGGATGTTGATTGATTCAGTTTACAAGCCAATTGAACAGATGTGAAAAAATGGCATGTAACATATTTCCTCCTAAAGTACAAATTCAAAAGCAGTGGTTGAGGACTGAAGTGATTTATCTTGTGACAAGTTCAAATCAAGAACAATTGGTCGAGATCATCATTTGTTACAATAAATTTTCATCATGATATAATTACTAAGGGAGGCATACCCATACTCAATATATAATCCATATTACATGTATAATGATAAAAAAAATTGTCCATCGATGAAAAGGTGCGGACCCATGTTTGGATAATCTTGAGTATGATCATAGCCATCATACTCTTTGATCTAGTATGAATCCTAGAAATGTAACCTGAATGGATGAAACTAGAGCCACTTTCTTCTATCTCGTTCACTCAATCACTTGATGTACGATTCTAATCATGTGATCAAATGAGCTAGATTCAAACATGGTAGACACCATCTGATTACTAAACAATGATGTAAGTTGTTAACGGACACAAGAGAAACCACCAATAATGATAATGGTTCTCAAGTTAATACAACACAATCCATATGGTGTGAATAGATGAGTTGAAGTCAAACACCACACAGAATCTTCTAGTGAGAGGCCAATGATGTAAACTTGTTGTCGAAAGCGATGAAAATTTCCATTGATGTATGCAAGTTCCAAGGCACTGAAGGGGGTTTCTAAGTCAAATTCATAAATAATGTGTTGACGTTGAAAGGAAGTGACCCATCGTAGGAGGGCCTTGATGTATCCCCCATCAATGACATCAAACAAGTATCAAGATTTGAGACCAAATTATGTTGATGTAGAGTTGGTTCATGAATGACAAACATGAAATGAAGGCTTAGGAGTATCGTAATAGATATCAACTGATGAATTTCTCTTGAACATTTAGGAAACACTTAATGGATTTGGTAGCATTGGCTCAAAACCTATTATAGAGGGTTTTGATATGGAGTGATTCACCAAAGAGGCTAGCATATTTCCCAACCCAATAATCACAAAGATGAAGTCATGTTCAAGAGAAAATGATTATCATTAATAGGTCAATTAACCTATTTTTCCAATCTCCCCAACCATGTATGGTCAGTACCTCTTTATTTTTTACAAGCTTAAGGAGGATAACATATGATTGATCTAAAACTTCATCCTTTAGATGAATCATTCTGAGTATTTTTAACGAACCTTGAGAAGGAATAGTTCGATCCCGTCATGTTTGACAAGTCCATAACTTTTTTATGTTTTTACGAGTCTAGTGAAGGTGTAACTCAACTTATTTTTCATATTTAGAGAGTTTGAAAAAGCGGTGAAAAAGAAAACTCCAAAGGTTCCTTTTCGTAAAATTGTCTCTTAAGTCCAAAGGTAGAAAATGATACTCAGGATAACCTCTTTTCCATGTTTGACTAAGGTATTCATTTTTCATAAATACTATATCCCTGTCTGAAAAAGAGTTAAAGTTATACTCAACAAACGTCTTTTCATTTACTTTAATGAGTTCAAAAAGGCAAGTTCTCGACGATATTTTCATGTCTGGGGAATCTGAAAAGCGCTGAAAGAGGACTCTAATGGGTTCCTTTTTCATGAGTTTACGGATTCAAAAAAAGTGATAAAAGTGTGCTCCTTTGTCAAAATGACATGTTTTCAATTCAAAGATGTCATTAAATCCTTCAAACAACCTTTAACCTACTCAGAACATCATCAAAAGATTAAATATATATATATGTAATTATGATAAAATTCAGTCAAAATAATAATAAAATTGACCATAAAGAGGAAAAAAGTAAATTTATTTTTACCATTTTCATCTTTTACCTCTTGTGAATGAACTCTAAGTGCCTTTTGCCCCCAAACTTCAGCAGTTGATTATAACCAATCTGGTGGAAAATTTCCAGTGTCGTTAGTTTCAAGTAGGAGATCTTACCTTTCTCTTTCTCTTCATGATTTCCATTTTTCATTTCATGCAATTTTTTTGGATTTTTGAGTGGATTTAGGCTTTAGATTTACACCCTAGCTCTAGCACACCCTTTCTGTGTCGAAAGGTGCATTGGTCCAAATTAATTAACACTAGGAAGAGTGCCTCAGCACATGTCCGAACGAAGAGAGGGTGTGTTGTAGTGCTCTATCCTCTTAAGGCATGGTGCATTTGGTGCATTTCAGAAAAGGGATTTATGTTTTTAACTCAAATTTCTCTCAATTTTTTGCATGATATTTCTCCTAATTATTCTTCTTATGATATTGCAGCTTTCTACTGGAGAAAATTGTCTTTGATTTGGAGAGAAATAGAATATGAGTCCCATGATTTAGATGTTTCCAATGATCCAAAAAATATTCAAGCTTTGAGAAATTGTGGACTTCTCAAGTTATTTTGGATTCTTGGCATGAGAGCCCAACTCAAATTATTGGAATATCTAGTGAGGGTATGGGATATTCAAGCACAGTGTTTCAAGCTTGGAGAAAATATGCTTAGTATACAGGTTGAGGACATTTAGTTTTTGACAGTTGTATCAAGGATAGGAGCCCCTATCTCCTTATCTGGCATGAGAAGGGGTGGTGAGATTGTCAAATATTACAATGTTGCACACTGTAGGCCCCAATCTCAGCCAACAAAATATGCGAAAATAGAGATTAAGGATGTCATCCAAATGCCTCTCAGGAAAATTCTTTTCATCATATCTAGATTGGCTAGAAGTGTTACTCTATATTTGGGTAACAAGTCCCAAACGAAATATGCATTAGAATGCATAGAACCAACTATGTTTCATTGGAGTTAGGAGGTGTTGATAAATCTGAAGGAACAAATCAACAAGGTAAAGGATGGGTAACTGAAGAACTTCAGATACGGTTACATCCTAATACCATTTTCTTTAGAGAGGATCCCAATACTTTGTCCTCATCATATTGCACTTGAGCTTCCAGATCCCAAGGCTCCACATACGAGGCGAAGGGTAGACCTCATGTCTCATCATGCAGGTCTTTCTTCCATGAGTTTCACACCCGCTTTATTTCAATGGTTTCGAATGAAGTTTATTGTGATTGATGACTAACCATATGCCAGAGCAAAATTTTACCTGAAGGCGAGCAATGGGGTGACATAGGTAAAACAAAATCATTTTAAAAGTTTTTTATTTTTATTTTTTATAGTTTTACAATTTTATTATTTTTAATGCATCAAAGACTAACTATTAATTCCACATGCAAATGTTGGACCCGTTCTATTCAAAAATGAGGAGAGATGATACTAGCACATATTGGAGCACAGGTAGCTATATGAGTAGAGGAGGAGATGTGGGATATCAACGCAGATGACACTCTTGAAGAGTTTAAGCACCACGTTGAGGGATTAACCCATAGCATACTAGAGACCAGGGTCAATCATATCCCTATGAGACTACAATGGTACACCATTAGAGTGCCAGACCACATAAGTCAGTTGTTGTGCAAGGTTTCTCGTGTAGTTGTCTATTACCATGATCACCATCGAGAGTAATCGACTAGGAGATATTAGAGCAATATTTTGACTACATGTATTTTTTGATATGATAGATCGTGTGGCCATATATGTATCATGTTAGATCCTAGATTTGCCTCAGGCTAAAAAGACAAGGTTCTAGGTCCACATCAAACCACGCTCAGCCTCGTAGCTAGCCCTACGAGGACAGGAGAGGGCTCTCTCCGGGTTGATCTTGGCAAAAGACAAGCGATGGGGCTCGAGATGACTGAAATAAAAGCTAATTTTAGGCTAGGTATGAAGTACAAGGGTTTGATTTGAGTTTTGGGGGTTTTGCGCTGGAAACAGGGAAAGGCAAATTGGGCTCGGGGATGAGGCACAGTTTCTGCAGAGTTTTGATTGGGGCAAGGAAGGCAATCGTTTTGATGCTTTAAATTGAGTGAATGGATAGATCGGACTGGTGAGGAGCTAAGGAGAGAAAGAGAGTCTCAAGAGTTCTCCTTAAACAAATGAAAACATGGAAATTCAAACAAATTCAAAGGCAGAGCATAACAGTTAATGGATTCCATCTTAATCACTCATTTATTCAAATTTAGAAGAAGAGACAGGAAAATGATACACATAACACTAATGAACTTACAATTACTTAGAGAAGCACACCATCAAAACATAAAGCCACATGGATCCCAAACAATGCTGCAAAACCCTGGTCTTTCCTTAGCCAAAAATGCAGAGATAGAATGTACAATGATATGCCAAAGCAATCCCTAGTGTCCAACCCTGAAAATGACTTAGGAATTAAATGATATAGACTAGCCCAACCCATTCCCTTGCCTCTAGAGGTCGAGCTCATCATTCTAGGAGCTGTTTCAACCAATTCTAAACAAAGCACTAAAATCTAGGCAATCAAAACAACTTGCCTCTATAAGGTAGGAAACTGATTCATTCAAAAAAATTTCACTTTTTTAGTGAATGAATCCTCTAGAACAAGCAAATAAGTGCCAAAATTACATCATTTTTATCCAGTTACATCAATATAGATCAAAAATTACATCAAAAATCAAAACTAGTCAAACTTGCTGAATTTCTGAGCTGGAAGGTGAAAAATTGAGCAAAAATCCTCTATGCGCCGCGCCAAATCCTCTATGTGTCACGCCACTTTGAGGCTGAGCTTGAGGAACTTCCTGAAGTCAAAATTGAGCCCAAGATAGCTCATTGGAAAGCCCTACCTGTCTACTTTCCAACCCAAGTGGAAATTTTCAATTTGGATGTTATTTTCCCCTCCAAAACTTCAATCTCCTAAGACTACTTCCTGTGTGTCAAAATAGGGGCAAAGAGATCATTTTGTGAGTGTTTTTGACCTCCCGAGGACTCAAAACTTGCCCAAAATTCTTGGCCATGCACCAGAAGTCATGCTATTTCATGAAAAATCCAAAAATTTAAACCTTTTGCAATTTGGAGCTTCCTAGCAAAAGCGCACGCCACGTGGTGCGGCGCATAGGGAGAAAAACCCTATTTTTTGTGCCAAAATTTGTCAAAATGCCAAAAATGCCACAAATTTCTTGAAATTTGGGTTGGAGCTTCTTCATTAAGTTTCATGCTGGGCTAAAGAGGCTTCAACCAATATCTGAAGACGATCAAGCTCCCTTTGCCTCTTTTGCTTCCTTATTGCCTTCCTCAATTTTGCTTTTAAATTCCTGATTCTTGCCTTGCAGACCTTGTTCCGTGCCATGTAGTGGAAAACCATGTGTCTTAGCAATGCATGGTCCTTATCAGCCTTGTCTAGCAGTCTCTCCAAGTGGATGTTGACTCTCTCGAGCCAAGACTCTCGATCAGCGTTGATTTCTTGCTCAAGCGAAGTGAACTCCACCCTCCTTCTTTGAGCAGCTTGGCAGTTTTTCTTTATGTTTTTGCCACCTCTATGAGGCCTCCTGGGTGCATGTAATTCTGTTGGAAAATCACTGTGGGTCTCCTCCTCATGATCATATGACGGATTAGATGCCATCTCTACTAGTGGATGAAATGTCTTGGAGTTGCCTTGAACTGTCTTGACGCAAAATAGGTGATTTTATGGTGTGCCTTGACCTTTGCCACCAAGGGGAACAGTGATAGGTGGGACTGTGGAGGGAGAGGGTAAGAGGGGTTTTAGGAATGTTTCCGATTGGAATTTTGAGAATAGAAGGGTTTTATGGATAGTTTTTAGATTTTGGGATAACAATTAGGATTTAAGAACATGTAGCTAGGGTTTGGGATAATGAGAATTAGGGATATAGGGTTAATGAGAATTAGGGATATAGGGTTAATGAGAATTAGGGATATGGGGTTAGGGAATGGGTTTATGAAATTGGAAAATAAATTAGGGAGGGAGTGATGAAGTGGACTTGACAACAAAAGCTCAAACTGCAAACCCTAAGCAATTGTTTTTGAGGAAAAATTGCAAGGAGGTAGGGTTTGAAAATTTTCTCACTAAAACACCATAAACACCAAGGTAACTCATTCATTGGTCATGGGAGAAATGTTAACTTACTTGAACACAAGAAGATTGAGCAAAGTTTGCAATTTGGGAGATTTTTTTGAGTGAATTTCAGGCTTTTTAGCCCAATGCGCCGTGCCTTCCCTATGCATCGCGCCAATGTAAATTTACACTGGATATTGCTGCCCAATGTGCCGTGCCTTCCCTATGCGTAGCACCTTTTTGCAGGAGCCTTTTGGAGGCTTGTCCAAATTAGGCGCAGGATAGCTCGTTGGAAAGATCTTTGAGTCTAATTTCCAACCCAACTAGATTTCTTCAATTTGGAGTTCATTTTCCCTGTCAAAAATCAAATATCCCAAGACTGTTCAAAATGTGCCAAATGAGGCTGCCTAAAGGCAGAGTGCTGTTACAGTCAACTTTTGAATGCCTTCCTCAACTCCAAATTGAGCTCATGATAGCTCATTGGAAATATCTTTGTGTCTAGTTATCATTTGACTCATCAATCAAGTCATTTGGCCAGCCAAGCTAGGAGACAAATTTATTTTCCCAAGGTCACTTCAGAGGTGCATCAATTCTCCCGAGGCAACTGTATTTTTGACATTTATCCAAAACCATGACACCTGTGTAACAAGTGAAGGATTTTTTTCTTCCTTGGCCTGTTGTGGACAAAAGCCTCTCTCAGTTTTCCCAAATTCATTTTTTCTTGCTCAGAATCATCATTGGAGTAAAACCTATCCCGATGTGTGGAACAAGGGATTTGTCGAAATGAAGCGAAAAGAAGGGGATAAGGGGCTTCTAAATTCTTGAGAAAATTTTGGGAAGTAGTGAGGGATGTTAAGAAGTAGGGGAAAGTGGAATCTTAGAAATTGAGTGAGGGGAAGGGGTCCAAAAGGGCGAAACACAGGCCTAGCCTAGAAAATTGCCACATTGTAGCAAGAAACTAGGGTTTGTGCAAAAATGAGGAATTCAGGGGATCTCAGTGATGGGAAGTGTTTAATAAGGTACATTAAGGATAAGGGAAGGTGTATGAACATCCAGATACAAGTTTTGTTGATGATATGACGATCCAAGAGAAATTGCCTTCAAAACCTTAGGAGAGGGAAATGAACCTTGCCTAGGCGCAACTAAAGCATGAACAAGGTGTAAAATGACCCATTGGACCCTAACATGATGATGACAACCATCTGAATGATGGTACACTCATCTGAACGGTGACAAGGACCGACATTTGGACAACTTTGGCAGGAATAAAAGCAAACCCTGGACCTAATGCCTAGTGACCAAATTTTGCTTGAAGACTCACTGAAATGACAAAATTGGACCTTGACACCTTAAAATCACTTTGTAAGAGCATATTTGATCACTGGAGGAAGGCTGCAAAGACTGACACTAACATATCAGACACAAGTTTTTACAAAACCAAACTTTATATACAATTATCTATCTGTTAGTGTTTCTTATTTTCTCTATTATCTTGTTCAATATGTGATGTGCATTGAATTTTATCTACATGTGTCGCAAATGTCTATCTAAAACATGATTCATTAATGCATCAATTAATGTGTTTAGACTTATAGGAATATGTTGATATTAGATGTAATGAAAACGTTTTTTCTAGAAGGTGAACCCTTAAAAACATATGTAGCATAATTGGACTTCGTATTGAATAGACATTGATCAAGTGTAGTACTAGAAGTTGTGATTCAAGTCCCACTACCATACAACAAATGTCATGAGAAATAGCATCATAAAAAAGTTTGATCATTGCATTATACACAACGATATTAATAGTTGAGTAACTGATATAGACCCCTTGCAAACTCACTAACTTTCCATTAGGAGCATAAATCACCCATGTTGTGGAGGAAATATTTTGAGTACTATGACTATCTCCATCAACATAACTAACATATGGTTGAGGCAACATTGACATCTGCAAACCAAATGTAAAGCAAGATTAACATAGATGATAGGAAAATCCAAAGTAAACACAATTAACACACCTATAGATAGTGTGTACATAGTGACCATGAAAAGATGACCTAATCATAGTATTTATTTAAGTACAACCCATTTATATGTTGCGCCAGAGGAATTCCATCAAAATCGGTGAGCTTGTACATGCTTAATTATATATAGGCCTAGCCACATTGTCTCAAACTTACTATCTCCTAACTTGTCGACTTCCTAATCATACAACAGGAATAGGTCACCTTCCGAGAAGGCACAAGATTTAACATTATTGTCATGTTGTGCTTTGATGTGTTTCTTATGGGCCTCAATGGTCATCATGGCATCAATTCAGGTTTCATCTAAATGAGTTAGATGCAAGAGACACTCTTCTTCTATGAAATTTAGAGGAAGGAATTCGACAATAAGCTTTAGATATTGAATCTCACATTCTATTGGGAGAAGCACTTCTAGAATATACACCAACTGAAAAGGTGTGAATCCAGTTGCAGTTCATACAAATGTTTGATATTCCCGCAAGGCTAAAATAGGAATTAAATGCCAATTCATCTTATGAATCCCTATCATGTGTTGCAACATTTTTTTCAAAGCTTTGTTAATAAATTCTACTTACCAATTAGCATGCAGGTAATAGGGAGATGAGCTATCATGTTGAAGGCCCAACTTCGTAATAAGCTTAGACATCATGTAGTTGTGAAAATCATTTCCACAATTTGTAACAATGGCTCACGGTACACCAAACCTAGCAATAACATGATTGAATAGAAATAAAGCAGTTGTTTCACCATTGTTGGTATATGTAGGCATCTCTTCAGCCCACTTGGTAAAACAATATATCGCCACAATGATGTGGCCATGCCCTTTGACTAAGTGAGGGTTACATGTCATAAAGTCAATGCCCCATTTTGCAAATGGTCAAAGGATGATAACAAGATGTAGAGGAGCAAGTGGAGCATGGGTTTTATGATCATAGATCTAGCAAGCGTGATACTTTTAGACCATAATGATGCAATCTCAAAACATAATGGGCCAAAAATAACCAACTCGCACATGCTCCAGCATGGCATTCATTTAGAGATTTCTTGGCCTCCTCATGAGTAAGGCACCATCTAAAAATAGTATCAATACCATGACGATAAAGTGTGTCGCCAATTATAATATAACTTTTAGTTTGGTATTGAATATGTCTTTGATCAAAGTGAGAGGTATTGGGCTGTAAAGTATGGTTCTAAAGATAAATGATGATATCTCCATACCAAGGATTAGGTGAATATATCAAAAACAACAAGTCATAAGCAATAGAATTGTTAGAGGTAGACTTAGTTTCGGACGAGGGAAGATCACAAATCAGTTCGGCAAATAATAGAGACTTCTTTGATTTTGATTTGATGAATTCCAAATCGAACTCCTAGAGAATAACAATCCATTTATAGTAATTTCCCTCAAGTATATGTCATGATAGAATGTATGTCATCGGGTTTCAATCAGAAATAACCATAGTCTTTCGAAGCAAAATGTAGTGGTGAAACTTTTGGACAACTTGAACAGCTGGAAAAGCTAAATTTTCAGCATGAGTATATTTTATTTCAGTCTCATTTAAGTTATGACTTAAATAATAAATCAAATTTTCATCCCCAATGTCATGTTCTTGAACCAACACCATAACTATGGTGGTCACATCTACAACAAGGTACAAGAAATAATCACGTTGATAATCAGGTGGATACAACATCGATGCTCAAACCAGGATATCTTTCAAAACATATAAATAATTTTGGGTTATATAAGTGTAGTGTATATACTAGAAGTCTTTGATTATTCACACCAATTCTAAATTAAATTGAGTTATCAAAATATAAATTCTAAATTAAGTTATTGAAATGCACATGAACAAAGCAATTATTCCTAGAAAATAAAATGATCACACTCTTTTACCGAAGACTACTTATGGAAAATTTCACACTCTACTTCAAAAGAAAATCTCACAACTCTGCATATAAGTAAATCAATCCCACACTTATTGTAAATGAAATTCAATTCATAAAACACACACACTCTGCTATATATCTGAAATATGCTTTGTAAGAATCAACTCATCTATCAATATAACACACTCTTGCATGAAAAACCAAAATAAATTGAATCTCTGCTTAACTACATCCACACTTGCTTGAATTATAAATCACTTATGTTTGAAATGAAATATCTAATTTTGCAAATAAATCCTTTGTTCTATAAGGCAAATAAAGTTTTGTCTAAGCATAAATCATATCATTGCTATCATTGTTGTTAAGCTTAATTCATGTGCATCTATAAACAAAAGAGATGATTAGTAAAACAATCATAATTTGAATCTGAAAGAAATTAAAAACACATCTACTCAATTGAACAGAACAGAAAGCTTATGAAATTATATAGAAATTCTATCTAATAGAAACGAACAAAACTCCTTACTACTTGAGGGGGCCCTCCACGAGAAGAAAGTAATCACCCTATCAATCAAACACTTAACCACGCATGGAAATGAAAAGGTTATTCATAAATTGAATATTAATAATAGAGTTTTAAGTCTTCACTGTCACATATATAAATCCTTGTGTTTATGTCTACTGCGAGGTCTTTTATAAAGTCTGTATCATTAAATGTTTAGACCTCTATGCCCAACCTTGTTAATAAACTATGAAAAGATATCATAACAAAATTCACTCATGATTTTCTATTAATAAAGAAAATCGTGAGGCATATATCTCGTTCCTCGCTCTCATATTATAGTTGACAGAGTTGACTTTATCCTTGACCGCGTAACTGGAATCCTCTTTTATCAATTTGGTTCATGAAGGTAGGAAGGAATCATTGAGTGCATTGATTGCAACCTTTCCATATATTTCTCTCTCGGGCTAGCACCTTGGAACCTATCAAACCATGGAATTGGTTGCGGAATCAGACATTCTCTGCAGAATCATCCCAATTCAGTTGGTAAAGAAAATATTAGATTAATAATAAAGAAAATTATCAACTTATGAAATACAAGACAATTATATACCTTCCATGCCATAAATCTTGTGATTTGATGCCCATTGAGTGATTATTATGGTCAAAGAAGAATAAAAAAGCATGTCAAAAAGAAGCAATTGTGAGCCTCAACATTCCCCCACACGGAGGTCATTGCATGTCCTCATGCAAAAATTCAAAACTGATAACCTTTCTCTGTCATTGCACTCCTTCAAAAACTTGTGCCAAAACAGCCAAGTTTGTTTTCTTTGCCTTCTTCTTAGCAACTAACATCCTGGGTTTCTTCATCAAAATTTTGTATTTCAAACTTATGACCTTCCTCTTGAGAGACTTGTTCTTTTCTTTTAGCCTTTTATTCTTCTCATACCATAGAGAAATATGTAAGAGAATGTTGTCATTTTAAGTCCTTTATATTTCATTATGTACTTCAATGTTTCATGTTCCTATTTTAAGTGTCTATTTAGTGTCTCCAATTCAAAATTTTCTTGTTTGAGAGTATTCACAATTGGAGGTTCTTATGGACTGTCAGACTGAATTCCTTGATTTGAGGATGAAATGGCCTTTCCTCTAGCTTTCTTCTCCAAAGATTCTATGTAATCATGTATCTCTTGTTGAACTGGGTCAATTTCAAGTTTTCTTCTCACCGTATTACCAACTGGTGATGAAACTGGTGATAAAGCTAGTGATGGAACTATAGGTGATGGAATATTTAGTTCTTCACCTTCCTCCAAGTTGACAAACTCTATAGATTGTCAAGATCATTCCTTTATTGATTTGTTGAGTCTGGCACTTCTCCTAGTAGTAGATGAAGTTTTAGTAAGAGGAGTTTTCTTTTGAACTTTTGCCTGTTCAGTCTTTGCATGTTCCATTTCCTCTTATTTATTTCTAGGTGTATTTTCTTCTTTTTCACTAGCTTTCTTTCTTCTAACACTTTTCTTCTTTATGTTTTCTAAAACATTTACAAGGGGAATTTCATCTTCTGAATGCTTCTCTAGCTGTAGAAGTTGGTTATCATTAGGGTTATCAGACAATTTTCTTCTGCTTCTCTTTACCTTACTGCTATTAGGTTCTTCTTGTTCTATTTCCTTAAAATTATTTCTGATTAGAAAACTCTCCCAGTTATCTCCTAATCTCTCAAGATGGGGTTCAATAAGAGTTTTTACAATACCATGATGATACATAGTATTTTTAATGAACTATTATTTTTTTTTAGTATTACTAGACATCTTCTTCAAGCTACTAAGTAGAAAATAGGGTAAATTGATTTCATTTCCTTCAAGAAGGTGCATCATTAAATGGACATGGTATAAACACAAGCTACCAAATCTACCCTCACAAGTAATGAACTTCTTAATAACTAACAATAAATTCATGCATTTACTTTTGAGAGCTATGCTTGGAATACCCTTTCTAAAGATAGTAGTATCCATACATAGTTTCTTTAGAAATGCCTTTCATTCATTCCCTTCAATTCCCCTATTTTTGAACCACCTCCCGCCAACACTGGGTAGTCCAGTTACCTCGGCCATGAAGGGTTTTTTTCACCACTATTTTGATGTCCCCGATTTCTACTTCAATTCCATCAAAGGCTCAGGCAAAAGACTTGGTTACCTCTTTTTCATAGCCATCGAATTTTTCTATAAAATCCAACCATTGTGCTTGATCTATAATTTTTTTAACCTAGGGTTACCCTTCTGTAAACTTCTTTCCATTCAAATCTGTTCTAACAATGACTCCCATGTTGGTGAAGTTTTACTCCACAATTTCGTCTTTGACAAGGTTTTGGAATGATATCAGTTTCGTAAATATGAGTATGGATGAGAATGAAATGGTAAATGGAAATGAGTAAAATAGCTCTTCAGAAAATAGATTATGAATGGATATGAGTGCGCGGAATTATTAATGAAATAGGGTTTCAAAAATGTAGTGTTTGTGTAATGATATATGGAAAATGGGCTTTTCTGGCTAACTTCATTGATATGGCATGATATTTATAACTTAGTTTGAATTTACAACAATAATCATTATTTCGAATGGTGGTACAATATCTATATTATTGCATAATCTAATGCTTTTACCTTTATTATTAAATCCAATATTTACATACCTTCAAGTTTTTTATTCTAATACTTGGTTTTTCTTTTGGAATAGTCCTCAGGTGCTTTCAATTGTAGGCTTGATCATTCTCTTCTGCTAAAATCTTCGATTATCCCAGTCAGTGATTCCTGTCAATATCAACTGCAGAATTTTGTCAAAGTTGCAGATTCTCAACAATTTTGTAGCTACTTATTCTAAAAAGAAAAAGAGGGATATAAAGAAAATGGGGATTAGAATAGGATTGAAAAAGAAAATTTAGGGTGTCAAGAATACTTGGTTTTCATCCTAGATTTTTTGTATAAATATGCCAACAGAGTTGGTTTTCATGTTTATATAAACAAAAAACAAAAAACAAAAAACATTTTTTTATTAGAAAACAAAAAGATTTACAAATCAAGTTGCAGAGGAAGGAAGATCCTTCCTAATCATCTTCAAATCAATATTGTCTTGCAAGTTTTTAACAAATTCTTCCTTTGTCAATGGCTTGTGATAAATTCTCAATCGATGACCATTTACAAGGAAGGTCACTCTTTCTTCATCAATGGTTATGATCCTGACTGCACCATTATCAAAGACAGTTTCAATCTCATAAGGCCCAAGCCAATGAGTTTGAAAATTTCCTTGAAACTCTTTAAACTTTGAGTCAAAAAGTAATGCCCAATCTCTTGTCTGAAATTTTCGTTCCTTTATGTAATTTTCATGCCACCTGGACCTTTGTTGTTGAACTATGTTGGTTCTTTAAATAGCATCCTTTCCATGGAAAATTTTAGGGGCTAATATTCACAGGTGGGCTAATTTTCCATGTTATTTCCAAAAAAAAGATTCACCAATTTCCAATTTTTTTATAAAAATGATTCACCCCAAATTTTACAATATAAAATTATTTTACCTTAAAAATCGCCAACATTATATAGAGAGTATATATAAAATCATTATAAATTTGAATAATTTTACAAATACATCAATAAAAATTTTATAGTTTGCATACTAAGGACTAGTGAGATTCACCAATGTTTCTAAGCTTCAAGATAATTTTCCATCCTTAAAATTTTCCCTGATCCTTTCTTATCTCATCTTGTTCATTCGGATGCTTCATTATTTGTTTCTGTGCCTCAAATAGATCAAGACCTAACTTAACTGTTGTCATGAAGGTCTTTACCTAGAACTCAATAGGAAATCAGGCTTGCTTCCCATAAAAAAGTTCATAACGATTATGTCATGTAGTGTTTCTCCATGTGGTACGGTCTGCCCATAAAGCTTTTGGAAGCTTTTCTGCCCAATCTCTTCTATGCAAATGCACAATCTTGTTAAGAATTTCTTCAATTACTTTATTAGTGGATTCCACCTATCCATTTTCCTGTGGATGATATCAACTGGACTTCTGATGTTTGATTTTATATTCCTCCATTATCTTTTGTACCAACTTGGATGTAAATTGAGTTCCTTGATCTATCACAATTTCCCTTGGGACACCAAAATGAGTAAAAATATCCTCGAAAAGAAATGAAACTACAACATTTTCAGTAGAAAAAGAAAGTGCTTTAGCTTCTACCCATTTTGTAACATAATCAGTGCAAACAAGAATGTACCTTTTTTGTCTAGATGGTGGATTAATTGGACCAACAAAATCTAGAGCCCATTTCTCAAAAGGTTCAATGAGTACCTGAGGTTGCAGAGGCATTTCATCTGAAGGAACAGGTTTCCCCATTCTTTGACAACTATCACATCTCTTTACATATTATTTGGCATCCTTGAAAAGGGAAGGCCAATAATATCCTAAGAGAAGGATTTTGTAAGAAGTTCTTTTATCAGCGAAGTGTCCTCCACATGGTTCATCATGATAAGCCTTTAATATCTCTGGTACTTCATCTTCTCTAACACATCTTCAAATAATTAGATATGGCCCTGTTTTGTATAATTCTCCATTTATCCATGAGTAAGATGCACTAATTTGAATTACCTTTCTTTTCTCTTGTGGAGACAAATATAATGGTAACTTCCCTATAGCCAAATAGTTAGAAACATCTGAAAACTGAGGAGATTTAATAGATACTGCAAATAAGTATTCATAAGGAAATTGTCTTCTACAGGTACATCATTATTATCATTTTGAATCGTAGATAGAAAGTCAAAAACTGTATTTTGTTTCCCGGGTCGATCCAAAATAGTAATATTGAATCCTTGTAACAACAATAAACATCTTATAACTATGCCATTAGTAATTTTTTTATTCATTAAGTACCTAATTACAGAATGATCTGTATGTACAAAGGTTTCATAGCCAATGATGTAATGTCTGAATTTATTGATGGCATGGGCAATAGCTAAAAACTCCTTTTCTATTACAGTATAATTTAACTCTGTAAGAGTAAAAATTTTACTAGTATTGTAAATGGCATAAGGAGTTAAATGTTTTTGTCCTAATAGAGCTTCTAATGGTGTATCTGAAGCATCGATTGAAATGTGAAAATATAATTTCTAGTTTGGCCCTCTTAGAATGGGTGCTTTAGGAATCTTTCTTTTTATGTTTCAAAATATTTTTGGCAATCAGAATTCCAATTGAATTCACAATATTTTGTGAGCAATTTGAAAAAGTGGAGAATAATTTTTTGTAAATTTTTGTGTGAATCTTCTAAAGTAACCAGTAAAACCAAGAAAACTTTTAACATCTCTTTGACAAGTTGGAATTGATAATTTAGAAATGGCTTCTACTTTAGATGTGTTCACTCTAATTCCATTTCCTGAAATATGGTGTCCTAAAACAATCCCCTCAGTAAACATCATAAAACATTTTTCATGGATTAATGAGACATTTTCTTCCTTACATCTAATGAGAGCTTTTTCCAAATTTTTAAGAGATTCTTCAAAATAATTTCTATAGACAGTAAAATCATCCATGTAAACTTCCGCACAATCATGAATTAGATCAGAAAAAAAAATCCTAAAATTTCCCTTTGGAATGTTGCAGGTGCATTTCACAACCCAAAAGGAAGTACTTGGTAGGCATAGGTTCCCCATGGATAGGTAAAAGTGTTTTTATCTTGATCTTCTAAAGCTACCTAGATTTGGTTATATCCACTAAAACCATCTATAAATGAGAAATATTTATTTCATGCCAATGTGTCTAAAACTTGATCTATGAAAGGAAGCGGAAAATGATCTTTTAAGGTAGCTTTATTCAATTCCCTATAGCCAATGCATACTCTTCATTTTCAAATCTTTTTAGGAACAATTACCAATGGTGAAACACGCTGGCTATCTGATATTGGATAAATGAAATTCACATTTAATAATTTTTGTAATTCCTCTTTAACAATTTCTCTTAAATTTGGATTCATTCTTCTATGAGGTTGTCAGATTGGTTTATCATTTTCTTCAATGTAAATATGATGTATACAAGTATTACGATCAATTCCTTTCATGTCATTGTATTCCCATGCATAAACGAGGAGTGTTCTTGTAACATCTTTATTATGTCATTCTTTTGAAATTCTTCCATATTATTATTGATATTCAAGGTTTATTTCTGGGAAGATTTCTATTGGAGAATTTCCAAATTTTTCCATAGAATATAAATATAATTGATGAGATGATAAATATTCAAAATTGCATTGTTCTTGAAAACTTTGATTAGATTCACAATATGAGGAAGACTCATCATTTTCCATTAAATTCAAAATATGATCTTCTTCATCTGTTTGTGAAGTAACAAATATTGGCTGTATATCAATATCATCAACTATCCATTCTTCATTTCTACTTCTATTGTTGTTTTTGCAACAGGATATAATGTGAATTTATTTGTTGAAATTCCATCAGAAATGAACATATCACCAAATATACAAATTATAAAAGCAACAATAGTAGCTAACCATGGTCTTCCTAGAATCAATGGTTGTCCTCCTAAATTACTCTTGGGTGTTAAAATCATAAAATCAACAGGATACTCCCAAGAATTTAAGGATACAAATATGTCTTCTAATACACCATCAGGTTTAATAACAAATATGTCTGCTAATTGCAACAATGTAGGTGTATAGTTAAGATTAAGAAGTTTCAATTGATTCATAGCTTGTTTACTCATGATGATTATAGATGCTCCTAAATAAATCAATGTGTTTGGAATCTCAGTACCATTGATATGTGTTTTCACAATGGGACTTCCTAGATCAAGGTATTTCTGAATTGTTGTTTTTCCCATCATGATATCTACAATTTTTCCAACTAACTGAATTCTTTTTATTTCTTTTCTCATTCTTCCTAGCCTTTTAATACTTAATTCCCTGATTGTCTTTGCAAATATTGGTGTTTCTTTGATAACCTGTAACAAAGGAATTTTTATACAAACATTCTTCAATTCATCTATTATATCATAATCAGGCAACAAAATATGTTTTTCTATCACTTTATCAATTTTTAATCTCTCAGGAAAACATGGTGTTTGGACATATACTCAAAGTTGTTCTATGATAGGAGTTGTTTTTATTAGAATGTCATCAGAATGTACAAGAGTGGTTTGTTTTTGATATTTTTCTTCTTGACTAAGAGACTTCTCTTTTTCAAAGATATTCTCCTTTCAGATTCTTGAATAACAACTGATGGGGACTTCTTTTCTAATACTCTACCAGATCTAAGTTGGACATTGTTTAGATCTAGTGGAGTTATCATGTAGGTTTGGAAATTGTTTCCTTCCATATTGTAAACAAGCTGTGAAATTTATTATTATTTGGATTTGGAAGTGGTTGAGGAGGAAATTTATTTGGTCTTTGAGGAAATGGTAATGAAAGTTATTGTTGGGTCCCCATAATACTAGTGATTACCCCATTACTATTGTAGTTATACCCCTTATTAATATTGTTGTGCCCCTATTGCCCCCATATTGTTATTACTGTGCCCCATAGAATCCCTCTATTGTTATTTTTGTGGCTTTATATTATTATTGTTAGGTTGGTTGGATTATATTGTGACTCCTTAGACTCCTATATATAGAAAGGAGGTTTAGTCATTTGAAGCATCCAAGAATTTTTCATTTATGTAATGTAAAGGAGGTTGCCCCCTCGAAGAGGTTGAATTCTAAGGCGTTGATCTATCTTTTCTATCTTTTCTTGAGCTGGTTTCATAACATTTGGTGTCAGAGCTTTGGATTCTAGGGTTTCGCTGCTCCAAACAGGTCATCGTGGAATTTTCGCTATAACTTTTATTCTGACATTTCAGAAGTTTCAAAAAAAACCCATTTGAGAAGAAATCGCGTTGAACCTCAAGTCCAGATTTCAGAGCTTTTCGCGCTATATTTTCGGAGATATGATCTGAGGAAGTTGGTCTTTTTGCAGACTCTTGAATTACATTCCAAACAGGTGACTTGGGGAAAATCTTCATAACTTTATTTCTGAGCATCGGATTGAAATTTCGCAAGAAGGTAAAGAAATAGGACGAACTGTAGTTTTCTTGTATATATTTTTTAGAGTCAAAGGTCAAAACAGTTACACGTGGCACTTCATACAAGTTCGCTCTACTGAACTAGTCTACAATCAGGTCACTGCGGGAGATTGTGCATAACTCTTTCTTGAAGAATCCAATTTGGATCAAACTAGTGGCATTGGAAAGAGGACATAGAAGGCTACTACAGATCACAATTTTAGAACTGGATGATTCGAAATTACAGAGATACATTAGATTCAATATCAGGCTTCTACAAAGTAAAAAAAGATGTGTAGTTTCTTTTTTAATTTTTTGCATAAGCTTGGTTTGAAGGAATTCAAAGGGCATAGTAAAGCATTATTATCAGTAATTGATGCCCCGAGGAAAAAAAATTCAAACACCTAGTAAGAAACCTAAAAGCTCTAGCATGACTTATGAAGAAGAGGAAGAAATGCAACATGATATAGCAAAATTACGAGACCAAGTGCAACAAGTGTCACTTGCACAAAAAGGAACAGAATCTAAGATAGATGGTTTAAAGAAATATGTAGAAGCTAATATGGATGGTTTAAATAAAGGCGTAGAAGCTAAGATGGATGATTTGAAGATAGATTTGAAGATAGACATGGAAGAATTGAAGAAGTTGCTACAAGAAAGGGTCACTAATGGTGAAAGGGTAGTAAAGGAAACTCATGATGAGAACAAAAGAAATGTTAATCATGATTCCATAGACTCTAATGTTGGATCGAACACCCACCATATTCCAAAAATCGATATGAGGAAGTTTGATGGCAAGGATCCCGCAACATGGATATTACAGATGGAGAAATTCTTCGATCTCAATAATGTGCAAAACACACAAAAGGTACATATGGCAACTTTATATTTGGAACCAAATCAGTTTGTATGGTATCAATGGCTTTGCTCTCGTAAACAATTTATCACTTGGGCAATTTTTACGGAAGAATTGATAGCACATTATGAGATTACAAAAAGCAACACTTTTTTTAGCCAATTGATAAGTCTCAAACAAAAGGGTTCAATAATGGAGCACATTGAGGAGTTCCAAAAATTGAACATAAGGGTAAAAGATATTCCAGAGGAGCATAGGATTGATGTGTTCATAGGGTCTTTAAAGGATAATATCCAACATGATGTTCGCCTTTGGGAACCTGATTCATTAGAGAAGGCATTCAGGTTAGCAAGAAAAATGGAAAGCAAAATTATGGCAACCAGAAGCATACCACTCACAACTATAAAGACAGAAGTGTTGTTGCCCCTAGTCTTCCACAACCTATAAGGTTGACACCACAACAATTGGAAGAAAAAAGAGCAAAAGGGCTTTGTTACAGTTGTGATAGAAAATAAACTAAAGGTCATAAGTGTGCTGAGAAGAAATTATTCTACATAGATTGTGAAGAGGAAGAAGAAAAGGAGCAAGAAAGGTCAAAAGAAGAGGATATACTCCAGGAACAAAGCCTAGATGAAGAACAAATAAATCCGACCATATCTTGTAATGCATTGGCGGGAATTACCACTCCTCAAACCATCAAGATAGAAGGACAAATCAAGAAGAAAAAGGTAATAGTGTTGATTGATTCAGGAAGCACCCACAATTTTATTCATTGTAAGGTAGCAAAAGAATTGAATTGCTTCCTATATCCAGCACCAGAGTGTCAAGTGATGATTGCAAATGGAGGAACAATAAATTGCTCTAGAAAGTGCCATAATATCAAGCTATCCATGGGAGAATATGTATTGACTAGCCCAATGCTTTCCATTCCAATGGGAGGTGTTGATGTTGTACTAGGAGTCCAATGGCTACAATCCTTGGGTACAATAGCTTTTAATTTTCAAGAACTTTTCATCAAATTTTCTACGAAAGGAAAGGAATTTGAATTAAGGGGTATTGCAGGGAAACCAAGAAAGATAATCAGCTCTAATGGTATGACAAAGCTTCTAAAAAATGAGCAAAGAGGTGTAATTGCACAATTATGTTTGCTAGATGTTTCCACATCGGAATCATCTATTTCTCCAGATCTCCAAAAAGTCCTGGACAATCATTCCAAGGTATTTGAGACTCCCAAAGGTCTCCCACCTATGCGTGATCATGATCATGCTATTCATCTGATTCCAGGAAGTGTTCCTCCAAACATCAGGCCGTACAGATATCCCTATGTCCAAAAGAGTGAAATTGAATGTATGGTTGCAGAAATGCTAGAGGTTGGTATAATTCAACCGAGTCAAAGTTCTTTCTCTGCTCCAGTAGTATTGGTGCACAAGAAGGATGGATCATGGCTCATGTGTCCGGATTATAGGGAGCTCAACAAGCTCACTATTAAAGATAAGTTCCCCATTCCTGTCATTGATGAATTACTAGATGAATTGCATGGATCAATTTACTTCACCAAGTTGGATCTTCGTTCAAGATATCATCAAATCAGAATGAAGATTGAAGACATTCTGAAAACAACATTTAGAACTCATGAGGGTCATTATGAATTTTTGGTCATGCCTTTTGGCCTTACCAATGCACCTTCAACATTTCAAGTTTTGATGAATTCAATTTTCAAACCATTCCTTAGAAAATTTGTGTTAGTATTTTTTGATGATATACTAATCTACAGCAAGTCTTGGAAGGATCATGTTGAACATGTTGACAGGGTGCTACAACTATTGGAGGAGAAACAATTATATGCAAAAAGATCCAAATGTTTCTTTGGAGTCCAGGAGGTGGAATATCTGTGTCATATTGTATCTCATGAAGGAGTTAAGGTAGACCCTAGCAAAATTAAAGCCATTAAGGAATGGAAAATCCCCACATCCATAAAGCATCTGCGAGGATTTCTTGGGTTGACAGGGTATTATCGCAAGTTTTTTAAGAATTATGGGAGAATAGAAGCACCTCTAACAACATTATTGAAGAAAGATGCATTTTCATGGACTCCAAAAGCAACAAAGGCCTTTGAACATCTTAAAGAGGCAATGTGCCAAGCACCGGTCTTAGCTACACCAGACTTCACAAAAACCTTTATTGTGGAATGTGATGCTTCAGGAAATGGAATTGGTGCTGTTCTAATGCAAGATGAAAGACCCATTGCTTTTGAAAGTCGTCCAATCAAGGGAAAGTTTTTAAGCAAAGCTATTTATGAGAAGGAAATGTTGGCAATACTCCATGCACTTAAGAAATGGCGACCCTACCTAATGGGAAGACACTTCAAGGTAAAAACGGATCATGATAGCCTTAAATACTTTTTAGAACAAAGATTATCCTCTGAAGAGCAACAAAAGTGGGTCACAAAGATGTTGGGTTATGACTTTGAAATCATCTACAAAAAAGGGAAGCAAAATGTGGTGGCAGATGCACTCTCAAGAAAGGATGAGGATGTGGAAGCATTGTTGTGCGCCATTTCTATTATCCAACCAGATTGGATAAATGAAGCAAGGGAGGAATGGAAGAATGACGAAGAAGTGTGGGCACTTATTCGAAAGTTACAACAAGATTCCAATATGTCTGATACATTTAGCTGGCAAAATGATTCGTTATGGTACAAAGATCGCTTATACCTCTGTAAGAATTCCCAGCTAAAACAAAATATTCTTATGGAATTGCACACTTCTCCCTTAGGAGGGCACTCAGGATTTTTAAAAACTTACCACAGGGTTAAGAAGGAATTTTTTTGGGATGGCCTTAAATCAGATATTCAAAAGTTTGTGGCGGAATGTTTGGTTTGCCAACAAAATAAAGTTGAAACAATTAAGACACCGGGTCTATTACAACCTTTATCCATTCCAAGCCAACGTTGGGAGGAGGTTTCAATGGATTTTATCACAGGTTTACCCAAGTCTGAGGGAAAGAGTGTCATCATGGTGGTAGTTGACAGACTTACCAAGTATGCACACTTTTGCATTATCACATCCATTTAAAGCCAGTACAGTTTCTACTGCATTTATGGAAACAATTCAAAAGCTACATGGAAACCCAAAGATTATTGTAAGTGACAGAGATCCCATTTTCACTGGAAATTTTTGGACAAAATTATTTTCTTGTCTTGGTACTCAGTTAGCTCATAGCTCATCTTATCATCCTCAATCTGATGGGCAAACTGAGATAGTAAACAAATGTTTGGAAGGATATCTTCGTTGCTTTGTATCTGATAAACAGACACAATGGGTCAAATGGTTGCCTCTGGCTGAATGGTGGTATAACACTTCCTTCCATACAGCAACAAAAATGACCCCATTTATGGCACTTTATGGGTATCAACCACCATCCATCACATCATATTTAAGAGAAAATTCTAAGGTTCAGGCAGTGGAACATCACATTGAACATCAACAACAAGTCCTCCAACTCTTAAAGGATAACCTCGTGTTGGCACAGAATAGAATGAAACAACAGGCATATCAACATCGCAGTGAAAGAAGTTTTGATGTAGGTGATTGGGTATTCCTACGGCTACAACCATATAAGAAAATGTCCCTCAAGCAAGCTAAGAAGGATAATAAATTATCACCAAAGTATTATGGTCCGTACAAGGTGTTGGAAAAGATTGGTACTATGGCATACAAATTGGAGCTTCCTGCAGCTTCTCGATTGCACCCAGTTTTCCATGTTTCATGTTTAAAAAAGGTTATAGGCGACAAGCTCCCAGTTCAAACAATATTTCCAGAACTTGACGAGGAAGGAAAAATTATATTGGAACCGGAAGTAGTCACAGAAACAAGAACTCGACAGCTACGAAATCGATCAATTTCAGAGTATCTTATCAAGTGGAAGAACTTATCCGCTGAAGATTCCACATGGGAGGATGAGAATTTTATGCAGAAGTATCCAGAACTACTCAAGCGTTGAGGACAACACTTTTTTGAAGGAGAGGGGCATGTTGGGTCCCCATAATACTAGTGATTACCCCATTACTATTGTATTTATACCCCTTATTAATATTGGTGTGCCCCTATTGCCCCCATATTGTTATTACTGTGCCCCATAGAATCCCTCTATTGTTATTTTTGTGGCTTTATATTATTATTGTTAGGTCGGCTGGATTATATTGTGACTCCTTAGACTCCTATATATAGAAAGGAGGTTTTGTCATTTGAAGCATCCAAGAATTGTTCATTTATGTAATGTAAAGGAGGTTGCCCCCTCGAAGAGGCTGAATTCTAAGGCGTTGATCTATCTTTTCTATCTTTTCTTGAGCTGGTTTCATAAGAGTTATGGATTCGAATTCTGAGGTTGAATTGGTTGAACGTGTTGAGGAAAATATTGTGGTGGAAAAACATGGTAAGGTTGTTGATATTGAGGATATTGAGGATATTTTCCCTAAGGATTTTTCCATCCATGTTCCCAAGGTTGAGGCCAAGATTGCCAAGGCATGGGTGTAGTCCAATTGTTTTTTGATGGTTGTGCAAATGCTTGAGTGTTAAATATTTGAGTCATATTTGGTTGTGAATTTTTCCATGGTCTCTTAGCAATAAAACAGAGGGGATCTACTCGATTTGGTATTATTTCCTCTTGATAAACAACTTTAAGACCTGGTATTGAAGGACATTCTCTTGTATCATGATTTTTTGCACATATAACATAGGTTTCTACACTTTTTAAGTCAAGAGAGAATTCTCTCATAGAATGTTTCTTTCTACATTTCGGACGAAAGATTGGCAATGCAACATTTTCAACATTTTTCTTGTTCTGAACTTTAAGTGCATCTATTTGTTCACTAAGACTTCCCAAAATGTTTGTTTAAAAATTTTCAATAAAATTACCTAATTGAGCCCTGCTTACAGTCCCAATTGCAGATTTATTAATCCTAGAGATGAGAGGATCTCTTCGATTTTTCCTAGTTCTTGCCTTACCCCTTGAAATGTGTATGCATAACCAACAAATTTCTCTGAATGATAACTAAGAAATATCTCCCTTACCCATCAAATTGAGGAGATTAATCCACTCATCTCTAATGGATTTTAATAAGTGATCTTTCAAATTTTCTTCATCTAGTTCATCATTTTAGCCCTTTTAACAATATAAGCAAATATTTCAATGAAATCTTCAAAATTTTCATCTTCTTTCTGCATCATTTTAAAAACTTTGTCCTTAATATTATGGGGCATATAATAATCCTTATATTTCTCTAAAAATGTAATTTTCATTTCTTCCCATGTTCTTATGGAATGTGCTCCTAAGCCCATGAACCATTTTAATGTTGATTATCGGGATATCAACCATGCTATCAAAGTCAACCACGCATGGAAATGAAAATTTTCTTCATAAATTGAATATTAAAAATAGATTTTTAAGTCTTCATTGTCGCATATATAAATCCCTGTGTTTATGTCTGTTGTGAGGTCTTTTCTAAAGCCTCTATCATTAAATATTTAGAGCTCTATGCCTAACCTCTGCTAACCAAATGCTAAAATTAACCATGAAAATGTATCATAACAAAATTCTCTCACAATTTTTATTAACAAAGAAAATCGTGTGGTGTATATCGTGTTCATCGCTCGCCTGTTATAGCTGACAGAGTTGACTTTATCCTTGACCACATAACTGGAAGCTTCTTTTATTAATCTATTTCATGAAGGTAGGAGGGGATCATTGAGTGCATTGATTTCCACCTTTCCATATATTTCTCTCTCCAGCTAGCATCTTGGAACCTATCAAACCATGGACTTGGTTGCGGAATCAGACATTAGTTGTAGAATCATCCCAATTTAGTAGCTAAAGCAAATATTAGATTAATAATAAAGAATATTATCAACTTATGAAATACAAAACAATTATATACGTACCAAGCTATAAATCATGTGATTTGATGTCCATTGAGTGATTATGATGGTCAAAGAAGAATAAAAAAGGGTGTCAAAAAGAAGCAATTGTGAGGCTCAATAGTTGGAAACAAATATTCATATAAATTTAGCCTTTCCTCGAAGTCGTTGTAACTGAACAAGCGAAGAAGGTGCAGGAAGATCAAGGATTTCTTGTACTTTAAGTGGATCAATATGAATTCCTTGCTTCAACACAATGAAGCCAAGAAGTCTTCCAGATTGGACACAAAACACAAATTTGTGTGGATTTAGCCTGATATTATAATGTTGACAATGTAATAAAATAGCCTTGAGATGCATCAGATGATCCTCATGATGTTTAGAGTGGGAAGTTAAATCATCCAAATAGGGTTATACAATGTGCTTAATATCATGGAAGCCATAATTCATAGCCCTTTGAAGAGTTGTGCCAAAATTTTTCAAACTAAAAGGGAGCTTGCAGTAGGTGAACGTGCCCCATGGACAAATAAATTTAGTTTTATGTTGGTCCAATGGGAGTATGTTGATTTGGTTGTAGCCAAAAAAACCATCCATAAACAAAAAAACTTCGTCCTAGCATAATCATCAGTAATTTGGTCGATAAACAGGGTGGGAGAGTTGTCTTTAGGACAAGCATGGTTGATATCCCAATAATCAACATAAACATGAATCATACCTTATTTTTTTATTACATGAAAAATGTTCGATACCCAAACAGTAAGAGGAACTAGGTAAATAAAACCAACCCGCAAAAAAGTTTCAACCTCTGCTTTAATTGCGGCAACTTTCTTAGGATGAACTAGATGCAAGTGATGTTGAACTAGATTAGCATCTAGATATGTTTTTATTTCATGTGCAATGATATTAGGATCAATACCTATCATCTCTTCATATGTCCAAGAAAAAATGTCTCAGAATTCTTGAAAAAGGGCTTTGTAGATCTTAACCTCATCAGGAGAATAAGATGCATCAATGTATACATTCTTGAAAAATTCGGGTTTAATCGAAATATTAAAAGGAACAATATTTTCAACATTAGATAATTTTTCGTTAGAATCGATGTCGTGAATGGATATGGAATTCACAGATGTTTCAACAACTTTGGGTGAGTAAACATTTTCAAGATCATCCTCAAAATTTGCAAGGAGCAACGATGATGATTTTCATCCCATGGTGCATCATCTGACATGATGACTTCCATGATGCTTTCATCAGTAGGGAACATACCAAAGAAAGGATCAAAAGATGAACCATAATCTAGGGAATGATCATCCCAATCTATTAAGGAGGGAAAATTAGAATGTGTTGAATAGGCTATATAGATGGTTTTGTATTCGAAATCAACAAGATTGAGTGACATGCGGCCAAGAAATGTATCAACATTATTAATGTCAACTACTATCCAAATATTGGATGGAATAGCCCAAGAATATATCATATTGATGAAGGCAACCAAATTTGGAATGTCAGGAGGAGGAAGTGAAAAATATCCCATCAAAGAGGAATCCTTAGCAATCCAACATCGACATGCTGATAAGACTGTGGGGATTTTCCCATAAGAGGGATGCTTCCAGTACTCTGAGAATTATTGGAAAAAAAAGGTAAGTTTATCAATGGCCACTATTTCCCCCTGGTAAGGGAAAGTGATTATCCTAAAATAGGTCGAAACAACAACGACCATAGCATAAATCCATGTGCGGCCCAGTAAAAGTTTATAATCCAATTGTCTGTCTACAACTTCAACTTCTATTGAAATCATTTTTCAGTTAGTTCTATTTGTAATGTATTCAAAATTCCGTAAGATTTGAAAACTCATCCATCAAAGGCTTTGAGAGTAGTAGGTGATTGATTAATTTGAGGAGAACCAATAGCCTTCCAACAAGAAAGTAACGTGATACAAGTGGAAGCACCTTCATCCACAATTATTTGATGAATAATCTTACTTTGATCAATGACATGAATCATAAATTTCAGTTGCGATGGAAGTTTGGGTGTATGATTCTCATGATTAAATACTACAATTTCGAATCCAAAGGATTGATGCCTCCAATTGCAGAAAGGAAAGATCTCTTCTTGATAGGACAGTTCTGCAAAACTTTTAAAGTAGACATGGTCAAAGGGTCTTGAGCCAAGTCCTCTACTATATTATAGTTTTGTGCAATTATCACACATGGATTGAATATGTTATGAAACCAGCTCACAAAAAGATAGAAAAGATAGATAAATGACTTAGAAATCAGCCTCTTCGAGGGGGAAACCTCCTTTACATTACACAAAAGAACAATTCTTGGATGATACAAATGACAATACCTCCTTTTTATATACAGGAGTCTAAGGGGTCATAATATAATTAAAGACAACATAAAAATAATAATGTAATGGCACAACAATAACAATAGTGGGCTTCTATGGGGCACAATAATAACAATATGGGGACTACATGGGCACAACAATATAATAAGGGGGTTGCACTAATAATAATAAGGGGTTACACTAGTAGTATAGGGACCTAACATGCCCATCTCCTTCAAAAAGTGTTGTCCTCAACGCTTGAGTATTTCTGGATGCTTATGTATAAAATTCGCATCCTCCCATATGGAATCTTCAGCGGGCAAGTTCTTCCACTTTATGAGATACCCTGAAATTGGTCGATTTTGTAGATGTTGGGTTCTTGTTTTCGTTACTTCTTCAGGTTCCAATATGATTTTTCCTTCCTCGTCAAGTTCCAAAAATATTGTTTGCAAGTAGGAGCTTGTCACCTATAACCTTTTTTAAACATCAAACATGGAAAACTAGGGGCACTTGGGAAGATGCCGGAAGCTCCAATTTGTAAGCCATAGTACCAATCTTTTGTAGTACCTTGTAAGGACCATAGTACTTTGGTGATAATATATTATCCTTCTTAGCTTTCTTGAGGGACATTTTTTTGTATTTTTGTATTCGTAAAAATAACCAGTGGCCTATATCAAAACGTATTTCGGTGTGAGGTTGATTTTCCCGTTATTTCATTCAATTCTGCACGAAAGTGAGGTTATCCTTTTTCTTCTTGATATGTCCTTTTATCTTGAGGGTTTGAGGAGTGGTAATTCCTGCCAATGCATTACAAGATATGGTTGGATTCATTTCTTCTTTCTTTAGGGTTGGTTCTTGGTATATATCATCTTCTTTTGATGTTTCTTCATCCTTTCTTGCTCCTCTTCACAATCAATGTAAAATGATTTCTTCTCAACGCACTTATGACCTTTAGTGTATTTGATATCACAACTATAACAAAGGTTGTTTTCTCCTTTTTCTTCCAATTTTTGTGTTTTCAACCTTGTATGTTGTGGAAGGCTAGGAGCAACAACACTTCCATCTTTATAATTGTGAGTGGTAGGATTTCTTGTTGTCATAATTTTGCTTTCAATTTTTCTTTCTAGCCTAAATGCCTTCTCCAATGAATCAGGTTCCCAAATACGAACCTCATGTTGAATGTTATCCTTTAAAGTCCCTATGAAGACTTCAATCATCTACTTCTCTGGAATATCATTTACCCTTATATTCAATTTTTGGAAATCATCAATGTGCTCTGCCATTGAACCCTTTTGTTTGATATTTATCAATTGGCTAAAAAAGGTGTTTCTCTTTGTATCCTCATAATGTGCTATCATTTCCTCTGTGAAAATTGACCAAGTGACAAGTGGTTTATGAGAAAAAATCCCTTTATACTATAAAATTTATTTGGTTTTAAATATAAAGATGCAATACGTACCTTTTGCAACAATTTCACATCATGTAGATCAAAATATTTCTCCATCTGTAGTATCCATGTTATGGGATCCTTGTCATCAAACTTCCTCATATCGATCTTTGGAATATGGTGGGTCTTTAATCCAATGTTATATTCTATGAAATCATGATTAACATTTATTTTTTTCTCATCGTGAGTTTCCTCTACTACCTTTTCGTCATTAGGAGGCCTTTCTTATAGCAGCTTTGTCCCACCTTCCTTCAAACCTTCCATGTCCTTCTTCAAATAGTCCATGCCTTTCTTCAAATCAGCTTTCATACCATCAATATTAGCTTCCATATCACATATAAAACTATTTATCTTAGCTTCAATCGCATTCTTCAAATCATCCATCCAATTTTGCTTACTAGGTGTTTCTATTTTCTTGAATCGAGTCATTATTTTTCTTGCTTTTAGGAGTTCGATATTTAAATGACTGTAACTCTGTAATTTCATATCTTCAAGTTCTGTAATTATGACTTGTGGTAGCCCTCTAAGTCCTCCTTCTAACCCCACCAGTCTGATCAATATTGTATTCTTCAATAAATAGTTATGTGAACTCCCCTACGATGACCTGATTATAGGCTAGTTCAGTAGCGTGAACTTGTATGAACTGCCACATGTCACTGTTTATACCTTCAGACTTGAAACCAATATACAGAAAATTACATTCCATCCTCTTTCTATAACTTCTTACTAAATTTCAATCTGGTGCTCAGAGAGAAAGTTATGACAATTTTCCCAAGGTCACCTATTTGGGATGTAGTCCGGGAGCCTACAAAAACCCTAAATATCTTGGATCGTATCTTCGAAACTATAGTGAAACAAGATCTGAAATTCAGGCCCAATATTCCCCAAGATTTCAGATCAAATGGGTTTTAATTGTAGAGTCTGAACCTTCGTCGAAAAAATGGTATAGCGAAAATTCCATGATGACCTGTTTGAGATGAAATTATGGAGCTTGAAATAACCCTAACTTCCTCAGATAATATCTTCGAAAATATAGTGAGACATGATGTGAAATGCAGACCCGAGGTTTAGAATGATTTCGACTCAAATAGTTTTTTTTAGCTTCTGAAACTTCGTAGAGAAAAATTTATAGCGCAAATGCCACAATGGCCTGTTTAGAGCAGCGAAACCCTAGAATCCAAAGCTCTGATACCAAATGTTATGAAACCAGCGCACAAAAAGATCGAAAAGATAGATCAATGACTTATAAATCAGCCTCTTCGAGGGGGAAACCTCCTTTAAATTACACAAATGAACAACTCTTGGATGATACAAATGACAAGACCTCCTTTCTAAATATAGGAGTAGAAGGGGTCATAATATAATTAGAGCCGACATCATAGTAATAATGTAAGGGCACAACAATAACAATAATGGGCTTCTATGGGACACAATAATAACAATATGGGGACTACATGGGCACAAAAATATAATAAGGGGGTTGCACTAATAATAATAAGGGGTTACACTAGTAGTATAGGGACCTAACAGAATGTAGATTTGTGAATAATGCCATTGGGAGGTTTAACAATTAATTTAGTTGGAACCACATTTGGAGGAGGATCTGAGCTAGATGAGCCAAAACTCGCAGGTTGATTAGTAGCCCTACCAATTGAGGGATTCATATTTCCATAATTTTTTTTCTTGTGGCCACCATAATCTCATTTTTTTTGGTGGAAGAGAGCATCATAACCTGGGAAGAGGAGGTGGAAAGTCGAGCAACCATGTTTGTCTCCTAATTAGGAAAGGGACCTATCAATATGGTAGGTGCGCCAAATGATGACTTAAGAAATTGATTGAATTCGGCCTGATGTCGACAGTCCCGAGTAAAATGTTCATCATTACATATAAACCAAGGATAACTAGGTTTTTGTTTATCTTCAAGAGACTGGTTATTATGTTATCCTTGCGAAGGATTATCTTTCTTTTTCTTTCCCTTTCCTTTCTTCTTACTTCCTAGTTGTTGAGATTTTCCTTTCATGGATTGAACAACATTTATCTTGGAAGTAGTTGCAAGAGTAGCAGGGGATGGGTTTTGAGTAGTCACAATAGGAGATTTACTAGATAGTTTACTCACTAACTATTGACTAGCATAACCAATCATGCCATAAACGATGTATGATTCTTTGTTAGGAGGTGGTGGAATAGTGTGTTGAGGTCTCAAAGCATTGGGTATTTTATGGTAGAGTGTGTCAGATTGAGTGTAGATCAAATCAAGATATCAGGCAAGAGAAACGACTTTCTCTTCAGTCAAAATTCCGTCTTTAGAAACATCCTCAATTATGGATGGTAACAAAGATTTAATGAATCATTCAACCAATAACTGGTTGGGAATGAAGGTTTTGACCAATTGATGATGACGTCGCCACTCATTAATATGATCTCACATATGAGTTCAATCAGATTGTTTGAAAGGGGTCAAAAGTTCAGTTCCCATTTCATAATGAATAGGAAACTAAAAATTAGTTAGAAATGTGGTTTCTAAGGCACTAAAATTGTTGAGTGAAGCTCGTGGCAATTTGATATACCACTTAGTTGTTGTAATAGTAATAATTCACTGAAATAGCCATAAAATGATTGAATCATCACTTAAAGAGTTCAATGAATAGCATAAATAATATGTCATAAAATGCGTAGATGGGTCTTCTCCAAGAGTTCAATTGAACTTGGGAATATCGTTAAGCAATTTTGTAGGAATGGCTGACCACCAAGGAGGGTGACAAATGGGATCATTTGTAAGGCGGGTTAAACCTAGAGGCTCAAGAGTTGCGACAAACAACAATTTCTTATTGAATTCTTCCTGGGTAGGTTTACCTTGAGGTAAAATATTAATCTATGGTGTAGGATATCACGGGTATGATGCAATAGATTGGGCCATGGGAATTTGCATTCCCGCGTATGGAGGATTTTGATAACTAGGATATGTGTAACCAGGTTGTCGAGGATAAGTATAGCCTTGATAATATTGGAATGACTATGTTTGAAGTTGTTGACCTTGATAAGGCATCTGGTTCATAGGATCTTGACTAACAATCGCTTGGAAAATACCTTGGTATGGTTTCCCATAGGGATTTTGCAACATCCCTATATTAGGTTGACTGGTTTGAGCTTGTGCCATACCATGTACAAGTTATTGTACTTTCATTTGTTGTGTAAATTGACCAAGTGTTGGAAGTTGTAAGGTACCTTGGGAGGTTGGGTAACTGGGATTTGAGACATCCCAGATACTAGTGGAACAGGTTGCATTGGAGATGTAGCCTGGGTAAGATGACTTACTTGAGATCTATCTTAGGTAGGTTGAAGCATGGATTGGAAAGTAGGAATATGAGTGGTAGAAACGATAGGTTGAGAAGTCTGGAATTGATTTAAGGTCAAACCAGGTTGAAGGAGAATGTTATGAAACCAGCTCAAGAAAAGATAGAAAAGATAGATCAATGCCTTAGAATTCAGCCTCTTCGAGGGGGCAACCTCCTTTACATTACATAAATGAACAATTTTTCGATGATTCAAATGACAAAACCTCCTTTCTATATATAGGAGTCTAAGGAGTCACAATATAATCCAGCCGACCTAACAATAATAATATAAAGCCACAAAAATAACAATAGAGGGATTCTATGGGCACATTAATAACAATATGGGGGCAATGGGGGCACAACAATATAAATAAGGGTTATAACTACAATAGTAATGGGGTAATCACTAGTATTATAGGGACCCAACATGCCCCTCGCCTTCAAAAAATTGTTGTCCTCAACGCTTGAGTAGTTCTGTATACTTTTGCATAAAATTATCATCCTCCCATGTGGAATCTTCAGTGGATAAGTTCTTCCACTTGATAAGGTACTCTGAAATTGATCGATTTCGTAGCTGTCGAGTTCTTATTTCTATAACTGCTTCTGGTTCCAATATAATTTTTCCTTCCTCGTCAAGTTCTGGCAATTTTGTTTGAACTGGGAGCTTGTCGCCTATAACCTTCTTTAAGCATGAAACATGGAAAACTGGGTGCAATCGAGAAGCTGTTGGAAGCTCCAATTTGTATGCCATAGTACCAATCTTTTGCAACACCTTGTACGGACCATAATACTTTGGTGATAATTTATTATCCTTCTTAGCTTGCTTGAGGGACATTTGCTTATATGGTTGTAGCCGTAGGAATACCCAATCACCTACATCAAAACTTCTTTCGCTGTGATGTTGATCTGCCTGTTGTTTCATTCTATTCTGTGCCAACACGAGGTTATCCTTTAAGAGTTGGAGGACTTGTTGTTGATGTTCGATGTGATGTTCCACTGCCTGAACCTTAGAATTTTCTCTTAAATATGATGTGATGGATGGTGGTTGATACCCATAAAGTGCCATAAATGGGATCATTTTTGTTGTTGTATGAAAGGAAGTGTTATACCACCATTCAGCTAGAGGCAACCATTTGACCCATTGTGTCTATTTATCAGATACAAAGCAACGAAGATATCCTTCCAAACATTTGTTTACTATCTCAGTTTGCCCATCAGATTGAGGATGATAAGATGAGCTATGAGCTAACTGAGTACCAAGACAAGAAAATAATTTTGTCCAAAAATTTCCAGTGAAAATGGGATCTCTGTCACTTACAATAATCTTTGGGTTTCCATGTAGCTTTTGAATTGTTTCCATAAATGTAGTAGAAACTGTACTGGCTTTAAATGGATGTGATAATGCACAAAAGTGTGCATACTTGGTAAGTCTGTCAACTACCACCATGATGACACTCTTTCCCTCAGACTTGGGTAAACCTGTGATAAAATCCATTGAAACCTCCTCCCAACGTTGGCTTGGAATGGATAAAGGTTGTAATAGACCCGGTGTCTTAATTGTTTCAACTTTATTTTGTTGGCAAACCAAACATTCTGCCACAAACTTTTGAATATCTGATTTAAGGCCATCCCAAAAAAATTCCTTCTTAACCCTGTGGTAAGTTTTTAAAAATCCTGAGTGCCCTCCTAAGGGAGAAGTGTGCAATTCCATAAGAATCTTTTGTTTTAGCTGGGAATTCTTACAGAGGTATAAGCGATCTTTGTACCATAACGAATCATTTTGCCAGCTAAATGTATCAGACGTACTGGAATCTTGTTGTAGCTTTCGAATAAGTGCCCACACTTCTTCTTCATTCTTCCATTCCTCCCTTGCTTCATTTATCCAATCTGGTTGGATAATAGAAATAGCGCACAACAATGCTTCCACATCCTCATCCTTTCTTGAGAGTGCATCTGCCACCACATTTTGCTTCCCTTTTTTGTAGATGATTTCAAAGTCATAACCCAACATCTTTGTGACCCACTTTTGTTGCTCTTCAGAGGATAATCTTTGTTCTAAAAAGTATTTAAGGCTATCATGATCCGTTTTTACCTTGAAGTGTCTTCCCATTAGGTAGGGTCGCCATTTCTTAAGTGCATGGAGTATTGCCAACATTTCCTTCTCATAAATAGCTTTGCTTAAAAACTTTCCCTTGATTGGACGACTTTCAAAAGCAATGGGTCTTTCATCTTGCATTAGAACAGCACCAATTCCATTTCCTGAAGCATCACATTCCACAATAAAGGTTTTTTGTGAAGTCCGGTGTAGCTAAGACCGGTGCTTGGCACATTGCCTCTTTAAGATGTTCAAAGGCCTTTGTTGCTTCCAGAGTCCATGAAAATGCATCTTTCTTCAATAATGTTGTTAGAGGTGCTGCTATTCTCCCATAATTCTTAACAAACTTGCGATAATACCCTGTCAACCCAAGAAATCCTCGCAGATGCTTTATGGATGTGGGGATTTTCCATTCCTTAATGGCTTTAATTTTGCTAGGGTCTACCTTAACTCCTTCATGAGATACAATATGACCCAAATATTCCACCTCCTGGACTCCAAAGAAACATTTGGATCTTTTTGCATATAATTGTTTCTCCTCCAATAGTTGTAGCACCCTGTCAACATGTTCAACATGATCCTTCCAAGACTTGTTGTAGATAAGTATATCATCAAAAAATACTAACACAAATTTTCTAAGGAATGGTTTGAAAATTGAATTCATCAAACCTTGAAATGTTGAAGGTGCATTGGTAAGGCCAAAAGGCATGACCAAAAATTCATAATGACCCTCATGAGTTTTAAATGCCGATTTTGGAATGTCTTCAATCTTCATTCTGATTTGTGATATCCTGAACGAAGATCCAACTTGGTGAAGTAAATTGATCCATGCAATTCATCCAGTAATTCATCAATGACAGGAATGGGGAACTTATCTTTAATAGTGAGCTTGTTGAGCTCCCTATAATCCGAACACATGCGCCATGATCCATCCTTCTTGTGCACCAATACTACTGGAGCAGAGAAAGAACTTTGACTCGGTTGAATTATACCAGCCTCTAGCATTTCTGCAACCATACGTTCAATTTCACTTTTTTGGACATAGGGATATCTGTACGGCCTGATGTTTGGAGGAACACTTCCTGGAATCAGATGAATAGCATGATCATGATCACGCATAGGTGGGAGACCTTTGGGAGTCTCAAATACCTTGGAATGATTGTCCAGGACTTTTTGGAGATCTGGAGAAATAGATGATTCTAATGTGGAAACATCTAGCGAACATAATTGTGCAATTACACCCTTTGCTCCTTTTTTAGAAGCTTTGTCATACCATTAGAGCTGATTATCTTTCCTGGTTTCCCTGCAATACCCCTTAATTCAACTTCCTTTCCTTCCGTAGAAAATTTGATGAAAAGTTCTTGAAAATTAAAAGCTATTGTACCCAAGGATTGTAGCCATTGGACTCCTAGTACAACATCAGCACCTCCCATTGGAATGGAAAGCATTGGGCTAGTCAATACATATTCTCCCATGGATAGCTTGATATTATGGCACTTTCCAGAGCAATTTATTGTTCCTCCATTTGCAATCATCACTTGACACTCTGGTGCTGGATATAGGAAGCAATTCAATTCTTTTGCTACCCTACAATGAATAAAATTGTGGGTGCTTCCTGAATCAATCAACACTATTACCTTTTTCTTCTTGATTTGTCCTTCTATCTTGATGGTTTGAGGAGTGGTAATTCCTGCCAATGCATTACAAGATATGGTCGGATTTATTTGTTCTTCATCTAGGCTTTGTTCCTGGAGTATATCCTCTTCTTTTGACCTTTCTTGCTCCTTTTCTTCTTCCTCTTCACAATCTATGTAGAATAATTTCTTCTCAGCACACTTATGACCTTTAGTGTATTTGCTATCACAACTGTAACAAAGCCCTTTTGCTCTTTTTTCTTCCAATTGTTGTGGTGTCAACCTTATAGGTTGTGGAAGACTAGGGGCAACAACACTTCCGTCTTTATAGTTGTGAGTGGTATGCTTCCTGTTTGCCATAATTTTGCTTTCCATTTTTCTTGCTAACCTGAATGCCTTCTCTAATGAATCAGGTTCCCAAAGGCGAACATCATGTTGGATATTATCCTTTAAAGACCCTATGAACACATCAATCCTATGCTCCTCTGGAATATCTTTTACCCTTATGTTCAATTTTTGGAACTCCTCAATGTGCTCCATTATTGAACCCTTTGTTTGAGACTTATCAATTGGCTAAAAAAAGTGTTGCTTTTTGTATCCTCATAATGTGCTATCAATTCTTCCGTAAAAATTGCCCAAGTGATAAATTGTTTACGAGAGCAAAGCCATTGATACCATACAAACTGATTTGGTTCCAAATATAAAGTTGCCATACGTACCTTTTGTGTGTTTTGCACATTATTGAGATCGAAGAATTGCTCCATCTGTAATATCCATGTGGCGGGATCCTTGCCATCAAACTTCCTCATATCGATTTTTGGAATATGGTGGGTCTTCGATCCAACATTAGAGTCTATGGAATCATGATTAACATTTCTTTTTTTCACATCATGAGTTTCCTTTACAACCTTTTCACCATTAGTAAGTATTTCTTGTAGAAAATTTGTCAAATCTGTTTTCAAATCTGCCATGTGTGTCTTCAAATCTGTCCTCAAATCTGTCTTCAAATCATCCATATTAGCTTCCATGCCCTTTATCTTAGATTCCACGCCATTTATCTTATATTCCATGTCATTTATCTTATCTTCTGTTAGCTTTTGTGAGCGTGACATTTGTTGCACTTGTTCTTGTAATTTTGATATATCATGTAGCATTTCTTCCTCTTCTTCATGAGTCATGCTAGAGCTTTCAGGTTCCTTACTAGGTGTTTGCATTTTCTTTCCTCGGGGCATCAGTTACAGATAATAATGCTTTACTATGCCCTTTGAAATCCTTCAAACCAAGCTTATGCAAAAATTAAAAAAAAACTACACACCTTTTTTCACTTTGTAGAAGCCTGATATTGAATCTGATGTATCTCTGTAATTTCGGATCATCCAGTTCTAAAATTTTGACCTGTAGTAGCCTTTTGAGTCCTCTTTCCAATGCCACAAGTCTGACCCAAATTGGTTTCTCCAAGGAAGAGTTATACGAAATCTCCCACAGTGACTTGCTTATAGACTAGTTCAGTAGAGCAAACTTGTACGACGTGCCACGAGTCACTGTTTCAACCTTTGGATCTGAAAAATGCATACAAGAAACTAAAGTCCATCCTCTTTTTGTACCTTCTTACGAAATTTCAATCCGATCCTCAGAGAGAAAGTTATGACGATTTTCCCCAGGTCACCTGTTTTGAATGTAATTTAGGAGTCTGCAAAAAGACCAACTTCCTCAGATCATATCTCCGAAAATATCGCGCTAAAAGGTCTGAAATTCGGACCCAAGGTTCAGCGCGATTTCTTCTCAAATGGGTTTTTTTCGACTTCTGAAACATCACAGAAAAAAATTTATAGCGAAAATTCCATGATGACCTGTTTGGAGCAGCGAAACCCTAGAATCCAAAGCTCTGATACCAAATGTTATGAAACCAGCTCAAGAAAAGATAGAAAAGATAGATCAACGCCTTAGAATTCAGCCTCTTCGAGGGGGAAACCTCCTTTACATTACATAAATGAACAATTCTTCGATGATTCAAATGACAAAACCTCATTTCTATATATAGGACTCTAAGGAGTCACAATATAATCCAACCGACCTAACAATAATAATATAAAGCCACAAAAATAACAATAGAGGGATTCTATGGGCACATTAATAACAATATGGGGGCAATGGGGGCACAACAATATAAATAAGGGGTATAACTACAATAGTAATGGGTAATCACTAGTATTATAGGGACCCAACAGAGAAATGTAGGATGCCAAGGATTAGCAACCATTCCTAAAAAGGGAGGACATGTAGGATGTTGACTCAAATATATATGAGCACCAAATTATTGCATTTGATTAAGAAATGGATACATATCATCAATTTATTTCCCCTCTAGTGGGGGAAAGGACTATACAGAGGTCGTTGCCCCCCAAGAGGAGGGTACCTAATATACGGAGGGGTAGGTTGTTGTACATGTCCCATTCCAGTAACATAGAGGTGATATTGTTGCTTCATGGATGATTGGGGCACAACAGATGCAATAGGTTTTGAAGCACTCATTATAGAGGTTCCATATGACATTATAGATGAGGAAGGAGAAGTAGAAGTCGATGGACTAGTTTTGGTGCTAGAAAAGGTTTCAGATAAACACTGATAGCCAGGTGGCACAGATGAACCACCGTACAAATGTGCTTCTGGCGAAGTCACAAACATGGACGTAGATGCAACTTCGGTTGACTCAGTCATGATGGTAGACACGAGTTGGGAAACTGTTGATGACTCAGTCATGGTTGAAATTATTAAAGAAATTTGCAGAGAGAAATTGAGAGGTGAACTCAAATAAGGAGTCTGAGGTGAAGAAGTTTGTATTGAAGTAGGAAGAGTAGGGAAAGTATATTCTTGATAATGATGAGTCCCTCTTAAATGGATAGGAGAGGAAGGTCAAGACTATTCTTTAGTAATCTCCTCAATACTAAAGAGATGAGGTGGAATTTCATCATTATCGGGGCTGAGATATACAGTTTGTGGTTGGGTCGAAGACAGGGGAAGAGAATGAGAATATGAGAATGACTTGAAGTAACAGGTTGAATTAACTAAGGTTTCTCAGGTTGTATTTCCTCAAGTTGTGCGGCATCTGAATCTGGAAATTCAAGTTCAATGACCTCAGGTAGTGTAGCTTCAACGTTTTCGACTTCAACTATGTTGGACTCGCCAAAATTTAAAGGTGTAACCTCAGGCTCAATGCTTATGGGAAGAAGATATTATGGTTGATTAACTTTAGATGTAGCACCCTAAGGGGATGCCTCTGAAGCACTAATTTCGGTATTTTTCATCTTTATGTTATTTTGATGATGTCTGGGTGTTACCTCGGGTGGTAAAGGAGGAAATATTTGTATCCTATGCAAACAACGAGGTTGAGGGTGTTTTTCTTCCATGATGGTTTGATAATTTTTAAAAATTAACAACAAAAATAAATCAAAATAGGGGTAACTAGGCAAAAGAGTTTACCAAGCAATTGTGAACTACAATATACCACCTTGGTGAACCAAGGATTTACGTATGGGTAGGAAATATCCTCGAATGTTGTATTCGGTATATCACAGTGTACAAGGCAGTTGACATAATTACCTATGGCAAGATAGAAAACTAGTGGGGAATTCCAAAATATACCTGGAGGTACGTGGAAGTGCAGTCCATAGTACTGTTGTCTAATTCATAACCATTCGATGATAGCGTTTCGATATACTTATTGTTATGAAACCAGCTCAAGAAAAGATAGAAAAGATAGATCAACGCCTTAGAATTCAGCCTCTTCGAGGGGGCAACCTCCTTTACATTACATAAATGAACAATTCTTGGATGATACAAATGACAAAACCTCCTTTCTATATATAGGAGTCTAAGGAGTCACAATATAATCCAGCCGACCTAACAATAATAATATAAAGCCACAAAAATAAAAATAGAGGGATTCTATGGGGCACAGAAATAACAACATGGGGGTAATAGGGGCACAACAATATAAATAAGGGGTATAACTACAATAGTAATGGGGTAATCACTAGTATTATAGGGACCCAACATGCCCCTCTCCTTCAAAAAAGTGTTGTCCTCAACGCTTGAGTAGTTCTGGATACTTCTGCATAAAATTCTCATCCTCCCATGTGGAATCTTCAGCGGATAAGTTCTTCCACTTGATAAGATACTCTGAAATTGATCGATTTCGTAGCTGTCGAGTTCTTGTTTCTGTGACTGCTTCCGGTTCCAATATAATTTTTCCTTCCTCGTCAAGTTCTGGCAATATTGTTTGAACTGGGAGCTTGTCACCTATAACCTTCTTTAAACATGAAACATGGAAAACTGGGTGCAATCGAGAAGCTGCAGGAAGCTCCAATTTGTATGCCATAGTACCAATCTTTTGCAACACCTTGTACGGACCATAATACTTTGGTGATAATTTATTATCCTTCTTAGCTTGCTTTAGGGACATTTGCTTATATGGTTGTAGCCGTAGGAATACCCAATCACCTACATCAAAACTTCTTTCACTGCGATGTTGATCTGCCTGTTGTTTCATTCTATTTTGTGCCAACACGAGGTTATCCTTTAAGAGTTGGAGGACTTGTTGTTGATGTTCGATGTGATGTTCCACTGCCTGAACCTTAGAATTTTCTCTTAAATATGATGTGATGGATGGTGGTTGATACCCATAAAGTGCCATAAATGGGGTCATTTTTGTTGCTGTATGGAAGGAAGTGTTATACCACCATTCAGCCAGAGGCAACCATTTGACCCATTGTGTCTGTTTATCAGATACAAAGCAACGAAGATATCCTTCCAAACATTTGTTTACTATCTCAGTTTTCCCATCAGATTGAGGATGATAAGATGAGCTATGAGCTAACTGAGTACCAAGACAAGAAAATAATTATGTCCAAAAATTTCCAGTGAAAATGGGATCTCTGTCACTTACAATAATCTTTGGGTTTCCATGTAGCTTTTGAATTGTTTCCATAAATGCAGTAGAAACTGTACTGGCTTTAAATGGATGTGATAATGCACAAAAGTGTGCATACTTGGTAAGTCTGTCAACTACCACCATGATGACACTCTTTCCCTCAGACTTGGGTAAACCTGTGATAAAATCCATTGAAACCTCCTCCCAACGTTGGCTTGGAATGGATAAAGGTTGTAATAGACCCGGTGTCTTAATTGTTTCAACTTTATTTTTTTGGCAAACCAAACATTCCGCCACAAACTTTTGAATATCTGATTTAAGGCCATCCCAAAAAAATTCCTTCTTAACCCTGTGGTAAGTTTTTAAAAATCCTGAGTGCCCTCCTAAGGGAGAAGTGTGCAATTCCATAAGAATCTTTTGTTTTAGCTGGGAATTCTTACAGAGGTATAAGCGATCTTTGTACCATAACGAATCATTTTGCCAGCTAAATGTATCAGACGTACTGGAATCTTGTTGTAGCTTTCGAATAAGTGCCCACACTTCTTCATCATTCTTCCATTCCTCCCTTGCTTCGTTTATCCAATCTGGTTGGATAATAGAAATGGCGCACAACAATGCTTCCACATCCTCATCCTTTCTTGAGAGTGCATCTGCCACCACATTTTGCTTCCCTTTTTTGTAGATGATTTCAAAGTCATAACCCAACATCTTTGTGACCCACTTTTGTTGCTCTTCAGAGGATAATCTTTGTTCTAAAAAGTATTTAAGGCTATCATGATCCGTTTTTACCTTGAAGTGTCTTCCCATTAGGTAGGGTCGCCATTTCTTAAGTGCATGGAGTATTGCCAACATTTCCTTCTCATAAATAGCTTTGCTTAAAAACTTTCCCTTGATTGGACGACTTTCAAAAGCAATGGGTCTTTCATCTTGCATTAGAACAGCACCAATTCCATTTCCTGAAGCATCACATTCCACAATAAAGGTTTTTGTGAAGTCCGGTGTAGCTAAGACCGGTGCTTGGCACATTGCCTCTTTAAGATGTTCAAAGGCCTTTGTTGCTTCCGAAGTCCATGAAAATGCATCTTTCTTCAATAATGTTGTTAGAGGTGCTGCTATTCTCCCATAATTCTTAACAAACTTGCGATAATACCCTGTCAACCCAAGAAATCCTCGCAGATGCTTTATGGATGTGGGGATTTTCCATTCCTTAATGGCTTTAATTTTGCTAGGGTCTACCTTAACTCCTTCATGAGATACAATATGACCCAAATATTCCACCTCCTGGACTCCAAAGAAACATTTGGATCTTTTTGCATATAATTGTTTCTCCTCCAATAGTTGTAGCACCCTGTCAACATGTTCAACATGATCCTTCCAAGACTTGTTGTAGATTAGTATATCATCAAAAAATACTAACACAAATTTTCTAAGGAATGGTTTGAAAATTGAATTCATCAAACCTTGAAATGTTGAAGGTGCATTGGTAAGGCCAAAAGGCATGACCAAAAATTCATAATGACCCTCATGAGTTCTAAATGTCGTTTTCGGAATGTCTTCAATCTTCATTCTGATTTGATGATATCCCGAACGAAGATCCAACTTGGTGAAGTAAATTGATCCATGCAATTCATCCAGTAATTCATCAATGACAGGAATGGGGAACTTATCTTTAATAGTGAGCTTGTTGAGCTCCCTATAATCCGGACACATGCGCCATGATCCATCCTTCTTGTGCACCAATACTACTGGAGCAGAGAAAGAACTTTGACTTGGTTGAATTATACCAGCCTCTAGCATTTCTGCAACCATACGTTCAATTTCACTTTTTTGGACATAGGGATATCTGTACGGCCTGATGTTTGGAGGAACACTTCCTGGAATCAGATGAATAGCATGATCATGATCACGCATAGGTGGGAGACCTTTGGGAGTCTCAAATACCTTGGAATGATTGTCCAGGACTTTTTGGAGATCTGGAGAAATAGATGATTCCAATGTGGAAACATCTAGCGAACATAATTGTGCAATTACACCTCTTTGCTCCTTTTTAGAAGCTTTGTCATACCATTAGAGCTGATTATCTTTCCTGGTTTCCCTGCAATACCCCTTAATTCAACTTCCTTTCCTTCCGTAGAAAATTTGATGAAAAGTTCTTGAAAATTAAAAGCTATTGTACCCAAGGATTGTAGCCATTGGACTCCTAGTACAACATCAGCACCTCCCATTGGAATGGAAAGCATTGGGCTAGTCAATACATATTCTCCCATGGATAGCTTGATATTATGGCACTTTCCAGAGCAATTTATTGTTCCTCCATTTGCAATCATCACTTGACACTCTGGTGCTGGATATAGGAAGCAATTCAATTCTTTTGCTACCCTACAATGAATAAAATTGTGGGTGCTTCCTGAATCAATCAACACTATTACCTTTTTCTTCTTGATTTGTCCTTCTATCTTGATGGTTTGAGGAGTGGTAATTCCCGCCAATGCATTACAAGATATGGTCGGATTTATTTGTTCTTCATCTAGGCTTTGTTCCTGGAGTATATCTTCTTCTTTTGACCTTTCTTGCTCCTTTTCTTCTTCCTCTTCACAATCTATGTAGAATAATTTCTTCTCAGCACACTTATGACCTTTAGTGTATTTGCTATCACAACTGTAACAAAGCCCTTTTGCTCTTTTTTCTTCCAATTGTTGTGGTGTCAACCTTATAGGTTGTGGAAGACTAGGGCAACAACACTTCCGTCTTTATAGTTGTGAGTGGTATGCTTCCTGGTTGCCATAATTTTGCTTTCCATTTTTCTTGCTAACCTGAATGCCTTCTCTAATGAATCAGGTTCCCAAAGGCGAACATCATGTTGGATATTATCCTTTAAAGACCCTATGAACACATCAATCCTATGCTCCTCTGGAATATCTTTTACCCTTATGTTCAATTTTTGGAACTCCTCAATGTGCTCCATTATTGAACCCTTTTGTTTGAGACTTATCAATTGGCTAAAAAAAGTGTTGCTTTTTGTATCTTCATAATGTGCTATCAATTCTTCCGTAAAAATTGCCCAAGTGATAATTTTTTACGAGAGCAAAGCCATTGATACCATACAAACTGATTTGGTTCCAAATATACAGTTGCCATACGTACCTTTTGTGTGTTTTGCACATTATTGAGATCGAAGAATTGCTCCATCTGTAATATCCATGTGGCGGGATCCTTGCCATCAAACTTCCTCATATCGATTTTTGGAATATGGTGGGTCTTTGATCCAACATTAGCGTCTATGGAATCATGATTAACATTTCTTTTGTTCACATCATGAGTTTCCTTTACAACCTTTTCACCATTAGTAAGTATTTCTTGTAGAAAATTTGTCAAATCTATCTTCAAATCTGCCATGTCTGTCTTCAAATCTGTCTTCAAATCTGCCATGTCTCTCTTCAAATCTGTCTTCGAATCATCCATCTTAGATTCCACGCCCTTTATCTTAGATTCCACGCCATTTATATTAGATTCCACGCCATTTATCTTAGATTCCACGCCACTTATCTTAGCTTCTGTTAACTTTTGTGAGCGTGACATTTGTTGCACTTGTTCTTGTAATTTTGATATATCATGTAGCATTTCTTCCTCTTCTTCATGAGTCATGCTAGAGCTTTCAGGTTCCTTACTAGGTGTTTGCATTTTCTTTCCTCGGGGCATCAGTTACCGATAATAATGCTTTACTATGCCCTTTGAATTATGTTAAACCAAGCTTACACAAAAATTTTAAAAAAAACTACACACCTTTTTTCACTTTATAGAAGCCTGATATTGAATCTGATGTATCTCTGTAATTTCGGATCATCCAGTTCTAAAATTGTGACCTGTAGTAGCCTTCTGTGTCCTCTTTCCAATGCCACAAGTCTGACCCAAATTGGATTCTCCAAGGAAGAGTTATGTGAAATCTCCCACAGTGACTTGCTTTTAGACTAGTTCAGTAGAGAGAACTTGTACGACGTGCCACGAGTCACTGTTTCAACCTTTGAATCTGAACCACACATACAAGAAACTAAAGTTCGTCCTCTTTCTGTACCTTCTTACGAAATTTCAATCCGATCCCTAGAGAGAAAGTTATGACGATTTTCCCCAGGTCACCTGTTTTGAATGTAATTCAGGAGTCTGCAAAAAGACCAACTTCCTCAGATCATATCTCCGCAAATATCACGAAAAAAGCTCTGAAATTCGGACCCAAGGTTCAACGGGATTTCTTCTCAAATGGGTTTTTTTTGTGACTTCTGAAACATCACAGAAAAAAAGTTATAGCGAAAATGCCACGATGACCTGTTTGGAGCAGCGAAACCCTAGAATCCAAAGCTCTGATACCAAATGTTATGAAACCAGCTCAAGAAAAGATAGAAAAGATAGATCAACGCCTTAGAATTCAGCCTCTTCGAGGGGGCAACCTCCTTTACATTACATAAATGAACAATTATTGGATGATACAAATGACAAAACCTCCTTTCTATATATAGGAGTCTAAGGAGTCACAATATAATCCAGCCGACCTAACAATAATAATATAAAGCCACAAAAATAAAAATAGAGGGATTCTATGGGGCACAGAAATAACAACATGGGGGTAATAGGGGCACAACAATATAAATAAGGGGTATAGCTACAATAGTAATGGGGTAATCACTAGTATTATAGGGACCCAACACTTATCATGTGTGAAGTTCCATCTGATATACCCGAAGATACATGGATAACGATCCTATACACTTACGTATGAGGAACGCGATTGATATCACCCCCGAAATGTAACACTAATAAAGAACGACAAGTCCTATGTTTAAAGGCATCAGAACATGTCTCTAGCTTAGACCTTTAGATGTTTTTGTTAATTTTTCAAATGCTCCTTAGATTGATTTAGTAAATTTTAAATTTTATCTTCAATTATATTTCAATTTCAAGGCTCACCACAAGTTCACCTAAATCCCTACATTGCAATCTATCATGATAATAAGAACTCTTTACTTTTCGATGAAAATTTATCTATGAGAAGGAAGAGATTAAAACAAGAATGCAACAAACAAATGATGCATTAAAAAAACACTTCCTGATCAAATTTTTGAAATGCAACAGCTCCAATTTCCTAATTTCATTCATAACCCTAAACGCAATGTAAAGTATGAAAAATGATGATATTTTTCTTTTCTTTCATCTTAATCTCCAAATCTAATGAAAAATAGGGTGCGATAAGATCACTGATAAAATAAACCACACAAAATATCAATGTAATATAAATTCTTCAATCCAATCACCGATCAAGCAAAATGTTCATAAAAGACCTAATTAGTAAGAAAAAGGAAAAATCATAACAAATTATTATGAAAGGCTAATAAAACTGAAAACAAACATCATGATGGACTTTTAGAGGTAAATAAAAAATCAGAGACACAAGGGAAACTTTCTGAAGTAAAGAAGAATGAAGAGCAAGACCAGTGAATGCAATTTTTTGCATCTTACAGGAATCACCGCAGGTGTAGAACAAAAACTAGTGCACTGTAGCCCAGGCACAAAGAAGGAAAAAGTGCGTTAAAGCACTCCATACCATAACAAGGAATGCATCAAGGTTGTTTCAGTCAAATCAAGACACAAGGAACCAAACTAATCTCAAAAATGTGTTTTCCTAAGATCAATAAATGCCTAAATGAGTCATTTAAAGTGCTAAGGTTAAGGAAACTACTAAAGTAAAATATCATTCCCCAGTGGAGTCGCCAATTTGTTATACAGAATTTTCACTATTACAGACAAAGGTGAATTCCCTAGATCTAGTGGTCTGATCTAGAACAAAAAAAGATAAAAATATTTGAGTTTCCCTTAGAGGAATTAGAAAATGGGAAATAAGTGTACCTGTATACTCTATTCATTGAGTTGGCATGGCATTGAAATACATGAGTTCAAACATAACACGTCAAATATGGGAAAACAAGATTTTCTTTGTATTAATAAGTGTAGGAGAGAATTACAACCATAAATAGAAGTACGACTTTGTAGATGTCTCCCCAAATTGACTTGTCCTTCCTTATCGCAAAGCACGCATCAACATCAACCCTAATGGATGAATGTAATGACTCCTTAGGCTCAAATTAGTAGCATGAGGGCACTATCAGTCTCCAAAATCTAACCCTAGGGTAATGGAAGGTAGTAAATATATAGAGTAAGATGGTAGTTTAGGATTTACCATTCTCAGCTTGAGATCCACATATGATGGGAGGATAAGCTCAAGGAATAAGAGATATGTCCATTAGAGTAGGATCATATCGGAATTTGAGATCTCTATCCATGGTAAATAGTGAAAACTACCTTGGAAGCTTTTGGAAGAGGAAGCTTTGGAGATATTTTTTATTTTTCCTAAATTTATAGAATCAATGCACCTGCAAAAGGGAGCAACATGTGCTGACCAGCACTGGTGCTCAAGTATGAAACATGCAGTGAGCACAAGTGGCCAAGAATGCAAGGAGAATTGGGGCTAAAAACCATGTGTTTTAGATAATTATCCTAGAAACTCACATTTTTTGGAGAAGTGATGCTTAGGGCTTTGTGAATAGATTATGACAATGTTTTCAAGGACATCGATTGATCCGATTTACAGGCCTATTGAACAAATGTGAAAAAATGGAATGTAATAAGGGGATTGTTGGAACCAGGTTTCCACTGTCAAATGGGATTATTAGAACCCTAAGACACTTGAACTCCAACTTACAATGTGAGATTGAGATACATACCAAATAGACAACCAACAATCATTCTGGGACTGCACTACACAAGACTTCGCTAGCTCTTGCACTCACTACTTAATGTGGCAGTCACGATATATAATAGGAATATGGATGATGTATATTATTCCTCTCATTACTCTTTTTGACATCAACAAAGAAGTATATTGTTCACCTGTTGTGGTGAAATCACAACACCCCCATTTTTAAACTTATTATTTCATAATAATAATGGGGACTCTTCATAAATTTGGGCTAAATCACGTGTTAATGTTTTCTTTTGGTTAAGTGTCTAACAATTTTTCCATATTCTTGTTTTCTTTATAATTCCATTATGATTACTTCATTATGTTTGATGTTTCACTAGATTTCCATTGGTTCTCATTTTATCTCATTTGGATGCACAGTTTGCAAATGGTGCTTATCCAAATTTCAGTAATTTTTACCCCCTGGGATAAACAATGTATAAAATGTATATTATTTTAATTTTTTATACATATCAAAAGTTTTATATTGGGACTTTTATATCGGTATTTGATTCCATTGGAGGTTTGAATAATGTTTCATCAGAGTTTTTATAAAGAGTAAGGGAGGAGGTGAGGTGAAGCGGGGCCCACATGGAGTGGGACTCATCCATTATAAATTACAACTACTTGGTAATTAAAATCCGACAAAATGAACTACAACCACTTTGCAATTTTGATATTCCCGGTCTCATAATTATTTTTAGAATTGGTAGTTGGAAGAAATTATCGAGATCCCGAAAACACATAATTTTAATTGTTCTACAATTTGGCTACGAAGATTTTGTAAGACCTTTAGCAAAAAATGAAACAATTAGAAGAAAATAACTAGGAATTAATATTTACAATCAATTACTAATTTATTTATAAAAATTAAATAATATACATTTTGTACTTTTTTAACCCAAGCAGTAAAAATTATCGAACTTCGAATCAGCACCATTTGCAAATTGTGTAACCAAATGACATGAAACGAGTATTGAGGGAAAGCTAGTGAAAAGTTAAACTCAATGAAGCAATCAAAACAAAAATTCGATGAAAACGAAAAATTGTTATAATTGTAGGACACTTAACCAAAAGAAAATATTAAAAAGGTGATTTAACCAAAAAATTATGGAAAGGATCCCCATTATTTGAAATAAATAAGTCAAAAATGGGGGGTGTTGAGTTTTCACCTGAACATTGGCGACACATGGAGAAGAACCAGTTATCTCTAGTTAAAAGACAATGAACTTTAATTTACCCGAAGGTTAAAAATAATGGATTCCACAAAACCATCTAACAATAAAACATGTCCATGGATCCCACATAAATATATTATGCAATATGAGTTCGTAAAGGTAAGTACTCAAATCAAACTGAGTAAAAATCATGAATCCAAAATTTGGGAAAAAAATTATTGTAAAATTACCTCGTATGATAAATAGAAGAAGTTACATATAAGAGTTTTTGATAAAGAAAATATCCATTGTTATGAATGGTATCTGACATCGCTTCAATACCAGCGAGCCTGAACAGTACCCCAACGAAGTTGTCTTTTATGCCATTCAAGCACGATCTTGCTACCAACAAGTGTTCATGGCCCAACAAGTTTACTTGTATATCCCATGCTTCCTTTTTTAATCACCCTTTTGATAAGTGCATTTGCAAGCTTTTAGTTTATGATGTACCTAAGTGAAAGAGGTGGGATGATAATAGAGACTTATGTTAATGGATATAATACTTCCATAATGTTGACTCCAAAAAATATTTCCCCACAATTGTCAATCAGAGGTTTTATAAACTAGAGGGGTGGGAGGGATTCGTTGAGTTAAACTCAGGTCAATTCTTTCCTTGAAAAGGTGAACCATATCACTTAGAAAGGATGTGTGTTCCTCCATGAAAAATATTTTAAAGCAAGAGGGATTCATAATTCCATAAAGATATACTTTTAATGATAAATGAAATTCACTGAAATAGACAAAGTAAAGATTTCCCATGTATGTCAACCATTGTTGGGTGAGGAAAAGGCCTTCCACATAAATCATGGCGGAGTCACCAAAATCAAGCCAAAACCGAAAGAAAAAGGAAAAGAATTCCAAATTGAAGTAAAAAAAGAAATCAGCAAACTCCAAAAAATGTAAAAATGAAGAAAGAAAAAGTTAAAAGAAAAATCCCAAATTTAAAGAACCAACTCCAACAAGATTAACTATAAAATGTCTCAACAAATGAATAAAAGAAGAAAACCATATGTGTGTTCATCTTTTGTTGAGAATCTAGTAAATTTTATCATGTGGAGTTATAAGTGATTAGGCTTCTAAAATTGAAGGGCGAAATTATAGCAGTGATCAAAGATAATAAGCTAAATGAGAAGTCTATGTGTGCTGCAAATTTTCTTGTTTCAAAGGAAATCCTACATAAAAGCATCTTAATCATTTTTGGATAAAAGTAGTGCTTAAGAAATAGACTAAAGGTTATTAAAATCCCCATTTTATCTTATTTGATGAAGATCATTATTGTTTCTTGAAAAAAATTGAAAGCAAATCAAACAAAGGAGAATGAGTGTCAAATCTAAGGTGTGCAGTAATTCTTGAAGTCCTACAAAACATAGTTTAAGATCAGCAAAAACTAAAAAAAATACTGAAAAAAAATATAAAGAAGTGGAAAAGGATGACCATAGATGTATGAATCTTACCATTGGAGAATTTCATTTAATTTTACTTGGGAAATATCATTTTCTCCAACAAAAGATAACTTATCCTTTTGATTAGAATTAAAAACATAAAGAAGTTGCTTTCAATGTAGTTTTCATTGGCCCAAAATCATAATTTATTCAATCAAAATTAAAGCAAGCAGTACTAGAAGAAAACAATGATTCATGTTTAAGGAATCAAAAGTAGACCAAATCCATTAGAAATGAGAATGATGATGTTCTTTTGCAACGAGGATTGTTCTCTTAATGTTTCAAATTTCATATTCACTCCATGATTCTCATAAATTGTCAAGAATCAAGACCAAGTCCAAAACAGTGTAATGCATATGTGTAGATGGAGAGGTCTTGAAATTTTGCATGATAAATACAGAGTGATATATCAAAACTCAAAAAGAGAAATCAAACATGATTTAACCATGATTCATTACCTTTACCTGTTCCAAATTCCTTACCAATTGTTACATTACCATAGTGGCTACTCAACTGTACCTTGCAAAGAAAATGAAGATGCAAACTAAGCAATGACTGAGGTAATGAAATGGGAATCCAATAGTGGGACAAAGGAAAAAACATAAGCAAACCACAAGTGATGAAACTTCTATTAACCAGTAAGATTATCGAGAAGAGTAAAAAGAGGCCTATCTGCACATACTATGAAGAATGTATATCCTCAAAGTCACAAAGCTATCTCGAGGAATGAATGCTCGGATTTAATAAAATTATAATTAATATACATCCAAGTTGTTGACCACCATGATAACATGAAAGTAATCATATATATAAAGATAATTAAATAGGAATGCGTGTGAGCATAGTGAAATATTAGAATGAATTGATCATAGACCTACGAGGATACTTAACCCAATATTCTGAAGTTCTGAGGTTCCGAGAGAATCAAAGTGAAAAGTAAGAGCTCAAGTTTCCAAAAAATTCTTAATGGGAAAAACTCCGATAAACAAAGACCTTGATTCATAACGTTTTTAGTGACATTCGTTTTCAGAAGTTTAATTAAATTTCACCTCTGATATAATAAGTCCTGATATTTAGAATATTTAAGGGAAGCAAGAACTTGAAACAAACTTTTTTCGTAAATTCCTATAAAATTTATTACGATATCAAATATTCCCGATAGTGAATGGATTTTAATGTATAACATGGGAATATTGTATATTGGGCATTCAACTATCAGAGGTAATCAATGTCATAATATTTTTATAAAATGGCTCTGATAACTTTTGTTCTGATAAGAAAATAACAAGAGCACCTACATTTTTCTATAAAAATAAGCTTTCGAGGAAAGGAGTCAGAGATTTAATAAATATGAGAATAAATCAGGTGTCAAAGATCTCGAAAACCTTTTTGAAACTCAAATCAACTTACAAGACTTTGAGACCACAATATTCTAGTGAAGACAGTGAAATAGGGGCCATTTCCTTCGCTAAGTGTAATGGATGGGATAGTGGAGGAAAAGGAAATGTGCATCTCGAAGAGGTAAATCTCAGAATTTTTTTTTTAAATGCTTCCAATATAATACAAACCCAAGAGTCCGATAAGCCAAAAAGTCTGAAATTTTGAGGAAAGATCTCGGAAAAATGAAAAGTAGAAGATTGGAATTTCAAGATTTACCAATTAGAGGCTTTGAGTCACTTCAGAAGTGTTGATGCCTCGAAAATCACTGCAACAACAATGGGGGATAACCACCCATTCCGGACCTTAAAGCAACTCCTTTTCCATTTGGTGTGGTGGCTCCGACTGGTTTAACTAGGTCCAGTTACCTTCTCCCTATGGCTAGTGGTTTATGATGTATCTTTATCTACCAATAGACAGGGATATCAGATCACTTCTTCTTGCTGATTAGGCAAGAGAATGACCCTTAAGCTGATTTGGGTTCAGCCAAGCCACAACTAAAATTTTGCCTCTTTGAGAAGAGGACTTAAAATAATATAGAAATTACTCTAAATACAAGCTTATTCTAAGATGCAAGAAAAAGAAACTAATCTTAATCTTATCTTAATTAGGTAGATATAGATCTAACCCAACTAAGAGCAAGATAATTAAAGTATTGGGATTTAAATATGTCTACTTTATAATGAATATCAAGTTAATGAAGTAGTTCAATTAACTGATATTATGGTTACCAAAACACATCATATTGAAACCTCTTAACTGAAATAATAAACCAACAACATTCAGGAAGTAGTTCACAAAAATGATATTAATTATCAAATCAGTAAATCCAATAATTGAATAATGATATGTGGAAATAGTTCACAACACATTATCATTCAATAAATCAGTTTTATAAGACAGATTTCTGAGTAAGTAGTTACTCAAAAATGAGAAATTAATTCATAAGAACAGATATATATAATAACAACATTGAGACAAATTACCCATATTGACAATAGTGCACAAAGATGAATAAAATGACACATTCCTGTTACCATAAAAATAAAACTGATATTTGAAACAGTAGTATTAGAAATACCAATTTATTGCATCCATCTCTCTGTCCCTGGTCTCCAACAGCTCTTTACATTGCTTGAACTTCTACTTTCAAAGCTAAAACCACAATAGTGCAAACTTTGCCCTTCATGTATAATTCAAGATACAAAGGGAAAATCCTCAATAATCCCCAGATCTGAGATTTTCTCTCCTCTCTCCTACAACTCTAAATTCCTATTACAGTAGTGCTTTTAGAAGTCTAGAATTGCAGAGGAGAGCCGCCCTTTATTACATTCTGCAATCTGCTATTTATAACATTTGTGAAGTAATTCCTGAGAGGAAAGTTTGTTAAAGAGAAATCTACCAAATCCAATTTTATTTGCTCAAAATTCCAATCTTTAAATGTTGGAGCCTTCTCATTGATTGAGATTCTTTTCTCCATATTTCTTCTATTGTTTTCCTGTAAAAAGAAATCAAAATGAATTAAGATGTAACAATAAAATTAAAATATCATTCTTGTCATTAAAATAAATCCAATCAAATTCAATTAAATAAATAATTGAAAATAAAATGTAAGTTTTCTATTGATGTATGGGATTGTTTGATTGGCCAAGGATATCATTGACGAGTGAATCTGCAATTAGAAGAGGCTTGGACAAATGAAAATAAAACTCAGAAAATTGATTTTGTTTTCAGAATTCGGAGCTTGGTTTTCTGTCTGATGTTTTGTCCAATAAATGACCAAATCTATTAGTGAAACCTCCTCAAAAATATTCTCCTTGATTTTTTCTTTCCAATGAGCCGTCCTGGGCCTCATTTGGCCAAGTATCACTCAATCTATAAGCCTCCAAAGTTGATGGATCAAATCTGACATGAATCTGGAAATTCTGTTGTTGGGCTAAAAATCTAATCCTAAATTAAGATTCTAATTAATTCTAAATTAATTGTTAATTATAAACTAAACTAATTATTAATAAACTATTTATTAATCTAATTAACTGATATCTAATTAGCTATTTATAAACAAATTTAATCTAATTAAAAACCAATTAATATTAATCTAAATGATATTTAAATTTAAATTTAACTAAATTAATTAAATATTACGTATATTAATTAATTTAATTAATATAATATATTACATATAAAATATTAATATATAAACTAATATTTAAAAAATAATAAATATACATTCACCTCCATTATCGGGGGTTTTCAAACTTTGTCATATGCAATAGCTCCGATCCGATCGGGTAATAAAAAAAAATATTTTAATATTAAACCAATGAACTTGCCATGTGACATGCCTTTTCGCAATCGGCGTTGGGAGGGGTATCGGGGATTTAAGAGATGTGTTTATTAAAAAGTCCCGATGCGATCCTCCGATTGCGAAATAATTTTTTATATATTAAATTTTAATTTAATTAAATTAATTATATTTTAAATAATAATTAATTTAAAATTTAATATTAAAGATCAATTTTTTATTTTGGTTTTATTTTATGAGGTTTATTTTATAAACTACAGCCACTTTTAATAAAAATGAAAATTAAACTACAACTATTTTGAAAATAAAAAAATAAATTACAGCCACTTCGAAATTATGATTTTTCGAGATTAGTAATTTATTGGAGTAAATTACTAAAATCCAGTTGCTTCATGATTTGGCTGTATAAGTTAAAAACGAAATAATGTTAGTAAGAACTAACTAGGAGTTAATATTTAAAATGGATGTATTATTGAACTAATTTATTTACAAAATGCAATATTGTACATTTTATGCATTTTTAACCCAGGCTACATAAATAATCAGATTTTCAAAGGAGTGCCATTTTCAAACCAGTTGACCAAATGAGGCAAAACAAGCGTCAATGGGAAGCTTATAAAAAATTGATTCTAACAAAGCAATCAAAACAAGAATTTAAAGAAAATAAAAAATTAACAAAAGCGTAGGGTAATCAATTAAATAAAAATCCTAAAAGGTGTTTAGCCAAAATTTTATAGAAAGGGTCCCCATTATTAATGTGTTCACTTCAAAAATGGGGGGGTTGTGTTTTTACCACAACAATGGCGACACACGGGAGAAGAACCAGTTATCTCTGTTTGATATGAATGAGATTTTCCTAAAATTAAAGTAAAAATAATTAAAGAAGAGAGAATTATGCTTGAAATGCTTGACTAGGTTCATTAGTCTGAATAAAAGCAAGAATCATCTAACTGTAATTTTTCTTAAAATTCCTCATAAATTAAAATATTTCAAAGTTCTATATCAGTCCTTAATTAGTTGTAGAGATAAAGCAGGGGTCACTTTACAGCTTAGCTTTTAAAATATACTCATTTGTCACAGGTAGAGCCACTGCTGCCAGCAAACATCTATAGTCTCGATAGGGTTACCTTTTAATCATCAATGATTCAGAATCCTATCTCTTTAAAAATTATTGATCTAGAAATAAATCCATATATATATGTTTATTTTTTATTTTTATTTTTTTGTTATAAATCTTAAAAGCCATTGTCTTAGTTTGGTGGCCATATAGTTGACAATGCCATTCACTGGTTATAATTGGACTGAACAAGTTGCCTCGTGATGAGACCCCTTGTCTTATAATTGTTGGCAATCATAAGCCATTACCATGGTTTGTTTATCAGTGTTGGTAATGTCAGCCTATTTTTCCTCTATGATCATGGTAAGTAGGCTCATGATGAGACCTCTTAGCTTTTAAGTTTAAATATATTTCTGGATTATACTCTAGAAAAATAAGACTCTTTGGGACAGGGAGAATCATTGACTCCTTAAGAGTTAAGAATGACAATTTCAGAGTTAAAGGTGCTTTGCTGTAAAGTGTCTTTACTTGGTTATAAATAACTTTTCTTGACTGATAATAAAATTTTGAAAGATCTTAATAAAATTTTGAAATTTCAAAATGATTACAATTTCGATGAAAAATAAATTTCTCCAGATTTTATGATACTTTGCCAACTTCTCTTGATTGGTAATCTCTTCCTTAAGTATGTCTACCTTTATAATAAGAAAATCAAACTTCACTAAGAGATTTAAGAAAAAGCTAATAGGTGACTATTAACAATTTTTCTCCATGTATGCTGGCCATTGTTATGTAACAAGTAGGCCTTCCATAGAAATCACGACAAAGTCACTAAAATCAAAACTGAAAACTAAAAGAAAAGAATTCTTATGCTAAAGTGAGAAAAGAAATCAGCAAAAAAAACAAAAATGAAGAAATTTTAAAAGTGGAAAGGAAAATCCAAGTTTCAAAAGATAAACTCAAACAAGAATGTTTATACCAACGTCTCAACAATATGAAGAAAAGAAAATAATTGTGTAACCATTCCTTCTTATGTTGAGATTTAGTAAAATCATACCTTGCAAGGTTGTAAGTGTTTTAGGCTTTTAGATAACAGTGATGATAAAATTCAGCCACAATGAAAATCTTCTGTATGATATCAATCTTCTTGTTTCAAAACATCATCTTAATCATTTTCTAATAAAAGGAATGCTTAAAGGAACAAACTAAAAGTTCAGAAACTTCCTGATATAGCTGTTTCAATGAAGATTATCGCTGCTTCTTGAAATAAAGCCAAGAGAAAAGTATAGGACTTCGAAAATATGATCTGGTAGAAGGTTGGAAGCTTTTTATGAAGAGTTACAAAACAAATTTAAATATCAGAAAAACAAAACTGAAACTAAAGTAATGAAATGGAAATTAATGAAAGTGGGTACATGAATCTTACTATTGGATAATTGCTTTTGATCTTACCTGAAAGGTATCAGTTTCTCCAAGCTAGTTGACTTCTTATTTTAATTAACATTAAAAACATGAAGAAGTCAAACTAACCAAAATCCTTATAACCCAAAATCATTATTTATTTTATTTAAACTAAAGCAAGCAGTAAAATGTAAAAATGAATGCTTTGTGTTTAAGGGAATTGAAATTAAAACCAATGCATCAGAAATGAGAATGAGAATTTGCAGTGATGACTGTTTCTCAAAATATTATAAGTTTTATATAAATTCCATGATTTTATAAATTGTCCAGAATCAAAACCACATCCAAGATAATAAAATTTAAATGTGAAGATAGAGAGGTCTTGAATTCCATTTTTAATTATGGAATTATATATTTAAAACTGAAATATATAAGAAATCAAAATGATTTAAGTATACTGCAAATTGGTCATTAACTACTTTCTTACCATAATGGTTACCCAAGCTTGCTTTTAAAATAACACATCATCGTATCGGATGATTTTCATCACATGTTTCTTCATCATGCTTTAAGTTTAATTTGCAAGACTTCATCTTTGTTGCTATGTCATATATTGATTAAATCTTAATAGCTTAAAGACATGTATTGGAAGCTATCGCGTCGGGGTTGCAATGGCAAATTGCCGATTAAGAACATGTGCAATGAAATGAAGCGATCGCATTATTGAAGAAATATTATATTAGGGATCGTGGACAGTTATGTCACAAATTGCACATCGCACACCGTATCTTGCGATTTGTACTTTGCATATCGCGCATCGCAGATTCAAAATAATGATATGGCCATAAATAAAAATGCGAGGAAGCAATTGCAATATTGGTGATGCAATGGATGACATAACTAATTGGCGATTGGAAAACTTAAGCATCCGATGTAACACAATATATTTCTTGCGATGTCGATATGCGATGAAGAGCGGACCCAATAACTTTTATGATGGGATTTTAATAACATATCGGATCCGAGACATTGGCCCTTTTAAAGTTGTGCTCCTATCATTATTGCGATTAAACGGACGCGATATTTTTTTATGAATTTGATTTGAATTTCATATCGGGTCCGGAATTATGTGGTCATCACAATATTGGTAAAGTCGATTATCAGAGATCAACAATTCATGATAATGAAAGTATACTTCAACTGCAAAGCTCCGATATGCGAAATGCAATATAAGTGAGGTAATACATGAAGATCTTTTATTAGCAATATGAAAATCAAGTCGAAATATTTCAAATATGAATCTTGCGATAATGTTTTAAATTTCACTTGGGTTTTCTAATGAATGAAAGTAAAGCTAAAAATTTCTTAAATTCTAATGAAACACAAATAAAATTTCCCTAAACCTATTGCAAATTTGAAATGGGTTTGCTTCTTACTTAAAGTTTGGAAAACAAATAAAAATATGCAAATAAAACAGAACACGAATAAAAATAAACTAAGGAAAAGAGAAACTAATAAGAGATGAGAATGAACTTGTGAATGCATACCTGGAAGGAAATTCTTTATAGTTTTAACCTCATGAATTTTCAAATCCTTCGTTGGATTTATCAAAATTTTGACTTTGTTCAAAATCATCTCATCATTTATTCTAAATGTAAGAGTGTAATCAGCCTAAATAAAATCTGTTTATTCATGTTCAGGAAATGTAAAATTTATCAGAAATAAATATGAAAATAGTCTTCCCTTTTGAATTGAAACAGCAATTTATTACCTCTACTTATTCCGAATAACTTGAGAAGAATATGTATTGTTATAGTGACTATTCAATAATGCCTTTAGTAAATGAATATGATGCATATTGCAACATTAGATAATAAACGTAAAGGTCCAAATGGAATAAAGCCACAAATTGTGGAAGAATATCAACACAGATTTGAATGTGTGCACACAGCCGAATGGACATCCTTAGCAAATTTCAAGGAAAATAATATGAACTTCATATGATTACTGTGAAAGGTTAAACTGACTAATAATGATTGAATTAGAATTAAGCTTATCATAGATAGTCATACATTTCATGGAATAATGAGATCATGAAGCTTCTATATCCTCAAATCCTTACCATATAAATTTCACAAGAAAATCTTAGAAGGAAATCTCGAAATAAAGAAAAGTGGCTTTGAGGCGATCGATGCCAAGTGCAACCTTAATTGAATTTAATCAAGAGATTATTCAGAATAGGCAGAGTAGAGGTATTGTTGTAAGAAATTTAAAAAAATGAAAACAATAATTAAAACTTTCTGATAAGGAGAAAATGTTTTCACTGAACATATATGAAAATGGTTGATTGCTTTGTTTTATTTTTTAATCTACAGAACTATTAAAAATAAATTAACTACATAAAACAAATTAACTAAATTAATTCTACTCCTATTCTAACCATATACATGAAAATGACTGGGTATAGTCATATTTCCAGTGTAACCATTCTCTCATTTTTATTCCCGCATATATGTAGAGTTCAAATGTTAGTAATAAAAATACAAATCTAACTAAACTAAGGAAAATAAATATGAAATCAGAATGTACAGTTATTGTTATTGTTAGTAACTTATTTAAAATCTCTTTCTCTTGAATTTTCCTTTCCAATTGAATATCAATTGGATCATAGAAATCTGGATGGATCTCTATTAATGATTGAGAAATGTTCAAAGGAAGAGATAACAGGCCAGATTGTAAAGATGAGCTTTTAAATTCAAAGGCCTGGAAAAAATCATTAGTTTTATATGCGAATGTTAAATTATTGACGATCTTCCATGAAGGAAAAGTTTCCAAATATTTTTCAAATGAGTCAATGAAAAATGGATGGAAATCTTTCAAATGAAACAGAAAATTATTAATTAAATTAGATTGCTAGCTAGATTGTAAAAATACATTCTCTTGTTGATATTGCCTTTGAAAAGATAGAAGCTTTTGATAAAATATTAGCATCGATTGAAATTGAAATTGAAATAGCTTTTGATGCTCTCGATTATAATATAAAACTTCAATTTTCCAACGGGGCAATGCATCAATTGAATGTTTGATGGTAAAGTGCTCAATATGCCAGCGTAATATATCAAAATTTTGAAAAATAAAATCTGAAATAAAATCTAATTTTATACAAAATAAGTGAGGAAATAAAAATAAAATGAAATCACTATTTTTACAACTAATGTTACAACACAATTGGGATCGTTTTGAAATAATTTCTTTTTCACAAGGATTGGCCAGAATTATGGAATTTGAGTAATTTTGAATTCCAACTTGTGAATTAGAAAACGAATTATGATTATGAGTAGGAATGAGAGCTTGATCATGATATGAATCATAAATTGGAATGTTTTCTTGAATAGTGAAATCATGAAGATAATTTGTTGCTCTAAAATGAGGATAGGTTGGAATAATTTCTAAATTGAAACGTTCCTCATTCTCAGATGTTATTTGAATTTTATCATGAGGATTTTCTTGAGAAAAATTGAAATCAACATCCTCAATATCAGAGTAATTATCATAAATGACCTCACAAGATTCTCTAGAATTCCCTTCGATCTCATCCAATATATCAAAACAAGGAGGAACAAGAATTTCATGCTCATTAATGGCAAAAGAATGATCATTAATTACTTCTCTATCTTGATAAAAACTTAATAGTAATTCATTTAGATCAGCCTCTGTATTTTCTAAAATATCATTAATACCAAGAGGGGAAAAATTACCATCATTAAAAATATCAGGATAAAGGGAAAAATATGAACCTGAAACAATGTATTTAAAAGTGTCTCTATTTGAGAACTCTTGTGCATTATCCTCATTGTAAATTTCAGATTCTAAATCATTCCTTTATGTACTCATGCTTTCTTAAAGAAGACTGCTTTGCTGCTCTGATTTCGACATTTGCATATCATGGAAAAATTCAAAAATTTGTACAACAGTTTGCATGCTATTATTTACTTTGATTTCTGCTTGTACTTGTTGATTTGCGATCTGATTTTCTGAATTGACCGCAGAGTAATTTTCAGATTCCAAAGCAGCTCTTTCTCCAAAATTGGTGTTGTTGTCTTCTTGCATTTGATTAGAAATATTTTCCAAGCTTTGTGAAACCACTTCATCACAATTTACTTGCACATCCAAATTGGAATTCTCATTTATGTTAGAAGAGGATGAAACAAAACTTGAACTAATTTCATATGGATTGGGAATAGGAGGAAGAGAACAAATATATTCAAACCAATCTAGTGATTCTTCTTTCGTAGGTTTATCTTCATCTTTAAATCTTAAGCAATTCAAATGAAATCGAATATTAAAATCATTAACAGACTCATTTTCAAATCTTCGTAGATATTCAATTTCATCACATACCTGTTCATAATCGTAGCCGTCGAATTTAAAAACCAAAATTGTAACAAATTGATCCCAGTTGTGGATTGAGGCAACCGGAAGAGTTCTACGCCAGTTTTTGGCTTTTGCCACAAATGTGAGAGTAAAAATTCTGCATAAAATGCCTTCATCAATTCCTTGAAAATCATAACTTGAAACATTTTGAATAAATTGAAGGACATGATTAAAAGCAGAAAAATTTCCCTTACAATTAAACTTTACCTGAGACAAGAGTCTTACCACTTCGGGTGGAGTATTGGAGGACGCACGTCCATAGATGCACCTCCAAATTGGAAGCTTAAGAGGAGTCATCAAAATAAATAAAATATTAAAATTGAAAAGACTCCAATAGAAAAAAGTCTCGGCCCTCCTTCTAGCGCTAAAAATGTTGATGCCTCGAAAATCGCTGCAACAACAATGGGGGATAACCACTCGGTCCAGACCTTAAAGCAGCTTTTTTTCCGTTGGTGTGGTGGCTACGACTGGTTTAACTAGGTCCAGTTACCTTCTCCCTATTGCTATTGGTTTATGATGTATCTTTACCTACCAATAGACAGCGATATCAGATCACTTCTTCTTGCTGATCAGGCAATAGAATGACCCTTAAGCTGATTTGGGTTCAGCCAAGCCACAACTAAAATTTTCCTCTTTGAGAAGAGGACTTAAAAGAATATAGAAATTACTCTAAATACAAGTTTATTCTAAGATGCAGGCAAAAGAAACTAATCTTAATCCTATATTAATTAGGCAGATATAAATCTAACCCAACTAAGAGCAAGATAATTAAAGTATTGGGATTTAAATATGTCTTCTTTATAATGAATATCAAGTTAATGAAGTAGTTCAATTAACTGATATTATGGTTAACAAAACAAATCCTATTGAGACCTCTTAACTGAAATAATAAACCAACAACATTCAGGAAGTAGTTTACAAAAATGATATTAATTATCAAATCAGTAAATCCAATAATTGAATAATGATATGTGGAAATAGTTCACAACACATTACCATTCAATAAATCAGTTTTATAAGACAGATTTCTGAGTAAGTAGTTACTCAAAAATGAGAAATTAATTCATAAGAACAGAGATACATAATAACAACATTGAGACAAATTACTCATATTGACAATAGTGCACAAACATGAATAAAATGACACATTCCTGTTGCCATAAAAATAAAACTGATATTTGAAACGGTAGTATTAAAAATACCAATTTATTGCATCCATCTCTCTCTCCCTGGTCTCCAACAACTCTTTACATTGCTTAAACTTCTACTTTCAAAGCTAAAACCACAATAGTGCAAACTTTGTCCTTCATGTATAATTCAAGATACAAAGGGAAAATCCTCAATAATCCCCAGATCTGAGATTTTCTCTCCTATCTCCTACAACTCTAAATTCCTATTACAGTTGTGCTTTTAGAAGTCTAGAATTGCAAAGGAGAGCCGCCCTTTATTATATTCTGCAATCTGCTATTTATAACATTTGTGAAGAAATTCCTGAGAGGAAAGTTTGTTGAAGAGAAATCTACCAAATCCAATTTTATTTGCTCAAAATTCCAACCTTTAAATGTTGGAGCCTTCTCATTGATTGAGATCATTTTCTCCATATTTCTTCTATTGTTTTCTTGCAAAAAGAAATCAAAATGAATTAAGATGCAACAATAAAATCAAAATATCATTCTTGGCATTAAAATAAATCCAATCAAATTCAATCAAATAAATAATTGAAAATAAAATGTAAGTTTTCTATTGATGCATGGGATGGTTTGATTGGCCAAGGATATCATTGACGAGTGAATCTGCGATTAGAAGAGACTTGGACAAATGAAAATAAAACTCAGAAAATTGATTTTGTTTTCAAAATTCGGAGCTTGATTTTCTGTCTGATTTTTTATCCAATAAATAACCAAATCTATTAGTTAAACCTCCTCAAAAATATTCTCCTTGATTTTATCTTTCCAATGAGTCGTCTTGGGCCTCATTTGGCCAAGTATCACTCAATCTATAAGCCTCCAAAGTTGATGGATCAAATCTGGCATGAATCTAAAAATTTTGTTGCTGGGCTAAAAATCTAATCCTAAATTAAGATTCTAATTAATTCTAAATTAATTATTAATTATAAACTAAACTAATTATTAATAAACTATTTATTAATCTAATTAACTGATATCTAATTAGCTATTTATAAACAAATTTAATCTAATTAAAAACCAATTAATATTAATCTAAATGATATTTAAATTTAAATTTAATTAAATATTACATATATTAATTAGTTTAATTAATATAATATATTACATATAAAATATTAATATATAAACTAATATTTAAAAAATAATAAATATACACTCACCTCCATTATCTTTTATTCACTCCACTCATACGTATGAGTGATTTGAAAACTCAAACAAATATAAAACTTAAGACATGTCTTTGTTTAAATGCCCCATGCCTTATGAACCATCGCATATCGGCGATCGGGGAAGGAGGCTATTGGGGGTTTTCCAACTTTGTCATATGCAATAGCTCCGATCCGATGGGGTAATAAAAAAAAATATCTTAATATTAAACCAATGAGCTTGCCATGTGACATGCTTTTTCGCAATCGACGTTGGGAGGGGTATCGGGGATTTAAGAGATGTGTTTATTAAAAAGTCCCGATGCGATCCTCCAATTGCGAAATAATTTTTTATATATATTTTTTATATATTAAATTTTAATTTAATTAATTTAATTATATTTTAAATAATAATTAATTTAAGATTTAATATTAAAGATCAATTTTTTATTTTGGTTTTATTTTATGAGGTTTATTTTATAAACTACAGTCACTTTTAATAAAAATAAAAATTAAACTACATCTATTTTGAAAATAAAAAAATAAATTATAGCCACTTCAAAATTATGATTTTTCGAAATTAGTAATTTATTGGAGTAAATTACTAAAATCCAATTGCTTCATGATTTGGCTGTATAAGTTAAAAACGAAATAATGTTAGTAAGAACTAACTAGGGGTTAATATTTAAAATGGATGCATTATTGAACTAATTTATTTACAAAATGCAATATTGTACATTTTATGCATTTTTAACCCAGGGTACATAAATAATCAGATTTTCAAAGGAGTGTCATTTTCAAACCAGTTGACCAAATGAGACAAAACAAGTGTCAATGGGAAGCTTATAAAAAATCGATTCTAACAAAGCAATCAAAACAAGAATCCAAAGAAAACAAAAAATTAACAAAAGCGTAGGGTAATCAATTAAATAAAAATCCTAAAAGTTGTTTAGCCAAAATTTTATAGAAAGGGTCCCATTATTAATGTGTTCACTTCAAAAATTGGGGGGTTGTGTTTTTACCACAACAGGAAAAAATGAATATGACTAAAGAAAAAACAATATGAAAGAGTGCAATGCAATGGTTCAACTCAAATCGGCAATTGTAAGATTTAGAATGGGCAGAGATAAAATCATGGATAGGATTATTTTATGACTTACTGCAAGATTTTGGAGCAAATTTCCTTTTATTATGGGCTTTCTTTAATTTAAAATGAAAGAAGTTGTAAACCCATGAAAAATTTGAACAAGGAATGGCTAAGAATTCAATTTCATCTACATTAATGATTATAAGCTCATCTCATACATTTCTTAAGCAAGGAAATATGAATAGAAGCAACAATATAAAATACCCATATTCTGATGAAAAAACAAATACTTCTCTGAACATGTTGCGGATTGTAAAGGGCTGACTGCTCACTTTATTCTAAAGCCAACTAAATTTGTTTCTACAAATCAAAACTAATGAATACCCGCAAAAAGAAGTAAAAGGGAAGTAAGAAATAGACTAATGAAGATAGAAAACTAACAACAAATGAAGATAAACATATTTATGCATACCTAGAAGAGTCGAGTTGTAAGTTTACCTCATGAATCTTCAAGTTCTCCCATGCATTTGCATAAGTTCAAAATCATCCTCTTATTCAATTTAAATTATCTACTAAGTAATGATAAATTTGCATTTGTTTTTTATTTAAATTGAAGAAAATGTGATAAAAATGACCATAAGAAATGTTTGTGAATTTAGGGAAAATTGGTATGCTTGGTTGTAATGATTCTTTGAAATTTCATCATTCATTATTTTGTTTGAGAAAAGCGATTTTAATCTTATGATGAAAATTTCTAAAGAGGGAAAACCAAGAACATCACACATATGTATGATCAAAAGTGCTCTAAGCCACATTTGCCAAAAATTAAATGGATAAGAGAGGAAACATTTGATCCATTATTTATTTATTAAAAATTGATAATTTAAACTGAAAAATAAAAGAGAGATGAACTAAGAAACAAAATGAATCCTATTACTAGTGTAACTAATTGAGAGAGCATATGACTAAGTATAGTCATACTTCCAGTGAAGCCATTATCTCATTTTTAATTATGTACATATGAAAATGTCAAAAATCGGTAACAAAAATAAAACTGCAACTAAATCATTAAAAGAAAAACTCAACCTACTATTTACATAAGCCTTACCTTGAAATTCCTTCAAACATCTGCCTACAGGATCATAAAATTCAGGATGTATTTCAATCGATGCTTGAAATAGGTTCAGGGGAAGAGGAAACAACATCCAACATTGAATAATATGTCTTTAACTATCATAGGTTGTTGTAAGAAAACAGTTTTATGCACAAAAGAAAGTGCATGATTAGAAATATTCTTTTTGATGAAACATGGATAACAATGTAGAAGATTTCAAAAGGTATTACATGGCTAGTGAGAATACAATAGTGGGCTTTCGAATGTCAACATTTGTGAAAAAATAATTTGAAAATCATAAACAAATTGGCCACACATAATCATCAAATAAAATCTCAAAATAAGAAGTAGCCAATGTTCATGATTGAAATTCTAAAATCGATTTTCATATATGTTGATTAATGCACTTGATGAGAGACTAGAGTTTTGATATTCAAAATGCCAACACAATATGCCCAGAAAAATCAAAAATAAAATTTGAAAAAGAAAGAAATTGAAATGGGGGAAATGAGAGAAAGGGAAACTATAATGTACATTTATGTTATAGATAATAGTACAACATAGTGGGAGTTTGTTTGTAAAGATTTCATTTCCACAAGTGATTATAAAATTAAAGTCATTTTTGTCTTTGTTCACTTGCAGAGATGGGAGAATTTCAAGATTATGATCACAAAAAGGTATGTCATCATCGTAGGAGTCATAAATTGGGGTAGATTCATGATTGTTGAAATCATCATGATGATCGAATGATGAAGAATTAACTGAAACATTTAAACTAACATCCTTTCCCTCTTCAAAAACATATTCACTTAAAGAATGGGAGTCAATTAAAACAATTTTTGAAGAAGAAGAATAACAAGGTTCAATGTTTTCATCATCATGAATAATTTCGTTAGTATCTTCTTTTCCTAAATCAGAATCAGATAGGGAATTGTATGCCAAAGAATTTTCAAAATTGTAAACAATTAAATTTTCTCTATTCCTATCAGAACTTACTGATAATTTGTAAATGATAACTCCTTCATCTTTTGAACTATTATCAATGCCAAAAAGAGCAGTTTCATTATCATTCAATGAATTATCAAACAAATCGGGATACAAAGAAAAGTGGGAATTTGAATTTACAAACCTGTAAATTTTGCAGTTAGAAGAATGTTGCTCGTTGTCCAAAATAGGCATTTAAGATTCTTCCATTTTTGTATTGTTTTCAATTTCATATTGTTGATTATTGTCTTCACAAAAATCAAATTTTTCATGCATTTGATCAATCAGCAAATTGTTGTTGAGCTGCTCCATTTTATTATCAACAAATTGTGAATTAATTTCAGTAGTAGACTAGGTGTTGTTGTCATTCTCTGGTTGATTTAAATGTTTTTTATTGCTACTAATAGATTGTGCATCTTTTTGAATTTCTAGTTGATCAACATTATGTAAATTTGGAGTAGTTCTGGCATAATGATTAGCATTTGTAATTTCAATTTGTGAAGAATCAAAATTTCCATTTTGAGCAATTGTATCAACAATGGATATACTTCCTAGTTATTCATAGTTATCATAGGACAAAGACACTAAATGTTTACACCATCCAATTAATTGGAATTGAGGAGGCAAATATTTGGACTGAAATTGCATTAAAATTAATTTAAATCTAACATAAAACATATCCAAAGTATCACCTTCCATCCTCCACAATTCTTCTAACTAATCACACACTTTTTCTTAATCATATTCTTGAAATGCATGAAGGTAAAGCTTCGAAAATTTGTCCCAGCTATGTACGGAGTGTTAGCCCCCTGTTGCAACAGGGTATTTTTTCATGATCGACATTTTTACATACCAAATATGTCATACTTTGCAAGCTGCAGTGTTCCATATTCCCATAAGAGACCAAAGAAGAAAGCCATGAAGTGTGCTAGTCCAAATGCCAGTGTTGATTCCAATTTTTGATGAGTTGTTCCAGTTTTGAAGAAGTTTTCATTTAAGGGAGGTCCAAACAGTTTAATCTTGGTCTCCCTAGGTTTCAATTTCCTGTTTTAGAATATAGAGAATGATATCTGTCCAAATAGTTTAATCTTGGCAGATCTGTATATAGGTAGAGAATCAAAGGGACCCAACTGTTTAATCTGGGCCCTGGCAGAAATAAGTGCAGATTTAGATAGGAAAAATTCAAAAGAAAAAATGTAAATCTGGGTCTGCAAGTCTAAGTGCACCCAAAACAAAAAGAAGAAAAAATGTTAGGAGAGTAGGCCGGGTAGGTAGCTGTGTGGTTGCAGAATGATAATTTATGATCAATTTTGTGTTACAAAGTGCTTTATCTTTACAGATCACAGTGCAGGCAGTTTTCAAGCAAAGGAGCTCAAAGGTGAACATCACTAACTCCCCCTTCTTCTAAATTCCCCAAGTCATTTACTAACTTCCCAAAGAGGTCAAGATCTGCTTGATTCCTCTTAAGTTTCATCATCATCCATAGCAGTTGCCTTGGTGAAGATCTGCTTCACTCAAGGATTCTATTTCTTTTCAAAGTCTTTTCCCCAAAATTAGCCTAAGGTTCCTGACCTTAGCACTTGCTGATTACCTTCATATTAACTACTAACAGTATTGTATAACTCCCTATCAGTTTTCCCCTTTCCCCTATTAAAACTTTGTATTTAAAATCCCCCTATGTAAATATACCCTCCCTGGCAATATAACTATATTTTTATAAGTCCGGGAAAAAACGGTCCATCCGGGGCTGTTTTTAGCCCATCCGTGTCTTAAAAGGGATTAATCCGACACCTGGCCAGATTAATAACCTCTCCCCTAGCCCTAAACCCTCAAAAACCCCCTTTTCCGTCCCTAACCCAAAGTTTTTGCATAAATACATTAACCCCGCGTATTAAACCCATATAACACCCATAACCCACATAAACCTAAGTTTTAAACCCACCGCGCGCTATATTTAAAAGGGAATATTCTGCGCATATTCCCCGCCCTAACCAGCCGTCGCCTCGTCCTTCCCGCCAGCTGTCCGATCGTCCGCCCCGCAGATTGACGGTGGGCGGGCCATCCCATCTCCAAAACGCCTGAGCTTTAGCGTCCGGGAGATGGGCGGTATTACCGCCGTACTTCCCGCCACGCGTCAGCTCCTGGGCTGTGACGGAGCCCCCTCTGACAAAACCGCTCCCCCCCCAAGGGTGGTGCACCACAAAACCACTTACTGCCTCCTGCCCAGTGACGTCACCGCTTATGTCACCCCCCTGCACAGTCACCGCTTACGTCGCCCCCCTCTGCCCAGTCACATGTCAAGTCACTTGCCTGCGTGGCCCCTTGCCACGTACCATGCCACGTCACCATCCGTACATGATGACGTCATGCTGACGTCATCCTGCCATGTCATCATGCTGACGTCACCCGCCGTACAACGTCACGTCATGCTGACGTCATCAGTACTTTTTGGCGCGAAGGGCAAAAAATCGCACTTCGAAGCCCCGAAATCAGATTCTAAGGCAGTTTTTCATCGCTAGATTTTTTGGGCCTGAATCGGGAATCTTTTGGGAATCTTTTCATTCTACGGCCCCCAGCAGGCCCGAAAGGCGCCGAATGACCCATTTTTCTTCTCGAAGCTAGCCAGAAGGAGCAGAAAACAGTTTTGAAAGAAACAAAGGCCAAACAGCGGCCATAAATTTGTGAATAAGACCCATAGCACGTCAGAACAGCATCAATTTATTGCCAAAGGGTATCAGAGGAAGAAGAAGAGCCAAAGAATATCAGTCAAGATTTTTTAGGGGCTCGAAGCACCTGAACATTGATGAGCCCCCCCCAGAAAGTCAAATCAGGAGGCGTAAGCCCATCCTTGCCCTCAAATCATAGTTAAAGCTTTAAATGCAGACAGACAGCAGAGATGCAGAAACCCATACACATTTATTTCAGAAAACACTGCAGAAAGCCACCAAGGTCAACATCATTTACTCAGTTTTGATACGGCGGCCCTGAGCGCAGCTCGAGATATTTTTGCATTTATTACTAGATAGGATTAGGTTAAGTAATCATTTTTCTTTCAGACCTGATTAGGTCAAGATGTAATAAAGGAACTCGGTAGATAGTTTTTCCCTATATATACCGCCCTCTACATTGTTACAAGGGCTGGTTGATTGAGAATTTTCACTAGAGACTCGCATTGTATACCTGAGTTTTTTCTATAATCAAAGATTGTTGAAAGTTTGGAGAGCAAACTGACTGTTGTAAAATGAATGTTTTTGGAGATATGAAGATGGAATTCTTGTGCTGCAGCCTGAATCAATAAGTGCATATTACCTATGTTTATTGTTTACCACTATCTAAATAGCAGAAAGAAAGAATAGCCTAGAATTAGCTTAAATACTCTCTATGCTCAATTTCTGTTGTTTCTTTATGTTTTTCTCTGATTGAATTGGTTATGAATATGAATTCCTCCTGGCTCATGTTTACCCCAGTTCACCTGTGTTTGCCAATTATCTAGGGATTCTTTACTGCCCCTAGGTAGCGCTCTGTTACCTCCTCTGTTAAGCTGATTGAGAGATTCTTAACTGCCTCTCATCACTTAGCATTTTTCCCATCATTTTAACCTGAAATATTGTTTCATGCACAACTATCTTGCTCCACTTTCCCTCTCTTGTGACCGAAGAAACGCTCCAGCAGTTATCCTCCTTGACTCCACGCCCAATGGTTTGAAACTTCCAGACTATGCCTTGCCTCTCTGTCTGAAAACATCAATTTTCCCACCAAAAACAAAACAAAAACCCTCTGAACCCGAAACCTAGCCTAAAATCCTTTTCAACAAAGCTAAATCCTAAAGAGAGAGCCCTCTCTGATTGCAGGTTGGCTAGAACCTGCAATCCAAAGTTGGTCTGTGGTTACCTCGGCCATATCCTTTTCCAGAGCTTAAGGACAACCTGAGTGATAACATAATGGCGACTCCGCTGGGGACCTTCCTCAGATAGTTTCACGAAGAAGGTAAGAAAGCTCTGCTGGGACCATAAATCAAACTTTCCAGTTGTTGTTTATCTCTTAAAACTACAGATGAAGCCTGAAAGTCAGCCAGGAAGCCTTTGAGACTGTTTTTGCTTTGCATTAAGAGGAGTAAATAAATGTTGCTTCAGTCAATCTTCATGCTAGTTTTAAGTTACAAACGAGTTGTCTCATATTTTAATTAGTCCCTTGTTGATTACAAAACATTCCCCGGAAAATTACCCAAAAAACAATTCAGAAGCTGGCTCCCAAGAAAAATCCACGATATACAAGGTCAAATCCAGACCCCAACCCTCCAGCTGTTTTTGAAAACCCTAACATAATCTCGAAAATCATTAGGAAGCAAGAAAGACAGTAAGATTTGGCTGATTTGAGCCCTGAAACAACTTACCCTAGCAGTATTCCGACTCCTGTCAAGGTTTTGTTCCATTCAACCCCTATTTCCCTTAGTTCATCATCTACATCCCATAGTACTCCTTCCACACCTTCATTCACTGAACATACTAGCACTACTGTTGTTTCCAGTGTTCCAGTTACTCCTGTGATCCCCGTTACTCCAGTTGTTCCACTTATCCCCGTTGTTCCACTTATACCTGCCAATATGGCTAATAGATATGCACCCCTGCAATTACCTGCTAACGTTGGGGCTTTACCTCAAGAGTACCAATCGAAAATCACATATTTTGATTACACCGGTCCTTTCACAGCCCTTCAGCACACCAAAAAGATGCAAGACTATCTTGAAAACTATGAGATAGATGATGATAGTGTAAGAATGAGAATTTTTGTTCAGAGTTTGACAGGTGATGTAAGAACCTGGTTCAGATCACTTGCTACAAATTCCATAACCACCCCAGACGAGCTTTACCAATCCTTTACCAACAGATGGGAGAAGAAGAAAGACCCCTTGCACATACTAGCTGAATATGATACGATCAAATGAGGTCCTCAAGAGACTGTTTTGGAGTACTGTGCAAGATTCAATAATGTATATAACGCAATACCACAGAACTTAAGGCCTCCACCTGATCTGGCCTTGTACAAATTTCCCGATGGATTCGACCCGGATATGGCATACCAGTTAAAAGAAAGAGCTCCTCAAACCCTTGCGGACATGCAAAATGTTGCTGTCAGCGTAGAAGCCAATTTAATTGCCAAAAGAAACAAAGCTAGAATGGAAAGAAGAACCATCTTGAAGGAAGAAACCTCAGATTTTGATTAAAAGCTTTATGCTATCATCAATGGTCTGCAAAGGCTGGGAGAAAGAGTAGAAAATGTTGAGAGAAAAGCATCATGGGAAGGACAACAGTCTAATACCATAAGGAACCCAAATTTTAGAAAAACGCAGAACACAAATGCTGGTAGGCCTAACCAAGACCATGATATAAGACCCCCTTTCCAAGATAATTATGTTGAAGGATCTACATCTAGTGAACCCATAGAGGACACTCACATGAACTTAATGGATCTAAAGGGTGAGCACCAAACTGTCATGTCCCAAGAAGATCAAAATGAACCCGATTACAATCAGTTTCAGACTAAGTCTGGCGAGTCTTTTGATTTTAAACAAGGTTATGATACTGTTGTGTATGAAGTACACAAACAATATAAGCTGAGAACTAGGACCATTGACATTTCCGAACCTAGTAAAACAAAGGAAGGCAAACAACCCAACAAGACTAAAGGCAAGGTTGTCATAACAGAACCAGCTGATATACCTATTCTAAACCTGCATCAAGTCACTGCAGAAGACATAACAAAAATACAGCCTTCCAAATATCAGCCTTTGCCACCTTCTTCCTCGAAAGAAAGCTCGAACAGGGTTCCAAAAAACTTTCCTGAAGTTGAAAAACCACAAGCAAAAACCTCCCATAGCAGTGATAAACAAGAGCAAAACGCAGACAATTCAAATGAAACAGAAAAAACTGCTATTATCAACACCAAAACTCCACTAGAAAAGCCATTTAACTTAGAGACAGAAATAGCTAAGTTAAAAATATCCATTCCCCTCTCAGAATTGGCTAAACACGATGTATATAGGCAGCAAATTCAAAAATCACTTCAAATGCCAGAGGTTAAGGATGATGTAAATGTTTTAGATGACACCCCAGAGCTGCTATTTGGCCCAGAAGTTAACGGAAAATCAACACATGGACCTGTCCCACCCTTTTATGTCAGTTTGCATATACATGATAAGGTTTTGCACAATGCTATGTTTGACTCAGGGGCATCGCACAATCTTATGCCCAAAGCAGTTATGGAAAAACTGAATCTTGATGTTACAAGACCTTACAAAGATCTATACTCATTTGACTCAAGTCAAGTGAAATGTCTAGGCCTCATCAAAGACTTGTGTGTCTCCTTAGTCCAATATCCCAACAAGACCATCCTCATGGATGTAGTGGTTGCTGACATTCCACCAAAGTACGGTATGCTCCTGTCAAGATCATGGGGAGCAAAACTCCAAGGATCCCTTCAATTAGACCTTTCCTATGCCACCATTTCAGTCTTTGGGCAACCAAAGAGACTGTATAGAGAAACGCTCATGAAATATGTGGTAAGTAGTGAGAGCAAGCCTGAAAATTTTCCCATTTACTCAATCCACTCTGATATGGATTCTTTTATTTTGTTTAATGATGATACAAATGTTTCAATTGATAATGAGCCCTTCACTCTAGAGCAACAAGCACACATCAACGAAGAGTCGGTTGCAAATACCCACGAAACTGTCACAGTAATTGATGCAACCAGCCTACCAAAAGAAGTTCCCCAAACAGAAATTTTAAATCTTCCCAATCCTAAAACGACTCAATCTCTTCACACTGACCATAAGCGAGAAATCACATGGTATTTAGAGTTTGATGGCTCTGTCAACAAGTTAGGAGCAGGGGCAGGTGTCTAGATTCACAACACACATAACAACCATGCAGAAGGACATGCCTACAGACTAAATTTCAAATGCACAAATAACATGGCAGAGTATGAGGCTCTGCTTTTAGGCCTTAAACTCCTCAAAACTCTAGGAGCTGCAAAGGTCTCTATTTTAGGAGACTCTGATTTAATTACACAATAGATGAAAGGAAATTTTGTAACCAATGACAACAGAATGAGGGCCTATAGGACTGCTGCCACTAATATACTCCAGGCATTCACTGAATTCAAGCTTGACAAGATTTCAAGAAATCACAACATTCATTCACACAGCCTAGCTACTTTTGTTAGTACATGCAAGCTTCCTTTTGACCCAAACCATCACTTTACAGCTGAAATAAAACATAGGCCCGCAGTCCCAAATAACGTTAAAGATTGGCAAGTATTCGAAAATGATGCCCAGATTAATAATTCCCTCACCCTTGAGCATGAGTTTTCGAATATTAACATCGACATGGATGCTATGATAGATACAGAACACCAAACAAATGAAACTCAGCAAGATGTAACAGCTGCAACAGTCAAGAAAATCCTGAAACCAACTATTTTTGACAAAGAAAACATAGAACAGCTGAAACAAATACACTTGGAAGATATAGCCAAAACAGAGGCAGACATCATTGACTTAAAGGATAACTTTTTGCCTGTTGGCCTAACCCCATTAGAAGATATGTTTGATGCTAATGACGTGCCAAGAAAGCCAAAATTGCAGCCCATAAACACCGAGATAGAGGAACACAACATTGGGACAGTAGAAAGGCCAAAAATGATCAAACTGTCCAAAAACTTACCACCCGATCAAAAGCCCAAGTATATTGACTTATTCAAAGAGTTCCAAGATGTATTTGCTTGGAGCTATGAGGATCTGAAATCCTATGACACCTCGGTGATCCAACACACCATTCCTTTAAAACCAAACCAGAAACCCTTCAAGCAGAAACTTAGAAGAATAAACCCTATGCTTCTTCCCCCAATTGAGAAGGAAGTAAAGAGGATGTTTGAAGCAGGCATCATAGCACCCATCAGATTTTCCGAATGGGTGTCCAATCTTGTTCCTACGAGAAAAAAGACAGGCGAAATCAAACTTTGTGTAGACCTCAGAAACCAAGTCTCCCTAAAATACCATTACCCTTTGCCTAAAATGGACCACATCTTGCAAAGAGTAGTGGGATCATCTAGAATCTCTTTGCTAGATGGTTTTTCAGGTTTTAACCAAATACTTGTTCACCCGGACGACCAAGACAAAACTGCTTTTACTACACCCTGGGGAACATTCAAGTATGTAAAGATGTCATTCGGTCTTAAAAACGCTGGTGCTACCTTTCAACAAGCAATGGATATCGCTTTCGCCAAAGAAATACATGACTTCCTATTTTTCTACCTTGATGACTTAACCCCATTTTCCAAATCTGATGAAGAACACCTCAAGCATCTCAGGCAAATTTTCATGACATGTAGGAAACATGGCATTTCCTTGAACCCCAAGAAGTCTCTGTTTGGCCTTGAAGAAGGCAAATTACTTGGCCACATCATATCAAAGGATGGGATCAGAATTGATCCTGAAAGAATACAAGCCATCCTCCAAATCCCATTTCCAAGAAACATTAAAGAGCTACAAGCATTCCTTGGGAAAATCAACTTCTTGAGAAGATTTATTCCAAATCTAGCTGAGCATATAAGATTGTTAAGCAACATGTTAAAGAAGGATGCCAAGGTAAAATGGTCTCTTGAAACCAAGCAAGCATTTGAGAGTATCAAATCAGCCTTAACACAAACCCCTGTCCTAACTAGCCCACAGTTTGATAAAGATTTTATCATATTTTCGTTTGCATCTGATCACACCATAGCCGCTGTCCTTTTGCAAAAGGATGAACAGGGAGCTGAAAAACCAATTGCTTTTTTCAGCCGAGCATTAAGAGACGCCCCTTTGAAGTACCCAATAATGGAAAAGCAGGCCTATGCACTTGTTAAGGCCATCAAGGATTTCAGAGTGTACATATTATATTCACACGTGATTGCCTATGTCCCACATGCTGCTGCAAAAGACATATTGACCCAAGATGGATTAGAAGGCAAAAGAGGCAAGTGGATTGCAAACATCCTTGAATATGACATAGAGATAAAACCAACCAGGCTGATAAAGGGACAAGGTTTAGCTAAACTGATGTCCGAGATGAATTTTCAAGCCTTAGAGATTAACCAGCTGGACAATGAACCGGAGCTGGCGACTCCACAAATCAGTGAAATCTTTTTACAATCCCCATGGTACGCTGATATATGCTTTGTATTGTTAAACCTGTGTGCTCCCCCAGGATTGTCCAGAACCAAGAAAAGATTTTGGAAAATGAAGGCTTTAAACTTTTGTGTTATAGATGGTGCATTATTTTGGAGAAATCATGAAGGTATATTGCTTAATTGTTTAACCATGAATGAAACTAACAATGTCATGAAAGAATTCCATGTAGGTGACTGTGGAGGACATCTATATTGGAAGTCCACTGCTGATAAAATTCTAAGGGCTGGTTTTTATTGGCCCTCTCTTTTTGCAGACATAAAGAAGTTTGCCATGTCATGTCACAAATGCCAAATTTTTGAGGGCAAGAGAAAGTTATTGCCCCTGCCCCTTAAACCCATCTCCACAGAAAAACCTTTTCAACAATGGGGTCTTGACTTCATTGGAGAAATCCATCCCTCTTCCTCAGGCCAGCACAAATGGATCCTAACAGCCACCGACTATTTCACTAAGTGGGTTGAAGCCATTCCCTATAGACAAGCCAATGACACCATCATTATCCAATTCCTTGAGTGCAATATCCTTTCCAGATTTGGCTGCCCTGAGAAAATTATCACTGACAATGTCGCTGCCTTTAAGTCCAAAAAGATGATCAATTTTTGCCACAAATTTCATATTACCTTGGGCCACTCCACAGCCTATTACCCTCAAGGCAATGGCTTGGCCGAATCATCTAACAAAAGCCTCATCAACATCATAAAGAAAGTGCTGGAAGAAAATAAGAAGAACTGGCACAAAAAGCTGGTAAATGCCCTATGGGCAGACAAACTGTCAAGCAAAAGATCAATTGGGATGAGCCCTTATGAGCTAGTATATGGCATGGAGGCCAGATTTCCTTCATCCCTGGGCATTCCTACTATCAAGCTATTACAAGAGATTCAGGCTTAACTGAATGACATTCAAAGAAGAATCAACCAGACCATCCATCTGTAGCAAACCAGAGAGCAAGTTTACGACAGAGCTCAAATTGTGCAAGAAAAGCTCAAAAAGATGTTTGATAAGAGAGCTAAGGCTGAAGATTTCATTGTTGGTGACAAAGTTCTAAGATGGGACTCAAGAAGGGAAGACAAGGGCAAACATGCCAAGTTTGATTTTCTATGGATAGCTCCATTGGTTATTTCTGTTGTTCAGGTAAATAACACTTATTTTCTCAGATCTGTAGAGGACTGTTCTGCTAAAGAAGGCCCTGTCATGCTGAAGCATTACCATGACCCCTTTTGAAGGGACACAATGCAACTTTGTATATCTTTGTACAGTCTTAGTTGTATATATCAGCACTTTTGTTTTCATTTTTTTTAAGCAAGCCGATTATTTAAGAAGTAGCAGTAAATCTATGAAGATCCAGTCGATGCAAGTATTCCAGTTTTAAAGGCCCTGTCTCTGCACTAATTTCAGCACAACATCGAAGAATAGCACAGACACATCACAATATATCATGGTAAAGGCAAGCTATTGCAGAGTGTAATCTTCAGCCAAAAGAGTGTTGACAAGGAAGAAGAAATTAGTCAGTAACTGTTCAGGACCAGAGTCAGAGAAGACACATCAGTTTTGGCCCATGACTTTCAGAGGCATAATGCTCAAACAATGTTGTACATAATTATCAAGCACGCAGAAGAAAGCAGGCGATGTTGTACAGTTCACAGTAATTCAGTTGAGGAGGAGGTTGTTCATAGTCCAAAGTTTATATTTTTAGCAGCCAGAACAAATGTTTCCAGTCTACAACAACCACAGAAGATCAAGGCAATCTGACCTGCTATTCATGGCTTTTCACAAGGAAAAGTCATCCCCAAGTGGAGCCACTGTTAGCCTCATGTTGCAACAGGGTATCATTTTTCATGATCGAAATTTTTACATACCAAATATGTCATACTTTGCAAGCTGCAGTGTTCCATATTTCCAGAAGAGACCAAAGAAGAAAGCCATGAAGTGTGCTAGTCCAAATGCCACTGCTGATTCCAATTTTTGATGAGTTGTTCCAGTTTTGAAGAAGTTTTCATTTAAGGGAGGTCCAAACAGTTTAATCTTGGTCTCCCTAGGTTTCAATTTCCTGTTTTAGAATATAGAGAATGATATCTGTCCAAACAGTTTAATCTTGGCAGATCTGTAGATAGGTAGAGAATCAAAGGGACCCAACTGTTTAATCTGTGCCCAGGCAGAAATAAGTGCAGATTTAGACAGGAAAAATTCAAAGAAAATTGTAAATCTGGGTCTGCAAGTCTAAGTGCACCCAAAACAAAAAGAAGAAAAAATGTTAGGAGAGTAGGCCGGGTAGGTAGCTGTGTGGTTGCAGAATAATAATTTATGATCAATTTTGTGTTACAAAGTGCTTTATCTTTACAGATCATAGTGCAGGCAGTTTTCAGGCAAAGGAGCTCAAAGGTGAACATCACTAACTCCCCCTTCTTCTAAATTCCCCAAGTCATTTACTAACTTCCCAAAGAGGTCAAGATCTGCTTGATTCCTCTTAAGTTTCATCATCATCCATAGCAGTTGCCTTGGTGAAGATCTGCTTCACTCAAGGATTCTATTTCTTTTCAAAGTCTTTTCCCCAAAATTAGCCTAAGGTCCCTGACCTTAGCACTTGCTGATCACCTTCATATTAACTACTAACAGTATTGTATAACTCCCTATCAGTTTTCCCCTTTCCCCTATTAAAACTTTGTATATAAAATCCCCCTATGTAAATATCCCCTCCCTGGCAATATAGCCATATTTTTATAAGTCCGGGAAAAAACGGTCCATCCGGGGCTGTTTTTAGCCCATCCGTGTCTTAAAAGGGATTAATCCGACACCTGGCCAGATTAATAACCTCTCCCCTAGCCCTAAACCCTCAAAAACCCCCTTTTCCGTCCCTAACCCAAAGTTTTTGCATAAATACATTAACCCCGCGTATTAAACCCATATAACACCCATAACCCACATAAACCTAAGTTTTAAACCCACCACGCGCTATATTTAAAAGGGAATATTTTGCGCATATTCCCCGCCCTAACCAGCCGTCGCCTCGTCCTTCCCGCCAGCCGTCCGATCGTCCGCCCCACAGATCGACGGTGGGCGGGCCGTCCCATCTCCAAAACGCTCGAGCTTTAGCATCCGGGAGATGGGCGATATTACCGCCGTACCTCCCGCCGCGCGTCAGCTCCTGGGCTGTGGCGGAGCCCCCTCTGACAAAACCGCTCCCCCCCCAAGGGTGGTGCGCCACAAAACCACTTACTGCCTCCTTCCCGGTGACGTCACCGCTTACGTCACCCCCCTGCACAGTCACCGCTTACGTCACCCCCCTCTACCCAGTCACATGTCGAGCCACCTGCCTGCATGGCCCCTTGCCATGTGTCATGCCACATCACCATCCGTACATGATGACGTCATGCTGATGCCATCCCGCCATGTCATCATGCTGACGTCATCGTTGACGTCACTCGCCGTACAATGTCACGTCATGCTGATGTCATCAGCACTTTTTGGCGCGAAGGGCAAAAAATCGCACTTCGGAGCTCCCAGCAGGCCCGAAAGGCGCCGAATGACCCATTTTTCTTCGCGAAGCTTGCCAGAAGGAGTAGAAAACAGTTTTGAAAGAAACAAAGGCCGAACAGCGGCCATTAATTTGTGAATAAGGCCCACAGCACGTCAGAACAGCATCAATTTATTGCCAAAGAGTATCAGTCAAGATTTTTTAGGGGCTCGAAGCACCTGAACATTGATGAGCCCCCCCCAGAAAGTCAAATCAGGAGGCGTAAGCCCATCCTTGCCCTCAAATCACAGTTAAAGCTTTAAATGCAGATAGACAGCAGAGATGCAGAAACCCATACACATTTATTTCAGAAAACACTGCAGAAAGCCACCAAGGTCAACATCATTTACTCAGTTTTGATACGGCGGCCCTGAGCGCAGCCCGAGATATTTTTGCATTAATTACTGGATAGGATTAGGTTAAGTAATCATTTTTCTTTCAGACCTGATTAGGTCAAGATGTAATAAAGGAACTCTGTAGATAGTTTTTCCCTATATATACCGCCCTCTACATTGTTACAAGGGCTGGTTGATTGAGAATTTTCACTAGAGACTCGCATTGTATACCTGAGTTTTTTCTATAATCAAAGATTGCTGAAAGTTTGGAGAGAAAACTGACTATTGTAAAATGAATGTTTTTGGAGATATGAAGATGGAATTCTTGTGCTGCAGCCTGAATCAATAAGTGCATCTTACCTCTGTTTATTGTTTACCACTATCTAAATAGCAGAAAGAAAGAATAGCCTAGAATTAGTTTAAATACTCTCTATGCTCAATTTATGCTATTTCTTTATGTTTTTCTCTGATTGAATTGGTTATGAATATGAATTCCTCCTGGCTCATGTTTACCCCAGTTCACCTGTGTTTGCTAATTATCTAGGGATTCTTTACTGCCCCTAGGTAGCGCTCTGTTACCTCCTCTGTTAAGCTGATTTAGAGATTCTTAACTGTCTCTCATCACTTAGCATTTTTCCCATCATTTTTAACTTGAAATATTGTTTCATGCACAGCTATATTGCTCCACTTTCCCTCTCTTGTGACTGAAGAAACGCTACAGCAGTTATCCTCCTTGACTCCACGCCCAATGGTTTGAAACTTCCAGACTATGCCTTGCCTCTCTGTTTGAAAACATCAATTTTCCCACCAAAAACAAAACAAAAACCCTCTGAACCCAAGACCTAGCCTAAAATCCTTTTCAACAAAGCTAAATCCTAAAGAGAGAGCCCTCTCTGATTGCAGGTTGGCTAGAACCCACAATCCAAAGGTGGTCTGTGGTTACCTCGGCCGTATCCTTTTCCAGAGCTTAAGGACAACCTGAGTGATAACACGGAGGAAACAGGAAGTGATAAGCACCAGTGTATGGCTTTTTTTGTCAAAGTAATAATGAAAATCTTGTAAATAATACCTTGTCAATATTGAAATTATTACAACTTAACACGAATTGAAGGAGATAATAAAAAGTTGATGACTTACCATTATATTTTACCTAAGTCAAGGTCTGGACTGCCTTTATCGAAGTGGTAGTTGGATGCGATCCAATAAAGCAACTCCAAGGAAGTCTTTTACATGGAGCCATAGTAATAAAATAAAATTTTAAAGCACAAAATATTCAAAGACACAATTTATTGTGGCCCTCTTTCTAGCACCAAAAATTTTGATGGCCCAAAATGACCATTCAACATTATAAGGGAGACCACCCAGTTGGGAACTTAAAACAGTTCCTTTTCCGTTTGGAATGGTGGTTCCAACTGGTTAAACTAGGTCTAGTTACCTTCTCTCTATCTCTAATGGCTTAAATTATACCTTTTTTCCTTACAAATAAAGAATAAACATTAGATCGTCCCTCTTGCTGAGCTTAGGCAAGAAAGTGATCCTTAAGCTGATCTGGGACTCAACAAAGCCACAACTAAAGTTTTTCTCTTTTATAAGAGGACTTTTAGAAATGTAATAATTAATCTAAATGCAAACTAATCCTAGAATGCAAGCAACAGGAAATAAATCCTAAGCCTATCTCGATTAGGAAGATGTAGATCTAACCCAATCGAGAGCAAAGTAATTAAATGATTGGGATTTCAAAATGCCTAGTTTTAGATGAATATCTGGCTAATTAAATAGTTCTACTAGCTGATATTATAATTACCAAAACATGCTCTATTCAAAGACCAATTAATGATGAATGATCAACCAAAAACATTAGGAAATAGTTCTCTTAATGTTGATGGTAATTAAATCGAATTTAAATAGAAGATTTATGAGTAAATAGTTACTCAGAAATCTGATTTGAATATAAGAGAAAAAAAAAAGAAAAATAACAATAGATCAATGAATCCAATGAATTAGATAGCTAATTCAAAAAGACCTTCATCTTCATATTAAACAAGAGTTCTCAACATGATTTTTTTTTACATAGATCTATCATTAAAAAGATGAATTTTGCATTAAAATTAATAGTATTTAAAATACAAACTAATTAAAACCTGGTCTCTTGCTCAGTTCCTTGAATTTATCTTCAACAATATTTCTCAAATCATAATCCTCACCATTAAATGAAAGAGTTGAAACAGTGCAAGCTCTGCTCCCAATACAAAGTCTAGAACTGAAAAATACAAATCCCAATAACTCAGATCTGAGTTTTCTCCCCTCATCTACAACTAAAAATCCCTTACAATAGTGTTTTAGAATTCCTTAGGTACAGAGAAGAGGAACCCCCTACCCCCCCTTATTCCTATTCTACAAACCACTATTTATAATTACAAAATGGATTCCAAATAGGAGAGTTGTTGAAGAACAACCCTGCCCCAACAATTTTTTATTGGTCAAATTTTTTTCTTCTCTTTCTCGAGAAATTCCATTGGTTCAAATATTCTCTTCCTAATCTCCTCAACTATTCTCCTACAAAAAACAATCAAAATTAAATAAAAATGCAAATCAAATAAAAAATACGAAATCTAGAAAACAAACATCTCCAATTAAAATTCAATTAAATAAATAAATAAAAGGAAATGTGAGATTTTGATTTATCCTTGTACAATATCTTATTGATCAAAGAGAACATAAACGAATGAATCTGCAAATCAAACGGAGACTTTGAGCCAATGCAAAATGAAAAAATTAAACTTAGAAAATTATTTTTGGTTACAAATTTGAAGCTTGATTTTCTGCTAAAATTTAGACTCATTTAATGACTAAATATGATCATGAAACTAATTTAAAAATATTCTCCATGATTTTATCTATCTAACGGGCCATCTTAGACCTCATTTGGCCAAGTAAAACTCAACTTATGAGCTTCCAAAGTTGAAGTGCCAAAATTGCCATAATTCTGGAAAAATTATTGCCTAGGCCAAAATTAGGAAAATTTAATAAATTCTAATTCTAATTATCTATAATTATTAATTAATTACAATTATAAAATTACAAATTAATTTCACTGAATAATTAAAATTAATTAATTACAAATTAATTTATACACAAATTAATTGAGATTATTTAATGTAATTAATTAAATAAATAAATTGATTTAATTACAAATTAGTTAATTTACATCATTAAAATTCTAAACTAATTAATTTTTAAAAGAAAATTATATTAAAGTATTTAAAAAAAACTAAAAAAATATTCCAAGTGGCTTTTGGATCCCATGAGAATGGATCGAAAAAAATATTCCAAATGGCTTTAGATGGCATGAGAATGGATTGACGAAATATAGGAGGGGCTTATTGTATGAAGTGGATGCCTTTACATGTCGGAGGAATAAGGAGTAATCGAAGATCGGGTATCAGGTATTTCAAAATATGAAAGTTTCTACATAGAACAAAAAATGCCGAGGTTCGACATAACATATCAGGATTTTAATTTATCAAGATTTTTTTTATATCAGAAGTTTCTTTATCAAGATTTCAACAGAGGTTTGAATATTGTTTCATCAGATTTTTTATAAAAGAGTAAAGGATGAGGTGAGGTGAAGTGGGGCCCATGTGGAGTGAGCCTCATCCATTATAAACGACAACAACTTGGTAATTAAAAATACGACAAAATTAACTATAACCGCCCTGAAAACACATAATTTTAATTGTTCTATAATTTGGCTATGAAGATTTTATAGGAGCATTAGTGAAAAATGAAACAATTAGTAAAAATTAACAAAGAATTAATATTTACAATCAATTACTAATTTATTTACAAAAATTAAAATAATATACATTTTGTACATTTTTTAAACCCAGGGAGTAAAAATTATCAAACTTCGGATGAGCACCATTTGCAAATCACGTAACCAAATGAGATGAAACGAGTATTGATGGAAAGCTAGTGAAAATTCAAACTCAATGAAGCAATCAAAATAAAAATCCGATGTAAACGAAAAATTAGCAAAATTGTAGGACACTTAACCAAAAGAAAATATTAAAAAGGTGATTTAGCCAAAAATTTATGGAAAGGGTTCCCATTATTTGAAATAAATAAGTCAAAAATGGGGGGTATTAAGTTTTCACCTCAACAACAGGTTGCAGTTGGTGTTGGGTATAAGGCCAAAACAAATTCCAATAAGAGTTTTGTTAGGCCCCTATACTACTAGTGTAACCCCTTATTGTTATTAGTACAACCCCTTTATTATATTGTTGTACCCATGTTGTCCCCATATTGTTACTATTGTGCCCCATAGAAGCCCACTATTGTTATTATTTTTCCCTTACATTATTATTGTTATGTCGGCTCTGATTATATTATGACTCCTTAGACTCCTATATATAGAAAGGAGGTCTTGTCATTTGTATCATCCAAGAATTGTTCATTTATGTAATGTAAAGGAGGTTTCCCCCTCGAAGAGGCTGAATTCTAAGGCGTTGATGTATATTTTCTATCTTTTTGTGAATTGGTTTCATAACATTTGGTATCAAAGCTTTTGATTCTAGGGTTTCGCTGCTCCAAATAGGTCATCGTGGCATTTTCGCTATAACTTTTTTCTGCAACATTTCAGAATCTAAAAAAAAAAAAACTCATTTGATATGAAATCGCACTGAACCTCGGGTCCGAATTTCAGAGTTTTTCACACTATATTTGCATAGATATGATATGAGGAAGTTGGTCTTTTTGCAAACTCCTGAATTACATTCCAAACAGGTGACCTGGGGAAAATCATCATAGCTTTCTCTCTGAGCATCGGATTGAAATTTTGTAAGAAGTTACAGAAAGAGGATGAACTGTAGTTTCTTGTATATATTTTCATAGCCAAAGGTCAAAATAGTGACTCATGGCACATCGTACAAGTTCACTCTACTGAACTAGTCTATAATCAAGTCACTGTGGGATATTTGGCATAACTCTTCCCTGGAGAATCCAATTTGGATCAGACTGGTGGCATTGGCAAGAGGACGTAGAGGGATACTGTAGGTTATGAGTTCAGAACTCGAAGATCAGAAATTACAAAGTTACAGTCGTTTCAAGATCGAGCTCCTAAAATCAAGAAAAATCGACGTGAGGAAGTTTAATGGCAAGGATCCCGCAACATGGATATTATAGATGGAGAAATTTTTCGATCTCAATAATGTGAAAAACACACAAAAGGTACGCATTGCAACTTTGTATTTGGAACCAAATCAGTTTGTATGGTATCAATGGCTTTGCTCTCGTAAACAAATTATCACTTGGGCAAGTTTTACAGAAGAATTGACAGCACATTATGAGGATACAAAAAGCAACACTTTTTTTACCCAATTGATAAGTCTGAAAAAAAAGGGTTCAATAATGGAGGACATTAAGGAGTTCCAAAAATTTAACATAAGGGTAAAAAAGACTCCAGAGGAGCATAGGATTGATGTGTTCATAGGGACTTTAAAGGATAATATCTAACATGATGTTCACCTTTGGGAACCTGATTCATTAGAGAAGGCATTCAGGTTAGCAAGAAAAATGGAAAGCAAAATTATGGCAACCAGGAAGCATACCACTCATAACTATAAAGATGGCAGTGTTGTTGCCCCTAATCTTCCACAACCTATAAGGTTGACACCAAAACAATTGGAAGAAAAAAGAACAAAAGGACTTTGTTACAGTTGTGATAGCAAATACACTAAAGGTCATAAGTGTGCTAAGAAGAAATTATTTTACATAGACTATGAAGAGGAGGAAGAAAAGGATCAAGAAACATTAAAAGAAGAGTATATACACCAGGAACCAACCCCAGAGAAAGAAGAAAAGAATCTGACCATATCTTGTAAAGCATTGGAAGAAATTACCACTCAAACCCTAAAGCTAGAAGGACATATCAAGAAGAAAAAGGTTCAAGCAGTGAAAGATCAAATCAAGCATCAACAACAAGTTCTCCAACTTTTAAAGGATAATGCCACTTTGGTGCAGAATCGAATGAAATAACTGGTAGATCAACATCACAGTGAAAAATGTTTTGATGTAGGTGATTGGGTATTTTTATGGCTACATCTCAAGCAAGCTATTTATGAGAAGGAAATGTTGGCAATACTACATGCACTTAAGAAATGGCAACCTTACCCAATGGGAAGACACTTCAAGGTAAAAATGGATCACGATAGTCTTAAATACTTTTTAGAACAAATATTATCTATAGAAGAATAGAAAAAATGGGTCACAAATATATGGGGTTATGAGTTTGACATCATCTATAGAAAAGGGAAGCAAAATTTTGTTGCTAATGCACTCTCAGGAAAGGATGAGGATGTGGAAGCATTATTTTGTGCTATTTCTATTATCCAACCAGATTGGATAAACGAAGCAAGGGATGAATGGAAGAAGGATGAAGAAGTGTTGCCACTCATTCAAAAGTTGTAGAAGATTCCAATTCAAACAATATTGCTAGAACTTGAAGAGGAAGGAAAAATCATATTGGAACCTGGAGCAGTCACAGAAACAAGAACCTGAAAGCTACGAAATCAATCAATTTCAGAGTATCTCATCAAGTGGAAGAACTTACCCGTTGAATATTTCACATGGGAGGACAAGAATATTCTATAGAAACATCAAGAACTACTCAAGCATTGAGGACAACACTTTTTGAAGGAGGGGCATGTTAGGCACCTATACTACTAGTGTAACCCCTTATTGTTATTAGTGCAGCCCCCTTATTATATTTTTGTACCCATGTAGTCCCCATATTGTTACTATTGTGCCCCATAGAAGCCCACTATTCTTATTATTGTGCCCTTACATTATTATTGTTATGTCGGCTCTGATTATATTATGACTCCTTAGACTCCTATATATAAAAAGGAGGTCTTGTCATTTGTATCATCAACGAATTGTTCATTTATGTAATATAAAGGAGGTTTCCCCCTCGAAGAGGCTGAATTCTAAGGCATTGATGTATTTTTTCTATCTTTCTGTGAGCTAGTTTCATAACAAGTTTTATGTGATCAAATTGATGAACTGAATGGAACAAGGTATGGACAAGATATGATAAGTTGATGACAACAACATGACATTAGAAATTTGATTAGATTGAAAACTTAAGAGCAAGTGGATCCAATTAGAAATCTTTTGAAAAGTGGTCCACAAGAAGCTAAAGAAGGAGGTGGGTGCCTCCAGTGGGTCAATGCCTCTAAATCTATGTAATGAATTGAAGAAGAAGAAGAAGAATTTGTGGTTTTCTCTTGTAAGGGTTTTTATGTAAAAGCTTGTGTCCTCTTGTGCTGATGTGGTCGTGGCATCTTGATGGATTGTTTTATTTATTGTTATGTTGCAAATGTTTATGGTACATTGCTACATGATTGTTTATTGATAAAATTACTTGAAATGATAAATTTTGCACCATGTTGATTCACACCCCCCACCCCTTCTCAGTGTGATATTTGGTGTAACATAAAGAACTAAAATTTAACAAATAAGAGAAATAAAAGAGGTACTTGAGAAATTGAATGAAGTTGGTTAATCTCAATATACTTTATTAATAACAACCAAACTATTAAGCATTGGGCTCATGGAGTGATATTCATTGGTGAAGACAAGATTTGTTGTTTTTCATCCTAAACTCCCTGCAATAAGATATTTAGCATTTGAGTCCAAACACTAGAAGGTAAATACTTCTTAATTGTTTGGATGAATGGAGAAGGACCTCATATGAGAACATGGTTCATCACAACAATATGATAACAACCTACAAAAAATGTTACCAAAGACTACACATGCAAGATAACACTTGCTAAAACAAAGAATGAGACTATCTAGCTATTAAATTTATTTAAGTGAGCATATAAAATATTCTTCAAATGTAAAACAATTTTCTCATTCAACTCATAAATATTCCACAAGTTATTTCAACATTCTCCTCACTCTCTTGCCCATAAGAAAACTTTTCAATGTAGTAAGATTAATTAGTAACAATTCATTACATCGATAAGGAAGAACAAGAATTATACGAAAAATGAAAAATAGATATCATACCAACAATTAGCATCATTCTCAAAGCTCACAAATCTAACTTCTTAGATGAAAGAAAGAGGTTTTTTAGTTTCAATATCACTTCAAAAACAACTAGTCAATCAAGCTAACAAATATTAAACTATTTGCATTCCATTCTTTGGTTCATTATTTTGGCAAACACGAGAAACCACCAATAGATATGAAATTTATTCATCCTTATTAATAAACGTAGATCATTGGCATGTGAGAAAACAAATATTTAAGCCAAGAAAATCTTGAAAGTTGGCCTATACCCAAGATTTCTCTCTTCCTTCTTCTTGGCAATGTTTAAAATTGAAAAATGTAATGAATCCTCCTAGATGGAAATCCTGCTATTGTTTGAAGCCTCTTTAGTATTTATAACACCAAAGAATCACTTTTTTTCTTGATGGGGTCACTCTAATTAGCTCAAAGCTTAATGTCCTCACATTGAGGATGGGTATGATCATTCTAATAGTGAAAACATATATGTGTGAAAACTACTAGGTAACCATGGCTACTCACAAGCCCTACATCAAGGCTCAAACACACTATAATGTAGTTACAATTTTAATTTTTAATGAGAAGCGTTATTAACGGGCCTATGAAGTAGTGCATGTCGCTTTGGGATGATGAAACGCCTTGCTTGTTAGGACATATAACTCTATATAACTCCAAATTTTGCAAACCAATGGAGAAATACAAGGGAATGTAAAAAAAGAAAAGAGGAGGCGACTTGACTGAATGCAAAAGAGAATGAGGGAGAAATAGACGATGTAGAAAGTTTTGCATGACAAGTTTAAGTGGGAGTACATTTTGACAAAATTTGACCCAATTGAGGAAAAGGACAAATCACATAGTTGAGAAGCCAAGAAGTTAATTTCTTGGTTTATAAAGTTTCCTACTCATTAAGGTGAATGATTAGCCTCTTGTAGTGAAATCATTGTGTTATGAGGGAAAGTAAGGTTAATGATTCACTTTGGAAGGTAGACCGATTATTAAGGTGTGGGATTTTCCTTTCATTCCTAAATCACCAAGTATATGATGCAAATATAACTAATCACTAGTTTTGGAAGCTTGTTAGTTTTGCAACTAGTGATTAAGGATTTGGTGACTTTATTATATCTGTTTTTCCCAAAACATAGTAAGTGCTAGATTATTTTAATTGCCTTGAAATAGAAAATTTTCCCACATCAAACCCTAAGGCTCGACCATTAGCAGCTAAGTCTTGTTATCTTCTAAAGCCAACATTTTAGCCTTCAAGAGGTAAATTGTTGCCTTGGATAGCCAATGGCCTTCTCAGCTCAGTGATTTCATTTTTGTACTAGAAAAATGCTACCTAATATTGAGGAAATCTTCATTGTTGCCTTGTTAATTAATTTGATCTTCACCTCACAGTAAATTATACTTCTACGCAACTAAAAGTTTGACATAAAGTGGTCATTGGAAAAATATAGAGACTTTATAGCAAATCAACAATCATAGGAGGCCTCTAAGTATCAAACAACATCATGCTTTATATAGATCAAATAAAGGCCTAAAACTTGTTTTTTGAAGCCACACATACATCGTAAGACCTCTCATGCTAGCTCAAGATCAAATCCAACTTGAAGCAAACATTATAAAGAACTAGAGTTGACTAAAGTGGGCACCAACAAAAACCTTGACATTTTGGCTAGGTAAAATTGTAGCCTAATTATATGAACTCAAATTATCAAGCCATCAATCACAGTGAATAAATAACACATAGGCATTCTAATGGGTGTTCAATCATTGCATGCATTTATTTACTTGATATCCTTTATAATCCATGAATTCCTTATTACCACATTAGTGGGGTATTTTTAATGTATGGTTTGATACTTGTTGGACTAAAAATATGTTTATATCAACTGCATTTAGTTTGTTAGAAACCAAAACATCTAGGAAACCTCTTATAGATATCAAAAGAATCATTTTGATCAAAAACTTAAAATACATGTGAAATGTTCTCTGAAGAAAATGTATGGATTGCACTTAAGGTGGTACTTCACTAGAATCATATATTTTATGCATGTCTTTCATCACTACCATATATCCTATTATCCATGTCACTCGTGTTACTAAGATACTTACCTATGAATCTAATTTTAAAACGTGAAGGATGCATCTGGGCACCAGATGCACCTATGGGGGAACAAGTTAAACTTTAGTGATTCACACTATAACTCAACCAAAGGCTTGTAAATGAAGAGGAATTAATGTTATAATATTAGATGGGGTATTATTCCATGCTTATGCACTTGTTACCATATTTCCTTTTTCAACTAAGTGCCAAATCACACTACCATCCAATGAAACCATGTGTGTTTTATTGGAATGATGTTACATAGTTATATGTAATAAAATCACAAAATATAATTTCAAAATCACTTATGCATTATTATACCACCTTGTTTCATGCACACACAAAATTCTTTATCCTCTGTCATTTAAACTTGGCATACATCAACCTAGGCATTATATCATATGAATCATTGAAATGCCTTATTAGGTTTCTAGATGTAGCTTGATGTCACTAAGATATGAGTGTGTATTTGTATTCATGTCTCCTTCAAACCCCTTCATCTTAATATGCATGTAAGTCCTCAACAATTATGCACAAATACTCTTATCTCATTTCCATTACCCGCCACTTGTATGTGTTCTCATTACCAATCTCATGATGAGTTTTCATAGGCACATTTACCTCATATGAATAGAAAAAAGTTATAATCTCCTTAGTCAAATCAAAACCATAATATGCAATGGCAAGGAGATGTTTCCTTAATGCAAAGAATGTGAAAGGAAGAGATTAAAAGAAAAACCAAATTCACAATGCAACTTAATGCAAAACCAAAAAGGTCATATTCAAAGGCATGAAGGTTAGGTACATCTTCATACAACATCAATTAACTTATAATCATCAATTAGGCATAAAAGAAAAAGATCAAGGTGGATATATGCCATTTGACAAGGCTAGTTAAATGGAAATTGTGGGTCCCCAAGTCTAAAGACTTGGAGATAGTTGATGCCTCAAGAATTTGTAGACAAGGTCTTCACTTGTAGTTTTTCTAGAAGATCCATATATGTAGGATTTTGTGGATTCATTTCTTACTTGGTATCTTTTCTAACTGGGTCTACTACATGAATGGGTATAGATATGAAGTAACTTCAAAAAGTCGCAAACTTAGACCCAACATCTACGAATGGTAATTGGTTCACATGCATGGAGCTCATAATGTTAAGTTGTCCACTACAATTTAATTATAGTTGTGGTCTACTCTATACATATGGCATGAGGGATGATACCATGTGTAAGAGACAAGTGTATTACTAGAATAAACACTTGCAAGACATCCATTAGAATTGTGGTTGGTCCAATCAATACACATGAATTCCAAAAGTATGAGTCTAGGTGAAGTACTATATAAGTTTCATATAATAGATACCCAAATGCCTCTGTTTTTCTTATGGTTTCCCCACCCATTTCACATTTATTTAAAAATCCCTTCATTTTTTAGGTGATTTCCCCACTCATATCTCATGAATTACAAAAGGATGACCAAATGACATGAACTCTAAAAGCAGGACTCTAGGTGCAAACCTAGTGCAATTCCCGCTTGATTTTGGTGGAATAGATACAACTCAAATCCATCACTTGTTGGATTTTAAGCAAAACCATAGGATCTAAGTGTGAAAAAATTACTATATTAGATAATGCAAAACAAGAAAAAAGAGATAATAAAACTATTGAGAAAAATGACTAGGTAGCCAAGACACAATTCAAATTACTCATGAAGCTATGATTTGATATTAATTTTGAACATTGATACAATAAATAAACAATGTAGGAGAGAGATTTGATTCAAACTAGGTTGGGATTCTATTGTACACACACTCAATTAACTAGAGTAGTTTCCTAGAATAGTTAGAAAGCAAAAATTAGAGTGGAAGACCCTTAAAATATAAAATATATAACAAAAGAGTTAATTGAAAGTAAGTGGAGTTAGAAACTAGTTATAATTGATGTAATAACTCACAAATTGAATCACTTCCCATGAAAATTCCAAAAATGGAGCTAAATAGAAAATCTATTAGTTGAGTGGATAAGGTTGTGGATGAGGTGGCAATTACTAAATTTATGATACAAAGTGCATACTCACTCTAGGATAGCCTATGTGTTAGCTAGTATAAATGAATGGAGTTTAAACAACCACTTCACCACCTAGTTAGTGCTCAATCGCCACCACATGTCATCATAGGTGTCACCCCATGTTAAAAATAAGCTTACTAAAAATAGAAAATGCTAAAAATAGGTGATGGTCCCAAATGGTAGGGAAGATTTAGTAATGAATGAAAAGTGGTCCCATGTGGCCTCAATAATGTATGAAAGAGATTCAAATGATTGCCTAAGTGTAAATCTTGATGAACTCCTAAGTGTAATGTACCCCAACATCAATAAGGAGAACCAATAAGAATAGATAAACTTATACATGTTTTCAATCGTCGAGAACAATGATAATGACCTTGGGGTATCTACTGTGAATTATTTCTAACCTTTTTTTCATGAAACCAAATAATATAAACCTCCACGTTGATATACATTGATTGATACTCAAATAAAGATAATACATTCAAGATCAATGACTAAAGTGGAATACCCACCCTTGATGGGAACTTTCTCTTGAGTGGAGGTGAAAGGCACTTCCGTGCATTGGAAGTGCCATTATTTGGGTTATTTTCTTTTTGGACACAAATATGAATGAAAACATGCATTTCTACACTCTCTTCAGTAATCCCTTCACACTTTTATTTAACAATGGATTTTCATCTATGATGTCCAACATTAGGCACATTTGAAAGCCAAAAAACTAGCTTGAAACTTGCCACTATTGTAAGCAATTATTAATGTATCCCATGCATCTTTCGATATAAAAATCATGTATAAAGGGAGACCTACAAAAACATAAAGTTGAGGGAAATATCCCTACTATAATATGAGTCACATTTAAATTATACAACTAAAGATAATGATAGAATTATTTACGCCTTTAAAAATAGATTGTTAATAACTTGATCCATCCCAAAGTCAAAGAAATCTACATTGATAAAATTATTGGGTTCCATTAATTATTGTTATATTTTCCCATCCTATTGTTTATTTAATTGAATCTCTAGCTTTAAGTCTTTTAGATGTTGAAGATTACTATTATGTTTATTATGCTTATATGCTTATAAGAAACAATTATGTTTCCTTCAATTACTTAAAGTCATGCTTATATGCTTATTAGAAACAATTATGTTTCCTTCAATTACTTAAAGTCAAATTCATTTTAGCTCAATTTAGAACTAAACATTATTTATTTATTTTACAAAGAGAATAAACAATTAAATAAGTCTCGTACTTACATGAAATTAGTTCAATTCCTACCACTACCGCTACCACCATACCCCTAATTAAACTAAACCAACCCAAACACTCGACCCACCACTTAAAAAAAAAACTAAGAATTTAAACATAAAATTTTACATTTTCACGAAGTTGTCAATAAATTTTTTTAAAAAAATTTAAATATATACATTATTATTATCAATAATTCCATTTTCTTCAATGCGCAATAAATATCTTCAAATGATGTTAATTAAACTTTCAATAAATCTCATCAAAAGATGTTGACCAACCTTTATCATATTAATTGATAACGCAACTAATGCTTTCATTTGCGGCATGTGAATGAAAGGTTGGGCATACTTTGAACTCCATCAAACATACCACAACGTTAGTTTCTTTTATAAATTGACATCATTTTTATTTCCGTTTTTCAGGTTAAATATGTTTATGCCCTGCCCTTTTATAATATGTTTACATTTTCAGGTTAAATATTTTTTATAATATGTTCAAGGGGTTTAAAAAGAAAGCCGTAAAAGCTTTAAAATTGATCCCTCTTACCCATGTTTATATTTTTGGATCCCTCTTTTATTCACAGGGGATGTTGTAACTTTAATAAAACAACGTATATTAGCAAAGTCAATGACTCCAAACCAAAGCTCATGCGATCATATCTATGAGGAATGAAGTATGGGATTTGAGAATAATTTATAGGAAAGTTCAAAGAACGACCAAATCTATGAACGCAGACAGAGAAAAGAATGACGGATGATTCGGTTTAAAACAATATAATTAAAAATATAATGAAATAAATGAGTAACAGGTAGTGTTGTAGTTTAGTATTTTTTTTTTTTTTTTTAAATGATAAAGCAATTGAGAACCTAAGTTATTAATGGTAAAAATTATATATATATAAAATTTTATAAAATTTTATTGAAGAAATCTTATTAAAATTATAGAAATGTAGAAAGTTTATACTTATTAATATTTTATTAGGTAAGAGTTTTAATATATTTCAAAATTATTTTGTAATTAGTAGATATATGATGAAAATAAATGTAATTAGGAATTCCTAGCATAATAAAATGTCATGTGGATAGTTGCTCGCTATTTTTTTGCAAATACTTACTTAAATAATGGCAAGGCATTCTTACATCAAAAATGGTGGGTAGAGCATTTTGTTGTGCAAAACTATGACACTTAAAAAATAATAATAATAATAATAATTTACTTTTTAATATATTTTTTATATCTCATAATTTAATTTAAAACCACATCAAAAATTAACCATCAAACAATTAGAAAAAATAATTTACATTTTAAAAAATTAAAAGATATTTTTTAATTTTCAAAATATTAAACTTCAATAAAATTCACAGAAATTGTTTAAAATTTTTATAGAATTTGTTTAAAATTTTCAATACGAACTGAAAACTAAAATTTTAACCAGAAAAAAAAAATAAAAAATAAAAAAAAAAAAAAAAAAATATATATATATATATATATATATATATATATATTATATTCAAGGTTAAAATTATTTTTTCAATGCAATAAGCATATTTTAGAATAATTAAATTAAATTACTAATCATTTTGTTTGTATTATTCTTTTATTATTATGCATGATATTTTTAAATTATTTTGATAAGTGTGTTTATTTTAGAATCACATTTTTAGCGTTTAATTTAATTATCAATCATTACTATGTAGAAGGTAGGGATTTAACTTTCATGGAATATTTTTAAAATTGCCACAAATCAAAGATTGAGATATATCTCAAAAGTAGTTATATTTTTTTTTCCTTTTTAATTAAATTGATTAATTAAAAAATGTCATATAAACATGTATTATATCAACGTGAGTTATAGTTTTTTTTAGCATGTCCTATTAGTAAGTCTTGTTATTATAACAAAGCATATTTACAAATTAAAAGTCTACGTGATAAAGTGGGATGAATTTCCTTAGTGAAAATCTTGTTATATATATATATATATATATATATATATATATATATATATATAGATATATATATATATATATATATAATTCATATATTAATTTTTTTATAATTAATAACAATGCTAATAATTTAAAATAAGTTTTAATTTATTTGATTTTATGATTTATTTTAAATCTTAGTAATGTGAGATATATCATGAGATAATTGTTTTGATGCCTGTTCACATTTTCCAGCTATTAAATTTATATAACTTTACTGATTATAATCTCAATTTCAATTTAAAATTTCACAAATTACTACGACAATGTCTACCTAAGCATTAATTTCACCCAAGTGACCAGAAATCACCATAATCCGACTATTATTTTCAAAAACAATTGACAATAAAAGTGATGGAATCGTGTTTTTGATAGTGAAAATAAATTTAACATCATTAAAAAACCCTGGGGCACCCAAAATCTTGAAACTTAATAAGTATAACCAGAATTTCCAAAAAAAATAATATCTTACCAAAATTTCCATATTTCCCAATAAAATTAACTCCAATTACACAAATTACTATTCTAACTTTCCATCCAACCCCATAATCCAAATTTACTCTATTACATGTAAATGATGATTTATAAATATCACTTCAGCTATGGTACACATATCACTTCATTCATGATGGTCGGTGTGAGACATGATGTACTCTTATCACATGTGAATGATGTACTTATTTCTTAAGGTAATTTCAAGTCTCCTATAAGAATGCCCTATTCATGATTGGATAGAGCCTGTCATTAATAGTATAAGATTTTAGTCACGCTTAGCTCCTCTTGGATCTATGTTATTATTTGCCTCTTCTATCATTTCATGCATTATATGGAATGTACTCATTTTATTCTCTTTACGAATTTGTATGAAGGTGGGAAGAGAATCACTACCACATGGAACTAGGGTCAAAGATCTCATATTCATGGTTATATTTTAACGAAAATATTTTTAATCGGCAAATTCCTATTTTAATTTAGTCAATATAATAGTAAAATTAGAAATAACTTAAGGTACACGCATAAAATGAGTCATTTCCATTATAGTAGATGACACATTAGTCATCTGTCATTTATATTGATACCTTGGCAATATAATTATAGTAATTGAGATATTTTAACACAGGTTTAGCATATCCAAATAATATTGTGATTCATCGAATGTTATAGATAGTTCACAGAGGAATATAGTCATATGTTTAGCTAATGTTCAGTGATTTGCGAAAGAGAATAAAAATGGAGTATGGTTAATGTTTTAGCATATGAATATGTTTAAACTAATAGACTTATTCTATACTTGAATGTGAAAGCAATGTGTAAGGATGTATGTGTTAAAGTTGGTATAGACTTATTCTATACTTGAATGTGAAAGCAATGCGTAAGGATGTATGTGTTAAAGTTGGAGTTGGTGTGTGTTTTTCTTAAAATAAAAATACAAATAAAATATTTTCTAAACAGAAAATAAATGTTGCCTATAATAAAAAGAAAATGAATATGTTATGCATATTTAATTAGTTATCTTATAAATACAATTTAAGCAATGAAAAATTACACATTGTTTTTTGCACTCTAAATTTGCATTTGGATAAATTTGATCCTTCTCAACTTATGTTAAATATATGCTTAAGCTAAATCTGTACTAGTCATATATCCATCTAATAATGACTTGTGAAAAAAAATGAAAATGGAATATGGTTAATGTTTAGATTTAAATATTTTTGATAATATGGTTTTATTTGTATTTATATTAATGGTACACTAATATTTATAATAATGGTGTTTTTACTTAAATAAATTCCTTTCGCTTCAAATTTTTTATTTCATAGAGTTTTTTTGGAATATTGTTTTTTACACTTACCCCTAACTAGTTTTATTTGTGTTTTATTTGAAATTTTTTATTTCAAAGAATTTCGTTGAAATGTTGTTTTTTACACTTATCTCTAACTAAGTGTTGATTTGTGTTTATATTAATTGTACACTAATATTTATGAAAATGGTGTTTTCAGTTAAATAGATATCCCTCACCCCAAATCATTTCTTTAAAGAAGTCCAAACCATTTATTTAAAGAAATCACGTTGGAATGTTGTTGCATACGCTTACCTCTAAGTGGAGTTATTGAAAAATTCTAAAATATATATTAACAAATTTAATAAGATAATGAACAGTACCAGCATATATTCATGTAAATGCAAAATCTATTAAGCACCACTAGAGATAGTCTCTATTAACATTGGGGTGAAAAATTGATGATGTTTAGGAGATTAATTTTAGGATTGATTTTTGTTGGTTTATTTAAATATTATATTTCTTAATTATTATAATTAATTTTTATTTAAATTTAAATTTTTTATATATTAATATTTTATTTATACAAATATAATGTAAAATATATCTTTTTTTAATAGTTAAAATATATATATATATATCTATATTTATTTATATATATAATAATAAATTCAATGATAATTAAAAGTGTAAAAATATTTTTAAAAAGTATAAAAAGGAACTAAAAAAAATATATTATTTTTTATTTTATTTTCTTTAGAAATTAATTATCATATCAAAGGATTTTAGTTTGAGTGGTTTAGTGAATAATTTGTTTCCTTGGCTGTATGAGTTTAATATTTTGGATTCATGTTGTAACTTGACTGTTTGTGACATTTATGAAATAGTTGTATTTAGTGTAATGGTGGCAGTTGGTATTTTGAAGTTGTTGATTCTCCAGAAATTATTGTCAACTTAAAAAAAATGAAACTAATCATCAATACTTTTAAAATTTCATTTCTAAATATCAAACATAAAATTAAGATAATCGTGAGTAAAAAAAAAAATACAACTTGAACCGAATATAAAAAGAGAAACACTGTGATTGATAAACATTGATACAAAGTGTTAAATGAAAAAAACAATATGATATTTATATTACAAAAGTAAAAACAAAAATGTAAATATAATGTTGATGGCAAAAATTTCGTCCTCATACCACTTGGAGTATGTGGCTAGACTTCCCCTAATTCACACACTATAATACAACTATTTATCTATCATATGTCTTCCTAGAGTACCACCTAAGTCTTGCATGAGCTAAAGAATGCCTAAATCAAATCTATAATTATATCATTATCTCATGTGGACAAATTCTTTTCTAATGCTTGAGGAAAAAAAGTTTACACTCTTAAGTATCAATCCAATGAAACAAACATTTGCATTAACTAGAAATAATAAGGTAGGCATACTCTATTGACGTAGATTTCACTTGTTTAGAAAGAAAAAAAATTAATTCTTATAATTATTCTCTTAATGATTCATAAACAGTCATGGGTATTCTATTAGACGATTCATCATAATAGATATGATAAAATTATACTTGAAAATAAAAAAATAAAAAATCTATACTATGAGGGTTTATTTCTCTTTAGATTTGTGTATCTATAAATTATTGAAATCAGAATTATGCAAAATATAGAAAAAAAAATGAAATAAAAACTCACAAACCATGATTGACACAAAATATAACCTAGGAAACCCTTTCAGGCGAAAACATAGCTGGAAGGTGAGGTCGCTTTGCTCTCTTTATCTAAATAGAAAATGGTTGCAAGTAAAAAGAAGTAAGGTCTATGGTCCAAGGGCTACTACAATGCACAAATCCTCTATGTGTGATATATCCCTATCCCTCCCTGCTAGTCTTCTCGTCTATGGAACAAACAAGCTAGAAAAGAATTGAACCACCTTTTCCTCCTAGTGGCCTGGTTATAACACAACCCAATAGCCTACTAGTGGTTAGGTTTGATTCCCTTAAGTCTTCACCAAGGTTACAATATGTAATGTTCTAGAGTCTTCATCATCATGATCATGTGGCTAGCCCATTTTCTTTGAGTAATGGGGGCTAATGTGACATCCTCTTGAATTATGGTGGTCGAAATAGGAAGGTCAACTTCTGAGTGGCATAACTTTTTCATATAGACCCTGATTGATGAAATTCTTGCGCTATTGGAACGGTATCTATGTGTAAAATTGGTATAAAAAAAAGTGCAGCACTAAAGTGGCAAAATTTTACCACCAAAAAACATTGTTTATGCCTCGAAATTCTCCCGAAATTTTTAATACCCCAATTTTTCAAAGTGGGTCCCATCGGTAAAAATTATCCTATGAGTTGATTACTCCAACTTTTCCACTCTAAAAGTATTGAGATGGATGAAAAACAATATAATGATAAAATTTGGATCACGTCTACCCATTTTGGGAGGCTTTTGGTCCCTAAAAAATTATACTTAATGAGGTGAGGAAATTTTTCCTCCACCTTCTCTCAATGTACCATTTAGCCTCGCCTATAAGCTATCCTTTCAACCCAATCTGTAAAGGTCATGTTGCCTCAATCTTGTAGTTCGATACATCTTCTACAAAATTTCATCCTTTTTCCATCTCTACCTGACCATATGGTGCCAACTTTATAGAAGGTAGTACTTGTTCCTCTCCCTAATCTAGCATGGAAGGCTCATAGAGTTTCATATTCTCAACATTGACAATTGAGTAAATGTGCATGTACGGGGAAGACTAATTCTATAGGAATTATCTCCCACCTTTTCTAGTATCACAAAGGGACCATACCATAGAGCCTTACTTTTCTTACAAGAACCATATAGCCTCTCCTTGTTCAATTGTAACCATCCTCTATCTCCCACCTTGAATGACTACTCTGTTTTGTGTTGATCAGGCCAAGCCTTGTATTTTTCCTATGAATTTTGTAGTGTATCGTGTACCTGTATATGGATTTTCCTAAACTTGTCTACAAAACTTTCTACCCTTAAGTAATTTTATGTAAGATCCTCCCTCACTCCTACTTAATACCCATATGCAATATCCAAAGGTGAAGGTGGAAAATATTCAAAACAATTTTCAATGGGGACTTGCTAGTTGTTGTAGTGTTTTCTTCTCAAAGATGTGTGAAAAGAACCCACTTAAGATTGTGGATGACAAACAATCTCAACAATATAAATAGCTGGTAAACATTATAGATCTATAGCAACTAATAGAAACAAAAGCTGCCAAAGTCCGGATCTATGCCACAATCATAGTTAAACAGCAAAAAGAAAGAGTAATAACTACAATCGTCCAATGGAAACCAGATATACAAAGAATAGTTTTTATTATAACACCTATGAAGGGAACAATTTAGATGTTACTAGTCCAACTCTATGGGATGGGTTCTTGGCTATCCTCAAACGTCTTCAGCTTGTGTAGAGTCTCTCTCCTTTATAATGTATAAGCCCAGCAAAATATGGTGTGCGAAAATGAAAATAATCAGAGTTACAACAATGAGTGCAACAATGAAAATAATCAAAAGCGAATAATGAATGGAAAACCCTTCTATTTATAACAAAATATTGAGTTGTCCTCGAATAATGAGCAATAATAAAATATCATTGATCCCATTCTTGGAATAACCACCTGGAATATTTTATTATATTTGTTTAGGAGGGAAAAAATATTTAAACTTTTATTTAGAAATAATAAATAAATAAATGATTTATTTATCATCTCAAGGAATTAGTTAAGGAATAATAAACAAATAATGATTTATTTAATTATTCCTAAGGGATTTAGTCAAATTTGACAAAGAATAATAATTAATTAGTGATTAATTAATTATTCTTAGAGAAAAATAAGATAATTAATGATTTATCTATTTATTTTTCATGATTGGGTCAAATATGACAAGGAATAATAATTGAGCAATGGTTTAATTAATTATTCCTAGAAGAAAATCAAATAAATAGTGATTTATTTAATTATTCTTCATGGGTTTTACTATAAATTACTCAATAAAGGTGGTTTATTAAGTAATTTCTCACAGTGAAAGCAATTTTACTATGGTAAAATTGGTTTTACATGGTGTACTTCGATCCATCTAGTAAATTAGGCTAGATGATCAATTTTTTGGTGATAATAGATTGCCCCCGAACGTACGAGTGTTAGGAGCAAAACGTATGACCGAAGTACGTTGTAAAGACACAATCCATAAACAACATAGGGGAGTCAAAGAGAGAGAGAGAGAGAGAGAGACCAATGAAGCTGAATCAAAAGAGGATAGGGACAGAGGGGGCGAGACTAATGCAAGTCTCTTTTTATGTTGTGGTACTGGACCTCAATGAAGCGGGGGAGGCATACCCATACCCGCTGAGATAACTTAGTACAAAAATAATGGTTCGCCCAGAAATATAAAACTGAGCATTGAAGTACATGTTGAATGGTACATGACATGCTGGCATAATAGAGCCAGAAAATAACACAATGTGTCCCATCAAGGATAATTTTAGGGGCAAATGTTCGCCCTTTGGCGAAATTAAGGGGTTTTAAATTTTTAGTGGGCGAATATTTTGTATCATAGTACATTTTTACAAATCACCTTAAATAGCCCACCTTATTTTAAGGGAGAGGGTAAAAAAGGTAAATTTAGCCCTTGAAATTAGGACTTACAACCTTCCATTCGCCCATTTTCAAGAATAGGTTTTATTTAAGTGAATCCATTCGCTCATTTTCAAGAATAGGTTTTATTTAAGTGAATCCTATGGCCCAAATACCATATTTATAAAAGAGGTATGGTAAATTAATAAAAATATAAATAAATGAGAGGTATGGTAAATAAATAAAACATTTTTTATATTTACTCCATAAGTCACCTTATATACATGTAACGGTGTAAACAAATAAAAATATAAGTAAAGTGGAGGTATGGTAAATAAATAAAATGTCTTTTTATACTTACTCAAACGATATGGTAAATAAATAAAAATATAAATAAACTAGACGTATCGTAAATAAATAAAACCTCTTTTTATATTTAGTCCATAACCCTCATTCTATTTATGAAGGCTCAAGGAAGAGGTTTTATTTAAGTGAATCTTATGGGCCAAATACCATATTTGTAAAAAAGGTATGGTAAATTAATAAAAATATAAATAAATGAAAGGTATGGTAAACAATAAAACATTTTTTTATATTTACTCCATAAGTCACCTTATATTTACGAACACTCAAAAAATGGGTTATATTTAGGTGAAACCTATGGCCAAAATACTATGGGACAAATACCATGGACTAGATTGTTATTAATACCATGCAAAAAACCATTATTAACCCTAATATTAGAATTAATAAAAATAAAAATGGCACATGGTATTGACCCATGGTATTCACCAAAATGGCACATGGTATTGACCCATGGTATTCACCTGGAATGTAGCCTATTTAAATGGGGGAATTAAACCAGCATGTAGCCTATGCTAAGATTCACTAGGACTTTACAAAGTTTTATTATTTAGTGAAAGACTCGCCAAGATCTTACAGGATTTTATAATTGAGTAAAATATTCGCCATGCTTGGTGAGAGATTCGCCAAAAAATATATATACATATTATATTATTGATAAAATCGCCTTCCATTTTTCCTATATACCATGGAGATTCGCCCATTTATTATATTTATAAATTTAGGGGGGGTTCTTAAAATTTTCCCTGTGTCCCATATACATAATTCCCCTAGAAAAAAATGATCTAGGACTTAATACAATAATATCTGAGTATATGAGATACAAAGGCCCTTCCCTCAAAAAAAGGGTGGGAGGGAGAGTAGAACAACTGGAGAAGCCCTGCTGAACAGGGAAGGGCTCTGCAAAATTACACGGATCATCTGAAGGAGATGTACATGCTATGAACATTGTGATAAGTAAGAACTGAACCCATAAACTCTACAAAACTGCATCTAAGGTTGTAGCATCATAGGAATGCATCTGGGCATGCAGGGCACTACTGAAGGGCCACCCCCTCATGAGGTCGAGAATCACTGGACCATTAAGTGTATGAATCACAAACATGAAACAACTAAGTCAAAGGGAAATAATGAGTCCCTCTTCTCGATCTAAGGCACCGAACAAAGATGGAAATTGGAATCAAGATACGCCGCCCTCTAGGTCGTTCTTCTAGAATAAATGAGCTGATGTCGACAGAATAGGGCCCCCGATAGGTGAGGCAATGGGGATCCTTAACTAATGAACGAGGGAAAATAGTGATGTGACTGATGGACTGACACCAGGTATAATGGGGAAAAATTGGGACTGAGGGACAAACAGACGACTTCCCTTGTCAGAGCATAAAGTGCATGGTTGACTTGGCAACGACTGACTCAATTCCAGAGGAGATGGGGACAATATGACTGGAGGCCAAAATGAGCAATACAAGATGAATAATATGAAAAGATGGATGGATTACTGTGACATGATATAATGGGACGTGAAACAGACTCCATGAATGCAAGGGTGACTCATCATGGATGCTCTGGAAAAGGGTGACTCAATGACGCTACCACACAGACTAAGCCCTGTGGGGACCATCAAAACATGATTAAATGATGGTGACTCATGAAGAGATTCAACATATGGTATGAAAAGTATTAAGAGGAGGTGGTCCTCAAAGTACAAGTGTCACTTTATGATGAAATTCGATTTTGAGAGGTGACGAAGTGACCTTTCTTGGAAAAATGGCTTCCTGGTGAAGTGTCAAGTCATCAAAAAGGGAGGACGACCCATTATAGAGCTCAATGAGAGATTTCCAATGGCGTTAACGGTTCATCAAACTATGATATGGTCTGGTCACGATGTGTGATAGAAAAACAGTGGGTTTGCCTATAAAAGGGCGTTTTCCCTTCAATTTGAGAGGAGGAGAAGGACCTAAATCTTGTGGATATGGTAGTGGAAAAAATTACCATCAGAATTGGGATCTACGAATTTCAGGCAAGTGGCCTTACTTGTCTAAAGATCTCTTGAACGCTTCTTGGAACGATGGTTCCTCGTGAAGAATTAAGGGAAGATGAAAACGAGAATGAACTGCTAGAGGAGGTCTAGAATCATTCTCACCCACTAAGTCAAACATGGGGACTATGTGGACATAGAGTAGAATGTTTGAAGACATGGTATCAAACTTCTACAATATGTGATGTGCATATTGCTCGCCAGAGTGCCCGGTAGGACAAACAATCCAAGGGATGGGAAGATAATCGTCCATACCTAGATCTAGTGGGATCTAAGAAAAGACTTAACTGAGGAGATGGCTAGGGGAAAACCATCATTCCCCCAAGCATGGGATACTACCCACAAGCATATGTGATGGAGGGGACTGATATGGTATGCAAAGGTGGGAATGATGCCCACTAGCAGGAGGAGTTTGTGGAGCGCCATTGTGTTCTGAGTGCTCAAAAAAGGGATTCAAGCATCTCAGACCAACCTAGCATGAGATCCTCCAAAGGATGATCATGAGATGTAGGGGCCTATGTGCCCCCTAGTATGTTATGGGTGTACCGATGTATTTAGGGTGTTGGACTCCAAATACTTATATGATACATAATATGATTATGCATTTTATATGACGATGATGGTTTGTCATTTGTTTTGTTTATGGTTATCTTCTGTGGTATACTTGTGATAAATTCCAATCTAGAATTTTATTTGCATAGTGACTTTGGGCTCTAAGCACATGACTAAATGTAATTGTTTCAAATTCATGTACCAACAGCTTAACTCATAGATATTTTCTAAACATGACTTGGTTATGCACATGATACACACCATTCAATTGCATGACAAGTAGCAAGGATAAGATAAAGTTTATAGTCTAAATATTATTATGAGACAATAATATTTGACTTTTCTATTTTTTACTAGCAGTCTAAAAATAGACTCTAATCACTCCTGTTGTGATCACTCCTACTGTGATCCAAAAATAGACTTTGCGCCATAATTTGCCTACGGGCCCACTTAGTGAAGGTGACTCCTTTCCACTAAGCTCCATCATCTTGTTGCATTCTCAACAAGCATTTCTTGTTGCACACTTTTCAACACTCCCTCTCAACAAGAAAGGCTTCCTCTCAAACCCAATCCTGTAACTCTGGAATGTTCTGCATGCAACAAATCTGCCCGGTCCACTTTGCTCCAACAACACTTGGAACAAAAACACTCCCAACTGACCATTCTGTTGGGCTAGGAACATACTATGATGTTGAAGCTCTACATGTTGCTGACAAGTGCTCCCTCTCTGACATCTGCGCTACTACAACATCTCCATGCATCTCGCACCATTACACACTTCTCTGTGCCACCTAGCACTGTGCAAAACACTTGTGCCTCTCACATTGTTGCAGCCTGCATGCTATGCACTGTCCTGGGATTCCCTGCACTGGCTCTCTCTCTGTCGCTCCATCCGCATCTATCTCTACCCAATCAATCAGTTCCTGCTACTCCACATCAGGGCTCCCGTAGCAAAGTCTCATCCAAGAGGTTGGGTACCTCAAGCATCCTGCCCCTCAACCCACCTGGCTTGAAGTTCCCCCCTACTGGAGGTCTCTACATGAGTAGATGTCTCTACTCGATCTCCTCTCAGCTTCCCTTGTTGTGGTTGCTCCACAACCTCCTGAAGCTGCTGCACCAATCGTGGTTCCTCCACAATTGTTTGAGACTTCTTCTGGCTCTGCATGTTGAGAGGTAATATACACTCCCTCTCAACCACCAAGTCTCCATCATTTGCCTCACTGCTCAAGGCTTTGCATGCATCTTGAACCTCAAGAGCATACAGGTTCTTGACCCGTGAACCAATCTGCTTCACTTGTCTAGTGATGATGTGTCTAAGGAAAACCTTTCGCTTACTAAAGACTACATCATAGCCTCTGTCTTCCAGCATCGCAATCGACACCAAGTTTCTCTTCAGTCCTGGTACATACTTGAAATCGGTCAAGGTAAGGCGAGCTCCATGCTCCCTCTGAAAAATAACCGTGCCTACACCTGAGACACTATACTTCTCATCATTACCCATCGTTATGTGTATTTGGAGATCTTTCTCCTCCAAAGTGCTGAACAAACTTTTGTCACCGGTCATGTGGAAAGAAGCTCCACTGTCAAGAAACCAACCACTTCCCACCATGGATGAAACCATGCATGCGAAGAGTGTGAAGTCCAACTCAAACTGTGAGGTTGTCTCACCTTCAGATCCTTCCCGGATCCCTTCTTGGACTTCTTCTTTGGGAAATTAGTAGCATAATGGCCCAACTCATGACAACGAAATCATCTCACCTTCGACTTGTCAACCTTCTTCCCATCATTAGAAGAACTAGATTCGAAAAGAGAAACCTTCCCCTTCCCCTTCTTCGCCTTACTCGCTAAGGAACAGTTCTCCTCATCATGCATAGATGAAGAACTGTCTCTGGTGCGCCGTCTAATCTCCTCTTGCACAAGATCCGACCAAAGTCTCTCCCATCCTGGCAATTTCTCCCTTCCATTCGCCGAGTCCTGGTAGCTATGCCAACTCTTAGGAAGGCCAAGGAGTGCTAGACTCACCATGTCCTCATCCTCAACAATTAACCCCACACTTCCCAGCTCATCCCGGCATTGGGTGAACTTCGTGAGATACTGGGGCATACTGTCTCCATTCTCACACCTGATGTTTCTGAGTTTATCCTTGAGCGCCAACTTCCTCTGGTCACTCTTGCTTTGGAATAATTTTGTCAACGTTTTCCACATCAAATATGGAGAAGCCTTTCCATGGAGGCTAGACACAATGTGATCCCTCACGCCCTCCAACACAATCCTTCAACACTTTGCTGTCTTCTTTTGCCAATCCCCGACTTGAGCAGCATCAGTAGGTTTTGGGACATCTGCATCTATGAACTCCTTCAACCCATTATCATCTAACACCGCCTCCATCATATCCTTCCATGCAATATAGTTTGAGCTGCCCTCAAGGACATACTCCAATCGCAATCTGTTGAAAGACATTTCAACTTTGACACCAAGAAAACACTGCTGCAAATTCGAATTCCACCAGCTCAACAACTCAACTGCCTCTGATCTAGATGAGAACAAAGTATTTCTTGTACAGAGATCGACTGTATGGGCATTCACCGGATATCTCACCTTCCAAAAGAAGGATGAATCCAGAGGCTACCTGGCTCGATTACAGACTTTGCCTGAAGAAATAGAATGTAAACACTTTCTGAATAATAGATCTGATGATCAATAGCTCTAATACCATATAGAACTTCTTCTACAAATCAACTCGCTCCAATACCATGTAGAAATTTTGAATAATAAACACATATTCAATGGAGATTATCCTGATCATGTACTATTGCGGAATACATACACAATACATAAGCTCCTCTACTTTGATCATCAATTTACAGAAGCAGAAACAATAACATGCGCACATAGAAGCATCAATCACACATATCAACATAGTATTTTCCCAGGGAAAGCATCTCGCTAAAAACCCCAACTATCTGTATATTATATTGATTGAGAACATGTAACAATACATAGTACAATACTCCTCACAAGTATCCAGCACTATCTCCACCTGTTACACACAATACAACTCAGATCTGATCTCCAAATCTCCTCCGCTGCTTGCCTGCCTCCACTGCACAATACCTGCTGAGAATGAATGAGAATGGCTGATCCAAACTCGTTTTTACCTTGTGAAAGTCACCCACACTGGAAATCACGTGAGCACAAGCTATATTTCACTTGGTATTGGCCCACACTACGCAGAGATCATTGGCATAACTCAATCCCATGCATGTGCACAATCTCATGCACAACTGATAGAAATCTCAACCTCTAACACCTGTCTCCACTGAACTGTACATGCACTGAGTTAACTGATGTATTCTTCAGTTGCATTATGAGTTAATAATTAGTGAATTAATTAATAACTAATTCACACAACTCATCACTTAGTCTATTGATCAGTTAGACTAAATACAACTAGTTCAACTAAGTCAAACTGAACACAACTTTGTTCACTGCTCATCCAACTCCACAGAACTCAACCAAATGAGTTCTAACTGATGTCCTGCATGAAATAGCTCAACCGACTCATAAGAAAACGTATTTCCTTCTGACAGCTGCATGTGCCACATCTGTAGCTCAAACTAAAGTGCTCCAAGAGGATAAGATAAAGTTTATAGTCTAAATATTATTATGAGACAATAATATTTGACTTTTCTATTTTTGACTAACAGTCTAAAAATAGACTCTGATCACTCCTACTGTGATCACTCCTGCTATGATCACTCCTACTATGATCACTCTTGCTGTGATCCAAAAATAGACTTTGCACCATAATTTGCCTACGGGCCCACTTAGTGAAGGCAACTCCTTTCCACTAAGCTCCATCATCTTGTTGCATTCTCAACAAGCAATTCTTTTTTGCACACTTTTCAACACCAATGCACACACTATTTTAAAGGACTAACATATGCAAGGGGGTAAAAATGGCCCAGGATGCCGAAGCTAGATTCCAGGAGAAGCGACTCGCATCGTCAGCATGACCGATATACGATGTTGATGATGGATCCATCTGAAAGGTGCAAAATACAATGGATGAGATGATGCAATATACCCATATTTATGGCAGAAATAAAGACATGCAAATCAAAGGGATGTGAAATGAGTGAAATTTCTTGAGGTAGAGTGCATGGGGAGAATTAGGAAGGAAATGGCCTTCGAAAACCTCCACAGAAATGCCCCCTTGCCTAACTGCAAGGGTAATTATGGGTATACATAGCTTCCATGGTGTCCTCATTAGGCTGGGAGATGGGCGAATGGGAGGAGGACTGACTACACGATGTGGCAACGTTACCTAGTGCATCAATCTGAGAAATAAGTTTCACATACACATCATCTTGAATGGTAGACGACGAGCTAGTAGATGGAGGATCTACAGATGCTGAGACCCAGGATTCTACTGAGAGAGGTTCGATAGAAGCACATGCAAAAACCTCAGAAAGGTTTTCCTGCGAGGAACTCAAGGATGACGACAGGTAAAGGATATGGCATGTGGTGTCCATCATCTCGACATTGGGGGGAGGGATCACAATGGTAGGACCAGATTCCCCCTATTCTGGTTGACTAGTGGTACCAGAATCCACGGGTAGAGGAGTAGATGATCCACTATGAGTGGCCTCGTATTCACAAAGCGCTTCAAGGTAGTCGCGAAATTCATTAAGATGAGGGCAACAATGGGAATAGTGACCATGATGATCACACAAGGCACAAGGGTGATTTGTGCGCAACGTTTTGAGTTTCTTAGGTGGTACCGGTAAGTTAACATGGACTTCAGGGATATTTGACTCAAGGAACATTTCATGAACCAAATGTTTGAGTTGAGGAAGCTCAGGAAAATTATTGGTGGCATGACCAACAACCTTACACAAAGCACATGGAAGTGATGGCTTTGGGGCCTTAGGGGTTGGAGGTTCTTGGGAAGACTTGTACTTAGGTTCTTTCCTCTTGGCTTTGCCCCTCTATCCGGATGCTTTTGCAACATGAGTGGATTCCTGTTGAGGTTGTGATGGAACTAGAGCAGCCGCTGGGGTCATAGGGACTAGTTGAACTTGGGTCAAAGCATGATATGGTCTGAGATGACCAGGTGAAGTGTTCGTTGGGGGATCAATGTACCAGACTGGGATCCCCAAGTCATATTATGGAGGAGCATTGAAGCCATAACAGGGGCAAAAAATACTCCCAGAGGGGGATATAAGAAAGGTATCTAGCTTGCAGGGTAATGTCCCGGTGGAATAGCTCTTGGATGGTTAGGAGCTAGAGGAACGGTTCCTGGTGGGAACATAAGAGATGAACCCACAAATGGAGGAGATCCTGGGTGGGTGGATCTGGATGACTTGGCTGAGATGGTAACAACAAAGTGTTGAGGAGTTGGCTGTTGATTAGAGGTATTGATCTCGTCAGACTCCATCATGAGGATCTGGTAGTCACCAGGACTAGAAAGTTGAGGGGGATGGGCTGCTTGACCTGGTTGAGGTTGAGCAACAATAAATCCTTATTCAGGGAAAGGATTTGTGAGCACTGTCAGTTGAGATGGTGCAGGATCTGAGGCGATTGTTGACCTATAGAAGTTGCTTGAGCTTCCCACATTTGGCGCATCTGGGATAAGAGAGGACACTCATGTGTATAATGGCCATGCACACCACAACATGCATAGGGCTTGTTCTTACGAATAGCCTTATTTTTCTTGGGTTGGTTTCCCTGTTGCTGGTTGTTGGTGTTAGGCTGGTTCCCCTATGGTTCACTAGGTCGATTACCTTGATTACCCTGGTTACCCTTGTTACCCTTCTCCTTATTCTTTTTCTTCAAATTTTGGGGATTGGTCGCACTCTGTTGTGTAAACACCTGACCCTGAGGGGGCGGTGGCTACTAGGGCTGAGGATGCATGGGAGGTTGCGACACTAATGCTTGAGGGGCTTGAGGGGCTTTACATGGTGTACATTAATCCATCTAGTAAATTAGGCTAGATGATCAATTTTTTGGTGATAACACTAGTAGAAGTGTGGGCTACTCTATTATGAGAGTATTGTATATATATACTAGATTTTCATCCCGGGTCCCTCGATACTTCTAGTTGTAACCCCTCAAAAGACACACTAAATTCCACTTGACTACTTTTTTTTCCCATCTATTTGTGGATGGAAAGTTGTAGACATCTTCAACTTCATGTCCACATTCTCCCATAATTTAGTCCAAAATGAACTAAGAAATCTTATGTCTCTGTCTAGAAAAATGTTCCTTGGTATCACAAAGTGCACCCAAACCAAATAATAAGTTTTCTACTTCTTGCCCGTTGATGGTATTTTTAACAGCCATCAGAACACACATCTTGTTGCACTTGTCAACTACCATGAATAGGTAGTCATGTACATTCTTGTTTTTTGGTAAACCTCCCACAAATTCCATGGAAATGATTTCTTAGGGATGAGTGGGTATAGTTAAGGGATGATATAGACCTTGTTTCCTATTACTAGGCTTGTTACTACAATAAATCTTGCATCCTCTTATGAACCTAGCTACATGTTCTTGCATCCTGGGCCGATACACATACCTTTACAAGTTGGCCACTATCTTCCCTATATAAGATTTCCCTACAACCTTGGAGGTGTGATCCTCTCAAGTTAACTAAAATCACTCACTTATAGGAACACATAACTTACCCAACCTGTAAAATAACATGTCCTGAGATCGTAGTCAACTGTGTTGTCACCATCATGCAAATGAATCTTACTCTAAAACTTATGAAACACCTCCTTGAAGTCATTATCCTCTAAATATGACTCTCTCTATGCATCATGGGTGAATGGTTCCATCTGCATCAGAGTTCCCAAAGCTATGATATCTGATGTGGGCGGCCTTGAAAACATGTCAACCAACTTGTTTGTGATGCCCTTCTTGTACTTGATCACTAATAGAAAATATTGTAGAAACCCCATCCACTTGTAATGTCTAGCCTAATGTAGCTTACTTTGGGCCTACAGGTATTGTACTAGTTGGTGATATTTGTAGATTATTATCTCATTTCCCATCAAATAATGTTTCCACTTCTTCACATCTCACACTATGGCATAGATCTCCTTTTCACAGGTAGGGTAGTCAAGAACTTCCCCATGAAATAATTTATAATGGTAGCATGCATGCCTTCCTCCCTTCATCAAGACTACTCCCATAGAAAACTCACTCGCATTTGTCTCCACTTCGGAGGGATGTTTTAATTTCAGTAATGCCAAAATTGGTGCTTGACCAATGTTCTTCTTTAGCTCCTCAAAGTCCCTATGTTGGCACTTTCCCCACTTAAAACTCTTGCCACTTACTTTTATGGCATGGAGTGGTGTTGCTACCATTAAATATGAAGTTATGAATTTCCTCAGGTACTGTGTTGCCCCAATAAAAAACCCCACCCTACAAACATTAGGAAGCACTAGCCTTTTCATGATGGTGTCCATCTTGGAAGGATCCATCTTTATCTCTCCTCCACTTGTCACATACCCCAGATACACCAAAGACTATTGTGCAAACTCACGCTTCTTGATATTTTCTAGTATTTGGTGCTTCTTTAATGTCTCTAGCACCTGCATCAAATGTGATATGTTCTCCTCCCAAGTAGAACTGTATGCCAGTATATCATTGAAATAGACAATAAAAAATGAATCTATAAAATGGTGTAGTAGATCATTCACTAACCTCATAAACTTATTTGGTGCATTGCATAGGCTAAATGGAATGACCAAACACTCACACAAACCTTTCCTATTTTTGAAGGCCAATCTTCTAGATATCCTCTTCTCTAACTATAACCCAATGATATCCAAACTTTAAGTCCAGCTTGGTGAAGTATTTTTCTTGCCACAACTAATCTAACAAATCATCTATTATGGGAAAGTTTTTCCTATTCTTGAGAGTAATTTTTTTCAACACACTATAATCTATACATGTTTGCAAAGTCCCATCCTTCTTTGTCACAATGATGATGGGTGACTTGCATGGCGATGTGCTCAATCAAATTATACCCTAGACTAGTAGTTGATGCAATTTTTTCTTCACCTCTCTTGCTTTGATAATAAACTAACTATACAACCCAAGGTTTGGAAATGGGGAGTCTAGAAATACTTGGATCTTGTGCTCTACTTCCCTCTTGGGTGGTAACCCTTTAGGCTCCTAGAACACATCCCTATATGCCTATAGAAAATCTTCCAGTTTTTGTTCTTATTTCTTAGTACACCCTCCAACGATTCCTTTACTCTCAATAACTCTTATACAAACTATTTTTCTCTTAAAAATAGTAAAACATCTTGCTATAAATGATCAATTTCTTGGATTGGTTGGCACTTATTAGCAAGTTTTTGACTTGTCTTTGTGTGCATTGATTGTGAACAATTTTCCATCCTTGATGAGCTGATATTGATTGGATTTCCACATGAATATTGCATCTCAAATGTACATGTAGCAATTTCTAAATGCCACTCCACATACATCAAGGGGAAATACATCTAGTTGTACTTCATTAATAAAATTAGCAATGATAGAAAATCTAATTTTGCACTATTTTGTTACCTTTATCTATGCATCCTTTTTTACCCATCCCAATGGGATATGGGCTTGGATGATCACGAACTTGCAATCCCAATTTGTTGACCATATCTACTGGAATGACATTCGCTTGTGATCCTGAGTCAAATAAAACATCAATATTTGTATTTTTAACTTGTACCTGTATATGGAAGAGCTTAGTATTTTCATTCTCTTCCTATTGTTGAAGGCTACACAGATTCACATCCTTTTTCATTGTTGTTAATAAAATCTTCTCATCCATGTTCAAGTTTCTTACAACCTAGTTTCTTGAATCAGTGGCCATGATATTCTTCTTCTTATTATCTTTCTTCTTTTTCTTTAGGTTAGCTCCAAGTGTAATTTCCAACACTTCTCCTATGTATGACCATCAATGTTACAGTGGTTACAGTGTTCCCATATTGATAGGCCACGTTCGCATCTTGATAGACCACCTTTTCTTCCTAAATTTCCCCACTTTGATGGGTTGAGGTCAATTTCCAGGTGCCCAAGTAGCAGTTGCACAAACAGTTAAAGATCCAGTACCATTAGCAGTAATTCGGTTGTTGGGATCTTTTCACTGGTGTGTTGTGGCTGCCATATTTTTATCATTCCCCCTTTCCTCTTATTCTTCCCCTCCTTACAAGCATCCTAGTACTCCTTCTTATTTGATCCACTTGATTTCCCTTTCTTTGGGCCCATGTTCTCCAAGTATTGTGCCTGTACACAAGCCTCATCCATTGATTTGTGCTTGAACAACATTACTTATTTCCACAGATGGTTGTGTAAACCCCTCATATACTTGAGGTGTACATATGGGTTCTCTGGGGAGATACTTAGCATTATGGCTATCTTTCTAACTTATGCGGTGTACTCTTGTACACTCTACCCCTGATTCTACCTGAAGTAATGCCATCAGATCCATTGGTCCTCTACATACCTGATAAGGTAAAATTATGAATTTATGAGGGTTTTAAAGTCCTCCCACTTAATCATTAGAGGATATACCTCCAACTTTAAGGTCTCTATGTGGCTTTCCCATCGATTCAGGGCATGGCCCTATAATTTCAGTAGTGTAAATGAAATATTATGTTCTTCCTCTATATGATGAACACTAAAATAAGTTTATAATTTTGGCAACCAATGATTTAGCTCTAGAGAATAGATATCACCTTGGCACATCTTAATATCAAAATTCACTTCCATTTTGATTAAGGACTATGAATGGTTCACAACACTTGAATTTGGTTGAAATTTTTTGGGTCCTTTCTTCAGCTCATTCTTTGTTTCTTCCAAATCTCTTGATCTCCCCTATAACCAGGCCTCTATGTTAGAACCCACATCTTCTCTGAATAGCCCGATATTATTGTGAAGGCTTCCATGAAGAGATTCATGTTACAATTTATGTCTACAACTTGTGCTTCCAGCCAATAAAACCTCTCCTCTATAGGATCATGAGGGTTATTCACAAATTTGTGGACCATGATTGGGGTTTTATAAAAAAAATTCTTAGCTAATCTAAATCCCATGAAAATATCCACAATATACCCAAATAAAATTGCTATGATACTAATATGATCCATAAACTTTCATTTATCTTCCACTAGAAAATTTGTCACAACAAATCGGATAAAAGTATACTCTAAAATATGAAATCTACACAAAGAGGGTTTAATTCTCTTTATATTTATGAACCTACAAATTACTGTTTATTCCATATTCATGCAAATTATAATTATTCAGAAAATAAAGAACAAAGAAATAAAAACTCACAAACCATGATTAACACAAGGTATCACCTGGGAAACCCTTTTGGCAGAAACCCAACTAGAAGGTGAGGCCACTCTGCTCTCTTTCTTTGAATAGAAAATTTTTGTGAGTACAAAGAAGTAAGTCATGTGGCCCATGGGCTACTACAGTTCAAAAATACTCTCTGTGTGTTCTCTCCCTATCCCTTTCGGTTATCATGTTCATCTATGGAACAAATGCACTTGAAAAGACTGGAACCACTTTTCCTCGTTGTGACTTGGTTATAACATAACTCAATAGCCTAGTAGTGCTTAGGTTTTACTTCCTCAAACCTTAACCAAAATTACAATATGGAAACTTATATAGTATTCTTCATCATGATCATGTGACTAGCCCCTTTTCCTTGAGTAATGGGGGCTAATGTGGCATCTTCTCAAATTATGGTGGTCAAAACATGAAGGTCAACTTCTGAGTGGCATAACTTTTGCATACATACTTGTATTGAGGCAATTATTATGCCATTGGAAAGGTATTTGTGCGTAGAATAGGGAGAAATAAAGGTGTGACACTATAGTAGAAAATTTTTACCACAAAAAATGTCACTCGATGCCTCAAAATACTCCTAGAAAATTTCAAACCCTAATTTGCCAAAATAAATCCTACGGGTAAAAATGATTCTATGAGCTAATTCCTCCACTTTTACATTATAAAAATATGAAAACAGATCAAAACAATATAATCATTTAATTCGAATCACTTAATATATATATATATATATATATATATATATATATATATATATATATATATATATATATAATCAAAACTTATATAAATGTTTTAATTTCTTATAATCTTGTCCATTGAATTAATAACCGGAGAACCCACAGTATGATTATTTTTATGCCAACGTTTCAAATCCCAACTGGGATCCATCATCAGGACTTTAAGAATGATGATACAAGATGAGCTGCTTTAGAGAAATAAATACTATTGAGGATAAATTTGGAACAATACACTGTCGGCTGGGAAATTTATTAATTTTATTTTATTAATTTAATTTCATTAAATTAATTTATTAATTTAATTATTTAATTATTTTATTTTATTACTCTTATATATTTAATTCTATTAATTTAATTAGAATAAATTAAATTGTTAAATTAAATTTATTCTATTTAATTAAAAGTAAAATTATTAATTTAATTAATTTAATTAAAATAAAATTATTAAGTTATTTTAATTTAATTGATTTAATTTTATTAATTTTTTATTATTAATTTTATTAATTTTATTAATTTTGATATTTTATTATAACTTATTAACTTTATTAATATGATTTTATTAATTTTATTAATTTTATTGTTGTAAATTAATAATCCTTAATAATTAATTAATTAATTAATTAATTATGAATAATTATGATTAATTAATTAACGGGATAATTAATATACTAATGAGTATATATATATCCACATTTATTAATTATGATTTTTAATTAATTAATGGGATAATTAATATATATATATATATATATATATATATATATATATATATATATATCCTCATTTATTAATATATAAGAAACTATCAAACTCCTCAATTATTAATTAGAATATTAATTAGTATAAAAATAAGTATATATACCCTAATATACTAATATTATGAATTAATAATCCCTAATAATTAATCTATTAATTAATTAATTAGTTATGAATAACTATAATTAATTAATGGGAAAATTAATATACTACTTAATATATATAAATCCCCATTTATTAATTATAATTAATTAATATGATGGTTAAAATATTAGAAATTCCTATATTATGATGAATTTTAGGGTTAATTATTAAAATAGGGTTATTAGAATATTTTACCTGCTTACCTGTTATACCTGGGGTGAGTTTGCGATCTTGCTTCCTTGATCAAGGGCAACCAGCTCCTGCTAATCTCCATACCGTTATCTCTGTTTAGATTATGAGGATGCTTGATAATTTCAAGCGCTTCTCTGATCTTCCGTCTCTGCTGCTGCTCCTCCCTTGCGATAATCGATGCGTTTTCGAGGCATATATGGTGCTTAGTCTTAGCGGAGTGCTCAGCCAAGGCTGAGGTACGAGATCTTTCATTCTTAATATCAGCGCCATGTTCCTTGAGCCTTGTCTGGAGGGAGCGCCCTGTTTCACCAATGTAGCTTTTTCCGCATGAACAATCTATTTTGTAGACTCCTTTGAGCTGATGTTTGTCAACATCATCTTTTACAGACCTCAAACCTTGCCTAATAGTTCCAGGGGCTGAGAAATGCGTTGTGATGTTTTTCTTCCTTAGGATTTTAGCGATTTTATCTGTAACTCCATGGATATAAGGTAGAAAAACTTTACCACTCTGAGGCTGGTCTTGAGCCTTAGGTTTATGAGATAGTAACTTTCTTTCGGCTTTTTCTATGGCTCTCTTAATCTCTTGTTCCTTGTAACCTATGCTTTTAAAGGTTGAAACCAAATGCTTCTTTTCTTCGTTTAGATGCTCTGAGTCAGATATTCGAAGGGCTCTGATGGCAAGGGTGTTTAGAACACCAAACTTCTGGGCTGGGTGATGGTGGGATTCAGCATGGAGGTAACTTTCTGTGTGTGTTGACTTCCTGAAGACTTTATGTCCTAAAGAGCCATCCTCTTTCCTGATGATTAGAACGTCTAAAAATGGGATGCTCATGTTTTCCTCAAGTTCCATAGTAAATTTTATTTCTGGAGAGATAGAATTCAGGTGAATGAAAAACTTGTCAAGCTCAGGTTTACCATGAGTCCATTTTATATTTGTATCGTCGACAAATCGCTTCCACCATCCTGGTTTTAAAGGATATGATTCAAGGGCCTTCTTTTCAAAGTATTCCATGTATAGGTTGGCTACGATGGGCGAGAGGGGAGATCCCATTGCCACACCAAATGTTTGCTCATAAAATACTCCCTGGAAGGTGAACACAGTTGACCTTAAGCAGATTTCAGCCAATCTTGCAGTCCCCGGATCAGTAACATCTTTTATAACCTGAATGGCCTCATCAAGAGGAATCTTGGTGAATAAGGATACCACGTCAAAGCTGACAAGGATGTCATCACGCTCAATCCTTTCATTTTTAATGAGATTTACAAAGTCCTGGGAGTCTTTGATGATGTTGACTTCCTGAAGACTTTATGTCCTAAAGAGCCATCCTCTTTCCTGATGATTAGAACGTCTAAAAATGGGATGCTCATGTTTTCCTCAAGTTCCATAGTAAATTTTATTTTTGGAGAGATAGAATTCAGGTGAATGAAAGATCATTCACAACGCATTTCTCACCCCCTGGAACTATTAGGCAAGGTTTGAGGTCTGTAAAAGATGATGTTGACAAACATCAGCTCAAAGGAGTCTACAAAATAGATTGTTCATGCGGAAAAAGCTACATTGGTGAAACAGGGCGCTCCCTCCAGACAAGGCTCAAGGAACATGGCGCTGATATTAAGAATGAAAGATCTCGTACCTCAGCCTTGGCTGAGCACTCCGCTAAGACTAAGCACCATATATGCCTCGAAAACGCATCGATTATCGCAAGGGAAGAGCAGCAGCAGAGACGGAAGATCAGAGAAGCGCTTGAAATTATCAAGCATCCTCATAATCTAAACAGAGATAACGGTATGGAGATTAGCAGGAGCTGGTTGCCCTTGATCAAGGAAGCAAGATCACAAACTCACCCCAGGTATAACAGGTAAGCAGGTAAAATATTCTAATAACCCTATTTTAATAATTAACCCTAAAATTCATCATAGTATAGGAATTTCTAATATTTTAACCATCATATTAATTAATTATAATTAATAAATGGGGATTTATATATATTAAGTAGTATATTAATTTTCCCATTAATTAATTATAGTTATTCATAACTAATTAATTAATTAATAGATTAATTATTAGGGATTATTAATTCATAATATTAGTATATTAGGGTATATATACTTATTATTATACTAATTAATATTCTAATTAATAATTGAGGAGTTTGATAGTTTCTTATATATTAATAAATGAGGATATATATTCTAATTAATATATATTAATTATCTCATTAATGAATATACTAATTAATTAATATACTAATTAATATATAGAAATTAATTATAATTAATAATAATTAATAAATGAGGATATATATATATATATATATATATATATATATATATATATATATATATATATATATATATAGATATATATATATATATATATTAATTAGTATATTAATTATCCCATTAATTAATTAAAAATCATAATTAATAAATGTGGATATATATATAGTCATTAGTATATTAATTATCCCGTTAATTAATTAATCATAATTATTCATAATTAATTAATTAATTAATTAATTATTAAGGATTATTAATTTACAACAATAAAATTAATAAAATTAATAAAATCATATTAATAAAGTTAATAAGTTATAATAAAATATCAAAATTAATAAAATTAATAATAAAAAATTAATAAAATTAAATCAATTAAATTAAATTAACTTAATAATTTTATTTTAATTAAATTAATTAAATTAATAATTTTACTTTTAATTAAATAGAATAAATTTAATTTAACAATTTAATTTATTCTAATTAAATTAATAGAATTAAATATATAAGAGTAATAAAATAAAATAATTAAATAATTAAATTAATAAATTAATTTAATGAAATTAAATTAATAAAATAAAATTAATAAATTTCCCAGTCGATAGTGTATTGTTCCAAATTTATCCTCAATAGTATTTATTTCTCTAAAGCAGCTCATCTTGTATCATCATTCTTAAAGTCCTGATGATGGATCCCAGTTGGGATTTGAAATGTTGGCATACAAATAATCATACTGTGGGTTCTCCGGTTATTAATTCAAAAGATACAAACCACAGATCTCTTAAATCCAGAATCTTGTCCATAATAAACTTCTCATCCCATGTGAGTTAAATAGCTCTCACAAGTACTTTATATGATAAAGTTTGTACTTTATATGATAAAGTTATAATGATCCTCCTTCAGATTAATTATAATATTAGAAATGTACAATGTTAATTTTATTTGACCAAAATATTTTGCTAATTTTAAATATTTTATTTTTAATTTCACTATTTTATTTTTTAAATATATTTTTTATATATTTTTTTTGCTAATTTTAAATTCTATATTTTTAATTTCACTATGTTATTTCTTAAATATAATTTTAATTTTTATATAATTGGTATTTATTTAATACAACAAAATGATAAATGTGAGAAAAAATCTATAATTAGCCATAACCTAAAAGCATCTCCAATGGGTGGCAATCATCAAGGATTCAAGCTTCCCCACTTCACTTTTCTTGGTACAAGATTTGGAAGGAGTCTCCATGTTCATATTAGCAATTCTTTGTCATACTTCTTAAAAGGTTTATATAAAGTGAAACATGGAAATGATTAAACGAAAATGAATTTCCACCATTAACAAGTAAATAATATGTTTATTATATGTTATGGCACCATCTTCCATCACATTATAGGCCAATTTTAACATTTTAACATTTAGAGCCATGTTTCAAAGGGAAATTTAATTTTAACATCAATTTTTAATGAATTTTTTTTTAATTTTTGTTTTTGGTTTTTTCCCTCCATACATGTTGATTAATTGATAGCAGGTAAGTTTAGTAAGCAACATTACATTTTACTAACCAATTTAAACGAATTCAATATTGATGATAGAGGACTATCACTGTACATGATAAATATTTTTAGTGAAAAAGAATGGTTATATATATAATCACAATCACAACATTGTATATTTCATATGAAGATTATAAGTATATTTTTAACATATGTCATTTTACTTGTGAGAATTGAATTTGGGTGGGGATTTCATTACTTCTTCACAACCACCCGAAATGACCCTAATTAACTATGTTTATATACATAAATCATATTATTTTGTAAAGTATTTGAATTAATTAACATATTAAGAGTGATAAAGTTTGCTACATTTATAACATTGTTTGACTTACTATTACCCTTGTAATTATAAGCTTTTTATGGATGAAACTTGTAAATATTGTTTGACTTCTATATATGTGAAAAATTATATAGGTTAAATTTGTTGAAAAAAAGAAAAAAAACGCTAATGTGGGAATTAGTGCATATTATTAGGTCTTAAATGTGGATGAATGAATAAAAAATGCCTTAGCTATTGAAAGAGATAAAGAAAAAATGAGAAATGAGACCAAAATGTAGAAATTCCTTGTAGATTCAAACTGCATATTGTAATATGCTAAAATAATTGACTTGGATCTACTCTACTCATCAACGGAAATAATAAACGATCAATGAAATCACGAATTATAAAAGAGAAGGAATTCAATCACACATAACACAATATTTTTTTGGGGAAAGCCATAGCTAAAAACCCCTGTTATCTATATATTGCATTAATCAGAAAATGTGAGAAGATTACAATGCGTTTCTCAAGCCCAAGCAACCTCTACATTATCTCTATCTATATCACTACCAACTTGTGCACAATCTTCTCTTGACACACCTTTCTCTCACAATATTCACGCACAAACTTGTGCTTCCTATTGATTGGTCTCACCAACTCGTACTCACCAAAAAAATGATTAAACTTGTCCCTTCATTCCTCTTTTTAAAGGAAATTTGAATGGCTAAAATTAGTGAGTTTTCTAATTAAGGAATGATTTATTTTAGGCCTTCTTATGATTGCATGCACCATTTGTTTAATTTAGATGATTTTACAATTGATAGTACATTGTCCCTCAACTCAAATATCAACTGGGTCTTTCTCTGATCTGTCATGCATGAGTTTTTTTTTCTTTTTTTTTCTTTTTTTTTATAGTGGTTCACAAACACCCTGGTCAATGGGTGGTGCTATTTCGACAGAAAAATCTGGGCTGATGCCCCTCGGCCTACTACATGACCTGACTCTAAGGGATTCGGGGAGAATGGACCTTGTGACCTCCCGATGGCAAGGCATTGATTTTGACCAACTGAGCTAACCCTTGGGGCTATGCATGAGTTAATTATGAATGAATCTTCAATTTATTGGTTGATCAGTGCTAGTTACACCCCACTACTGGATCTCCCACTAATTCCTCCATCAGTTGGAACTAGTTTAACTGATTTAACTTAGTTGTACTAAATTAAATAATTACAACTCAAAAGAACTCAACCTGGGCCCCTAAAATTTAGGAACCACTCTACATGACTCTAGATAGACTCCAAACTCAAATTAACTAAGTGAACTAAGTCAAATTAACTTAGTTAACTACTACAAGCTACTATGAGAATTAGAATTACAATTTAATTCAAGGACAAATTAAATTAGGAATTTCTTGATGTTATTTTTAACATTTCGTGTTGCTATTTCCAACACTCCCTCTCAACAAGAAAGGAATTCAACTTTGACTCGATCTGGTGCTTTTGGAATGTTCTGCATGCATCACTTTTCATTGTTGTTGTTGCTACTGCAACATCTGCAACCAAAAATCATCCAAACAAAATAAATAGAATTAATTGTGTCTACAACTGTCTACTGGGAAAACTATGTTGCTACTGACTCTGCTACTAAGCCTCCTGCTCTACTATCAACACTTCTCTACACTCCTCATTATCTAATTGAATTGATCCTCCCACTACTAAATATTGTGGGCCCCAGTAGCAAGGTAATGATCTATGAGACAAAAACACCTCAATGGATCCTGCCCAAATTTCTGCACTCTTAGGACTATCGCTTCACATCACCCCACCTCTCACCTAGAGGTATGGTTGCATGTGCTCCCTCTACCCACTTGGCTCAAAATTTCCCCCTACTAGACGTCTCTTCTTGAGTGAATGTATCCACTCGGTCTCCTCTCTGCTTCTCCAATTGTGGTTTCTCCACAACTTACTGAGGCTGCATCTAAGGCTGCATGTTGAGAGGTAATTCATGTTCCCTCTGAATCACCAAGTCTCTAACCTTTTCCTTTGCTCCTCAAGGCTTTGTATGCATCTTGTACCTCAAGTGCATATAGGTTCTTGACTCGCACACCATTATGTTTTACCTGTCCCGTGGTGATGTGTCTAAGGAAAACCTTTCCTTTACTAAATATCACATTGTAGACACGATCTTCCAATACTGTGATAGAAACAAGATTATTCTTTAGTCTTGGAACATACATCACATATGTGAGTCTAAGAGGGGAGCCAAACTCCTTATGAAAATTAACAGTACTGATGTCGATCGCGCTATACTTCCCATCATCTCCAAACTCTATGTTCTGCTTAAGGTCTTTCTCGTCCAAGTCACTGAAGAGATCTCTAATCCCCATCATATGGAATGAGGCATCGTTGTCAAGATACCACATGCTTCCCATTATATTTCTTGCCATGCATGCAATGAGAGTCAAATCAAGTTCAAATTTTGAAGTTAGAGCTTCACCTACTGCTGCTACTACAGGCTCCTTCTTTCTTGCTTTCTTCTATGGGCATTTGATGGCATAGTGCCCGAAAGCATGACAGTGAAAACACTTGATGTTCGACAAGCCCTTCTTCTTTCCTTCGTCCTCACCTTGGAACTTCTTTCCCTTGGCTTTATTTTCTTGGTTGACTAATGAAAAATCCTCTTCCACTTCTTTGGGAGGTCCCGTCTCTAGTGTTCCACTGAATCTCTTCTTGCACCAATTCAGACCACAATCGCTCCCACTCTTGTAGCTTCTCCCTCTCATTAATTGGGTCTTCATAGTTTTGTCAGCTCTTGGGAAATCCTAGAAGTGCTAGGCTTACCAGATCGTCTTCCGCAACTATAACACTGACACTTCCAATCTCATCCCAACATTGAATGAACTTGGTTAAGTACTTTGGTATTGTGTCGCCCTTCTCCATCTTGATCATTCTGAGATTTTCCTTCAGTGAAAGCTTCCCATGGTCACTTGTGTTTTGAAACAGGTCTGTCAAGGCCTTCCACAATGCAAATGGATTTTCCTTACTGTGGAGGTTTGAGACAATATGATCTCGAGTGCCTTTTAGGATAATCCTTCTCACCTTTGCCACACACTTTCTCCACTCTTCCAGATCATGAGCATCAGATGACTTAGGAATATCATTGTCTATGAATTCCTTAAGCCTGTTGTCTTCGAACACTGCCTCCATCCAATCCTTCCAAGCAATATAGTTTGAACTACCCTCAAAGGCATATTCAAGTCTCAATATATGGAACAACATCTTGTTGGCTTTGGAGTATGATACTGCAAATTTGATTTCTCCTACAAAAGAAAAACTCGTATTGTCCTCTTCTATGGTGATTTCAACTTTGTTACGATGTAGTAATTTCTACAAATCTAGCTCTAATACCATGGAGAAATTCCTTGTAGATTTAGATTTAAAATTGTAGTATGCTAAAACAATTGACTTGAATCTACTCTACTCATAAGTGGAAACAATAAACAATCGATGAAATCATGAAGCATAAAAGATACATAATTCAATCACACATAACACAATAATTTTCTTGGGAAAACCACAGCTAAAAACCCTTATTGTCTGTATATTACATTAATCAGAAAATATGAGAAGATTATAATGCTTTGCTCAAGCCCGAGAAACCTCTGCATTATATCTATATATCTCACTACCAACTTGTGCACAAGCTTCTCTTGAAACGCCTTTCTCTCACAAGATCCACGCACAAACATGTGCTTCCTATTGCTTGGTCACCAACTCGAGCTCACCAAAAAAATGATTAAACTTGTGCCTTCATTCCTCCTTTTAAAGGAAATTCAAATGGCTAAAATTAGTGATTTTTCTAATTAAGGAATGATTTATTTTAGGCCTTCTTCTGATTGCATGCACCATCTATTTAATTTAGATGATTTTACAACTGATAGTACACTGTCCCTGAACTCCAATCTCAACTGGGTCTTTCTTTGATCTGACATGCATGAGTTAATTATGAGTGAATCTTCAATTTACTCATTGAGTAGTGTTGGTTACACCCCACTACTGGATCTCCCACTAATTCCTCCATCAGTTGGAACTAGTTTAACTGATTTTAACTCAGTTAAACTGAATTAAATAATTAAAACTCAAAAAAACTCAACCTAGGCCCCTAAAATTTAGGAACCACTATACATGACTCTAGATAGACCCCCAACTCGAATTAACTAAGTCAACTAAGTCAAATTAACTTAATTAACTACTACAAGTTGCTATGAGAATTAGAATTAAAATTTAACTCCTATTTAATTCAATGACAAATTAAATTAGGATTTTCTTGATGTTATTTTTAACATTTCTTATTTCTATTTTCAACACAAAAAAATAAAATGGTATAAAGGACCTAAAATAAATTACTCATATTGACAGTCCAATATACAATAAATAATATAGTCATCTTATAATGGTTAAACTTAACATGTGAACAAATACATAATACTTAAGATAAAGACTATATCTCAAGATATACAAGAAGGTGATTAAGGAATTAGGATTAGAGTAAGCCAAAAATGTAAGAAAATCTCCCTTAACCATAAGTTCATACAACTTACCAGGTACAAGATAAAGGCTATTGCAAAAACCAATAACATCTATAAGTATTCAACCTAATAAGCGTGGTCTAAAATATTATGATTCTTAATATATCCACTAAAAGTAGATGTTGAATAACACATTTGGTTATCACCTTGGGTAACAAATGAGATATATAACTTGTAATTGCTCTCCAATGTGAAGCCGAAATTGATGAGAGAAAACATTTATGAGAATTGAAATGGCTATAAGCCCAATTCATCTCAAATCCTTAAGAAAAAAAAAACAAAAAATCCAATATGCCATGTGAAAATGTATAAGGATTAGTTATCCTTTTCTACCTGTGAAAACCATCTCCATAAAGTCCAAAGGTTATGAATTGAACAAATATTTTCATAAAATTGTTCTAGAAAAACTAACATATAAAAATACTATTAATAATCCATTAGATATAGTCGTTGTTCCAATCTTATATCCCGTAAAACCTTTGAATGATTTGATAGTGATTGAACCATAATACTACGCAAAAAAAATACTAGGAAGTAATTATGTGAATCATTAGTAAAATCTCAAACCATAAAACTAAAACTCTTATAAAAAAACGGAATAATCATGCAATTCATTAATTTGTAGTAAGTAACAAAACCATCAAATATTAAAATGGAAAATCATCAATCAAAATATCATCCATACCATAATCATCAAAATGCTAAAAAAAAAAAAAAACCAAACTATTAACTACCTCTATGAATATCCTTTGAAGGTCAAATTAAGAAATATTAATGAAAAAAAGAAACAAAACACATGTCAAAATCATCAAATTCTCAATTCATCACCCTAAATACATTACAATAATAAAAAAACAAAGTAGAATTTCTCCCATATCAATTGAAAGGTGAGAATTTCTGGTACCTATAAATCAACAACATCGATAAACCCCCTTGAAAATAAATAGAGTACTCGCAATTTCTTTTAGCAAAGTCATAAGGCTTGATATTTAACTCAAAAGGCAATGCCAATTTGGGCCTTACCCATACCCTAAATTATCACATCCTAAATCAAAGTCATTATTTTCATATTGTAAGTCATGTTTGTTCCACATGAACCACAACACTCTCAAGTATTGACAATTTGTCCTTGAAATGAAATTTTAATAGGTTATTGATGATTCTTCTTCCTTTTCTTGTTTACATTATTTATGCAGCTAGACCATGTGAAGAAGTATGAAATGTCCAACATTTCAAGTGGACACTCCACCCATCATCAGGGATAGAGGAAGCCTTTAGAAAGATGAGAATGGAGAGTGTTGAGGAGTAAACTTTTACAAGAAAAAATATAACCATTGTCAGAAGGATAAAAATTCAAAAAGGAGAGAGAAACTCCAAGGAAAAAGGGGTAAAATACTAATATAATAAGAATAATAATTAAATAGTAAAGAATGGTTAAGAAAAGGAAGAATTATTGAGAGAGGGTTAGGTCATCACGAAGATAAATTAATAAATAAGTGAAATAGTCATTTAGAGAAATTGAGAATAAAGAAAAATAATTAACATAAATGATAGAGAATAGGGTCAGAGAATAAGAAAAGGTAAGGGAAGGGAGGACATGAAGAAAAAAAAATTGAGGAAGCCAAATAAAGTTGAAAGAGATCAAGGGGTAGGGTGAAGAAGTACATGATGAGATAATAGGAGGAAGAGAAAGGAGGAGGGGAGAAGAAAGGGAGAGAAACCAAGAGGTGTGAAATCCAAGGGTAAGGGGAAGAATTATAACTATTGATCTTGTTTTCCTCATCCAATTATTCTTTCAATGATTTGCTAACTTTTTTGTGAAATGAAAATAAATCTAGCTAATAATCATCCATATCAATTTTCTCCTACATGTCTTCACTAAGTGACTTCAATTCTCTAGTCAAATTCTTTGATTGTCCTTGTCATATTTTTTTGCATATTCATAGGTAGGTGATAACATTAGTGATAGTTCTTTCTTCATGGGAATCATTGATATCAAAGTTGTTTTTATCAATTTTCATGAAAAAAAGCATTCCCTCACTTCCCACCATTTTTAAGTTATCCTAATACCAAAGATGTAAAATTTATGAAAACAACTAAGACTCAAAGAATTTTAAGACCCTTTTTTGTACCCTTTTATTTAATTTTGGGTTGTTTCTACAAGACATTTATTTTTGTGGTTTTATGAAATAAAAAATTGACTCAAGCAAAAATACTTCTAAAAACTTTTACCTACAAAATTTTCAATGCCAAAAAAACATCACCAAGTTTAAGTGCTAAAATTCATTAATAATTATTACCAATATTACAATGAATCACCAAAACAAGTGGCATTACAAGCATCAAATACCTATAACAAAAGAAAATATCACCAAAGAAAAAAACATTTTATCCCCCAATCCATTTTTTAGCTAAATCAAGATCAAACAAATAAGTCCAAATTAAATCCCAAAAGGCTATAAGCACAAAAAAAAATATTTACTTTACCCCAAAAAACATTTTAAGGGATTATTACAACTCCACCCAAAATTAATACTCTTAAGGGCTCAATTAAACTCTAGATTCATACAATAGCCCTTGACTTAAAATGATTTCAAGACCTCAGATAGTAAATATTGAGAGTTTACTTCCTTAGCAGGTGAGCTAATTTCTTTGAAGTTATGAGTGATGAAAATACAGCTTCTTGTTTATATCCCATTTCTTACCTTTATTATATTAGTTTCTTTATTTTCATGTAGTGTGTTAGTGTCAGTCTTTCCAGCCTTCCTCCAGTGATCAAACGTGCTCTTACAAAGTGAATTTGAAGTGTCAAGGTCAAATTTTGTCATTTCAAAGAGTTTTCAAGAAAAATTTGGTCACTAGGCATTAGGTCTAGGGTTTGCTTTCACTCCTTCTAATGTTGTCCAAATGTTGGTCCATGTCACCATTCAGCTGAGTTTATCATCATTCATAGGGTTGTCATTATCATGTCAGTGTCTAATGAGTCATTTTACATCTTGTTCGTGCTTCAATTGTGCCTTGGCAAGGTCATTTCCCTCTCCTAGGGTTTTGAAGGCAATTTCTCTTGGATGGTCAAATCACTGACAAAACTTGTATCCGGATGTTCATACACCTTCCCCTATCCTTAAAATACCCTATCAAATGCTTTCCATCCCTTAGATCCCCCAAATTCCTCATTTTCGCACAAACCCTAGTTTCTAGCTACAACCTGGCAATTTTCTAGGTTGGGCCTGTGTTTTGCCCTTTTGGACCCCTTCCGCTCATTCAATCTCTGAGATTCCACTTTCCCCTGCTTCCTAACATCCCTCCCTACTTCCAAAAATTTCCCCAAGAATTTAGAAGCCCCTTATCCCCTTCATTTCGCTTCATTTCGACCAAAACCCTTGTTCCACACATCGGGACAAGTCGCACTCAAATGATGTTCCAGAGCAATCAAAGATGAATTTTGGAAAACTGAGAGAGGTTTTTGTCCACAACATGCCAAGGAAGAAAAAACTCCTTCACTTTTTACACAGGTGTCATAGTTCTATAGAAATGTCAAAAATACCGGCGAGAACGAAGGTGCTCCAAGGACGGTTGGCCAAAGCACAAAAACGAAGGAAAACGCCCGATCCACTCCAAATTTTGGCCAAAGCCTCTTTGACTGAGCATGGTACTTTATTGGGGACTCTCAGCCCAAATTTCAAGAAATTTGGAGAAAATTTTGTCAATTGTGAATTTTTTGTGCAATTTGCAGGTTTTTCCCATTAACGGGTCTCACCCCCCGCGCGACCCTTCATCAGGGCAACTCCTTTTGACAAAAACTCAGCATTTCCAGATTTTTCATGAAAATTTACATATGCTCATGGATGGACTTGAGATTTGGTGAAGTTTTGGGCCTCCAGAAAGTCAAAAAACTAGTAAAAATTGACTTTCTGCCACTTTTTTGAATTGCAGAAAGCAGTCTTGGGAGATTTGAGTTTTGATAGGGAAAATGAACTCCAAATTCAGAAATTCCGGTTGGGTTCGAAAGTAGACTCACAGACCTTTCCAAAAAACCCACTTTTGCTCAATTTGGCCACCTGAAAGTGCCCCAAACATGGCTCCAAAGGCGCGCGACCCGTCAGGCAGTTTTTTCAAAAAATGCACTGTACAGCCCAAAAAACGCAGATTTGACTCAGTTTGACTTTTTGGGATGAAATGTGATTCTCTTTGATGTAATTATTGTAATTTTTAGACACTTTTAGTCATATGTAACACTTCTAGAAGATTCATTCATGAAAAAGGTGAAAATTAAATGAATGAATTGGTTTCCTAGCTTATAGAGGCAAGTTGTTTTGGCTGCCTAGATTTTAGTGCTCAGTTTAGAATTGGTTGAAACAGCTCCTAGAAGGATGAGCTCGACCCCTAGAGGCAAGGGAAGAGGTTGGCTTGCCTATATTATGTATTTTCTTAGTCATTTTCAGAGGTTGGAAGGTTGGACTCTCGAGGGAGAAGCTATCATTGTATTATTCACTGTATCTCTGCAATTTTTGGCTAAGGAAGACCAGGGTTTTGCAGACCTCTTTGGGATTCTTGTGGACTCATGTGTTGATGGTGTGTTTCTCAATGTACTTGTAAGCTTGTTATGTGACTCATTTCCTTTCTTTTACTTCTGCACATTAAACAAATGAAGTGTTAAAGTAAGAATTCATGCATGCCATGCTCTGCTTTTAAGTTTGTTTAATTTCAATGTTTTCTTCTGTCTAAAGGGAATTCAAAGTTATTGTTTGCTCTCTTTAGCTCTTCATCTTTCATCCCTGACCATTCACCTCAGTTAAAGGCATCAACGCTGTCTCCTACCTCGCCCCAAGGAACCCCCTGCAGAAACTGTGTCCAATCCCCGCACCCAAAATTGCCATCCCCTCAATCTGCCACCAAAAAACCCAAAAAACCCCAAACCAAACTCTTTGATCAATTTACTAGCCTAATATCAGTGTTACCTTATTGGTCATCTCATCTATTGAAGATTTTACGAGATAGACCGGGGAGAGCCTTCTCCTGCCCCGTAGGGCTAGCTACGAGGCTAAATGGTTTGATGTTGCCTTGAGGTTTACCTTTCTCAGCCTGAGGTGAAATTTCAAGCGCTAACATACTGGCGACCATACTAGGGAGAACAAACTTGTTTGTGGGTTGATGTGTTTGTTTCATAAGTCTTAGACGGAGCCTGAAGTTATGCCAGGTAGCCTTCGAAACGCTTTTGCTTTGCATAAGCGGAAGTAGATAAACGTTGCTTCAGTCAATCTCCGTGAGCTTGTGAATACAGCACTTCATTTGCATTTTACCCCAGTACATGTATCAAGTTCAGATCTGACTGTTGATGGTGAACAACGATCAAACACTTGAAAGGCTGAAATCATTCACTTGGCGACTCTAAATTAGTTTTGATATCAGATCCAAAGACTCCACTGGAGGATGATCCCGACCAGCAAAAACATGAAAGGACAACGTGGATAGATCAGGTATTCAAGTTGGCATTTCATCCAAGACATTTTGTTCTTTATCATAAATTGTTTCTTCTCTTTTCCCAAGAATGTTAAGAAGGCTTTGCAAAGTATACTGTGTTTGAGAAGAGATCCTCCGCCTGCAGTTGATTCTTTCCCTTTGAAGATTGTGAATACCAAAGATTTGCATGCCTTTGAGCTTGATCAGGATCCTTTTTCCGAATTTTGTGACGACCATATTCAGATTGATGAACCTCAAAAGACCAAGACCGATTATATACCTGCTGTACATACCCCTACACCTTGTAAAGTTCCAGATCGGTATAAACCTCTTGTTTTACCTTTTGTTCTTCATGCTTTCCCCAAAAATTATGATCTATACTTGCCGAGGTTTGATGGTGAATGTAAGAATGTCAACGCTGAGCAACATGTGCAGAATTTTGAGAATTTTCTAGATCTTTTTGAAGTTGATGATGAAGATGTTAGTATTAGGCTTTTTGCTCTTTCTTTGCAAGCCAAAGTGAAGAGTTGGTTCAAAGCCCTGCCTGATGCAAGCATCTCAGATTTCCAGTAGTTCGTCAAAGTTTTTCTCGACAGGTGGATGATTGGGCAGAACCTTTTCTTGATTGTAGAAGAGTATAACCAGCTGAAAAGATTGCCAGGGGAGACAGTACAACAGTTTTCATCCAGATTTAACCAAGTTTATTATTCGATGCCAGTTGATATAAGGCCTACTCCTAGATCTGCTCTCTTGCACTATCTGGGTGCCTTTGATCCGGAGATGGAGTTTCAGCTGAGAGAAAGGGATATTGAAACACTTCACGAGATGCAAAATAGTGCAGTAAATGTAGAGGCTCATCTGCTGATCCGACGGGTAAGGTTGAAGGAAGAAGAGATGAAAAACATAGATCCAGAAAAATCGACATCTATAGAGGTGAAGCTTGACAATTTGGTAAGTGCAGTGGAAAAGATGATGGAGAAGGTCACCGCAAGAAATTCTTATGATGTTCAAGCTCATGGCGCGCTGATTGAAGAAGAACAAGTTGTTGATCCAAAACATTTTGTTTCTTATCCTAGTTGTCATAGATCTGATAATGATTGTTTTGTAGATCACCTTGGAGAAGAGAGATCTGTTGATATGACCTGCATGCTTGATGATATGTTTTATACCGATGATTTTCCTCAGTTTGATCAGTATGATGATGATTATGTTCTCCAAACAGAAGCTAATCTTGCAGACAAATCAGCAGCTAGTTTGTGGGAGGAAAAAGTTCATTTTCAGCAGCTTGAATACAATGTTCAGCCATCACATATCAGCTATGACATTGATGAGGAAAGTGCAGCAAAGTTTGAAGTAAGTGAAGGATCTTTGCCTTTTTGTTTTGATTCGTTTCAATTCTTCAGAGATAACTACCATGCAATCAGAAATCAAATGTCAACAGGTCTTGATTTGAATCATCTTGAGAGCAATGAAAATTTTGTTCAAGACTTTACATATTCAGATTTGCAACCCCCGGAAGCCATTGATTGTCAAGTTGCAGCTGAAGACTTGGAAGTGCACACACATGATTTAATGATTCAAGGTGACTCCATATTATTATGTTTTGAATCATTTCAGTTTTTGAAGGGTAGATTGCATAGTAAATCTTCAAATGAACAGCCTATAACAAATCAGCAATCTCTCAGTGTTAATGTTGAGGATGAGACAGATAACAAAATTCTTGAGCAGCCTGTAGCATCAGATTTACAGCCACCAAATGAAATTGAAGGGTAGATTACAGATGAAGTTGTGGAGGACGAATTACATGATTTGATGATGCAGGAAGATTCTATACCCTTTTGTTTCGAAGCATTTCAATTTATAAGGCAGAATCTTCATACATTTTCAATGGATACATTGCAGCAGTCTTTTCAATTTTTTCATGATCTAATAGCTGATGTTTTGGATGAGGTTTGCAGTCAAAGTCTTTCTCCATTGACCACATGTGAGCTTGAAACATGTGCTGATATGAATTTGATCCGGCAGTCAGTTTCTTTGTCATTTTCAGCAGAGGTCTTGTCACAAGGCTCAGATCAAAGTTTGCATTCATGGTATGAGGAAAAGAGAAGTAATCCATTCGATGAGCTAAGTTCCAGTGTGCTTGAATTTCAAGATCCTTATGCAGTGTTTTTGGAGGTGGGGAGAGAATTCATATCATTTTACGGATCTATTTCTAAGTTGTCATGGGAGTTGCCTTTCAGTAGTTCTCTCTTGTTGTTTATAAGTGAGCATTTGCGGAGAATTCAAACAGCAGATGGTATACTTACTTGGTTGCATTGGTTGTTTCATTTCACTTGATCTGGTGATGAATGAAACTGTTAGGGTAGGTTGTGATGAATAAGCTCCCCTTTGAGCATCATTTTCAGTTTGTCGGTTGTGTTTAAGTATTGAGTCAGTTTCTAGTTGATTCATGAGTCCTTTGTGAGTCAATTTTCAGTCTTGTTGTTAATTTAGTTTGTGTCGGTTTTCAGTCATGCATTGTAGTTTGAGTTTTTGACTCCATTGCCCAATAAATAAGGCACTGGTCAGCTCTTACAGAGATCTGCGGTTCTTGGCACCTCCAAGGAGCTACCATCCCCATTGGAGCCAATGTTAGTGTCAGTCTTTCCAGCCTTCCTCCAGTGATCAAACGTGCTCTTACAAAGTGAATTTGAAGTGTCAAGGTCAAATTTTGTCATTTCAAAGAGTTTTCAAGCAAAATTTGGTCACTAGGCATTAGGTCTAGGGTTTGCTTTCACTCCTTCTAATGTTGTCCAAATGTTGGTCCATGTCACCATTCAGCTGAGTTTATCATTATTCATAGGGTTTTCATTATCATGTCAGTGTCTAATGAGTCATTTTACATCTTGTTCGTGCTTCAGTTGTGCCTTGGCAAGGTCATTTCCCTCTCCTAGGGTTTTGAAGGCAATTTCTCTTGGATGGTCAAATCACCGGCAAAACTTGTATTCGGATATTCATACACCTTCCCCTATCCTTAAAATACCCTATCAAATGCTTCCCATCCCTTAGATTCCCCAAATTCCTCATTTTCGCACAAACCCTAGTTTCTAGCTACAACCTGGCAATTTTCTAGGTTGGGCCTGTGTTTTGCCCTTTTGGACCCCTTCCGCTCATTCAATCTCTAATATTCCACTTTCCCCTACTTCCTAACATCCCTCCCTACTTCCAAAAATTTCCCCAAGAATTTAGAAGCCCCTTATCCCCTTCATTTCGCTTCATTTCGACCAAAACCCTTGTTCCACACATCGGGACAAGTCGCACTCAAATGATGTTCCAGAGCAATAAAAGATGGATTTTAGAAAACTGAGAGAGGTTTTTGTCTAAAACATGCCAAGGAAGAAAAACCTCCTTCACTTTTTACACAGGTGTCATAGTTCTAGAGAAATGTCAAAAATACCGGCGAGAACGAAGGTGCTCCAAGGACGGTTGGCCAAAGCACAAAAACGAAGGAAAACGCCCGATCCACTCCAAATTTTGGCCAAATCCTCTTTGACTGAGCATGGTACTTTATTGGGGACTCTCAGCCCAAATTTCAAGAAATTTGGAGAAAATTTTGTCAATTGTGAATTTTTTGTGCAATTTGCAGGTTTTTCCCATTAACGGGTCTCACCCCCCGCGCGACCCTTCATCAGGGCAACTCCTTTTGACAAAAACTCAGCATTTCCAGATTTTTCATGCAAAGTTACATATGCTCATGGATGGACTTGAGATTTGGTGAAGTTTTGGGCCTCCAGAAAGTCAAAAAACTAGTAAAAATTGACTTTCTGCCACTTTTTTGAATTACAGAAAGCAGTCTTGGGAGATTTGAGTTTTGATAGGGCAAATGAACTCCAAATTCAGAAATTCTGGTTGGGTTGGAAAGTAGACTCACAGACCTTTTCAACAAGCCCGCTTTTGCTCACTTTGGCCACCTGCAAGTGCCCTAAACATGGCTCCAAAGGCGCACGACCCGTCAGGCAGGGGCGCGCGACCCGTCAGGCAGGGGCGCGCGACCCGTCAGGCAGTTTTTTCAAAAAATGCACTGTACAGCCCAGAAAACGCAGATTTGACTCAGTTTGACTTTTTGGGATGAAATGTGATTCTCTTTGATGTAATTATTGTACTTTTTAGACACTTTTACTCTTATGTAACACTTCTAGAAGATTCATTCATGAAAAAGGTGAAAATTAAATGAATGAATTGGTTTCCTAGCTTATAGAGGCAAGTTGTTTTGACTGCCTAGATTTTAGTGCTCAGTTTAGAATTGGTTGAAATAGCTCCTAGAAGGATGATCTCGACCCCTAGAGACAAGGGAAGAGGTTGGCTTGCCTATATTATGTATTTTCTTAGTCATTTTCAGAGGTTGGAAGGTTGGACTCTTGAGGGAGAAGCTATCATTGTATTATTCACTGTATCTCTGCAATTTTTGGCTAAGGATGACCAGGGTTTTGCAGTCCTCTTTGGGATTCTTGTGGACTCATGTGTTGATGGTGTGTTTCTCAATGTACTTGTAAGCTTGTTATGTGACTCATTTCCTTTCTTTTACTTCTGCACATTAAACAAATGAAGTGTTAAAGTAAGAATTCATGCATCCCATGCTCTGCTTTTAAGTTTGTTTAATTTCAATGTTTTCTTCTGTCTAAAGGGAAATCAAAGTTATTGTTTGCTCTCTTTAGCTCTTCATCTTTCATCCCTGACCATTCACCTCAGTTAAAGGCATCAACGTTGTCTCCTACCTCGCCCCAAGGAACCCCCTGCAGAAACTGTGTCCAATCCCCACACCCAAAATTGCCATCCCCTCAATCTGCCACCAAAAAACCCCAAACCAAACTCTTTGATCAGTTTACTAGCCTAATATCAGTGTTACCTTATTGGTCATCTCATCTATTGAAGATTTTACGAGATAGACCGGGGAGAGCCTTCTCCTGCCCCGTAGGGCTAGCTACGAGGCTAAATGGTTTGATGTTGCCTTGAGGTTTACCTTTCTCAGCATGAGGTGAAATTTCAAGCGCTAACATAGTGATGTGGAAAAAAAATATTCATTAGTGACATAATGAAGTAAGAAATAAAATATATAACTAATTTTCATTCCCAAACACAAAATTTTATAACTTCACTGCAAGAAAAATACCTCAATAAACTTCGAGACAAATGCTCATCAAGATCCTATGAAATAGAAACTAAAATAATAATAGATCTAGTTGGAGAGATCTCAACTATCCAAGAGACTTGGAAACCAAGAAGCATCATCTTATTAAAACACAATAATAATCTCCTAGGCGCATCCACAACACAAATAAACGAAGTACTAGGAATCCCAAGCATATGCTAAGAAGTAGGAATTCTTATCATTCCTCCCAACAATATAAGTGTTACTGTATAATTCTTTAAATATAGAGATTGTTGGTGATTCTAGAAATCCAACAACCAAGGGGATCTACCCAGTATGAAGTCCCAATTATACCTCACATTGTTTGGAGTAGGAGCCCCAGCCAGAAAATAAGGTTGGTTACCATTACCTTTAGGAATTTCCCTAGCTACAATTATCAACATAAGAGATTATGCAAACAATATTTGGATCAAGCAAGTTAACATTGTGAGGTATACAATTAAAATGTATATAAGGTACTTCCATGGGATGGAAAAAGAGAGAGTTCACCTCTAGAAGAAAAGTAATAGCACTATCCTAAAAGAGACACACAAGAACATGAAAGAATTGTTGATTAACCTGCAAAGTAGTTCACAAGATAAAAATGATCATAAAATCAAGTAACAACGCACATTCAACAACATGCATACAAAATCAAACAAAATTGTTCATTTTCATTAGTATGCGTTAACATAAACATACACCGCAAACAATGAAATAATAGTCTCACAATCATTCACGACATATGCATGAAATTCACCAACTCTTAGAGCTTCACATATTAAGTGAAAGTCCCAAGATACACAATTACAATGCTAACACACTAGCCCCATTAGTGGAACATTAAGTCATTACCTGCTCCTCCAAAGAAAGATGTTCTCTCTTATGCCAAACTAGAGAAGCCAAGGTGAAAAGTCCAAAGTCCATAGTCCGCTTCTCTTGAGCTATGACAGTGTATTTATAACAAATTAGGTGACTCTCGAGCTCCCATGTGACTCTTGATCTTTTACTCTGTTAGAAAATTATATATTACAGAGCAATAGAACACATAAAATATTGTGCAAACACAAACAAAAAAACACATAAACAAAGAGAGACATAGATATACGCGGTTCACCCAATTTGGGCTACATCCATGTAGAAATAGCCAATCCTTCCTTTTATATTATCCAACAAAATGAAGAGATACAACCTACAAAAAATATACTCTGATTTCCTCTTCACTCTCACATAGACTCCTCTCTCTTTCTCACTCGAGATACACATACACAGATGAAATACAATTCCCTCATATAAATCGAGGATTTCCTTCTAGGGAAAAAAAACCTAAATTAACATAACTTCTACCATCTGATCATCCACCTAATGAACAACCCAGATTGACTAGGATCTAGACACGGCTTAAACAAAGCCTCCGAGTTAGGGAGTTAATCAAGCTCCACACCCAAAAAACTCTTGAGCTTCTACTATGAATTTTCGAATTCCTATATGACCTTTGAACTTCTAATGACTCTATGACTTTCTAGTGACTTTCCGCATTCCAACCAGATTGGATAAACGAAGCAATGGATGAATGGAAGAATGATGAAGAAGTGTGGGCACTCATTCAAAATATACAATAATCACTTATAACTATGTAAGAATTTGCAAATCAAACAAAATATTTTTATGGAATTGCACACCTCTCCCTTAGGAGGGCACTCGGGATTTTTAAAAACTTACCACAAGGTTAAGAATGAATTTTTTTGGGATGGCCTTAAATCTAATATTCAAAATTTTGTGGCGGAATGTTTGGTTTTCCCACAAAATAAAGTTGAAACAATTAAGACCCCAAGTCTATTACAAACTTTATCCATTCCAAGCCAATGTTGGGAAGAGGTTTCAATGGATTTTATCACAGGTTTACCCAAGTCCAAAGGAAAGAGTGTCATCATGGTGGTAGTTGATAGACTTACCAAGTATGCACACTTTTGTGCATTATCTCATCCATTTAAAGTCATTACAGTTTCTACTGCATTTATGAAACAATTCAAATGCTACGAGGAAACCCAAAGATTATTGTAAGTGATAGAGATCCCATTTTCACTAGAAATTTTTGGACAGAATTGTTTTCTTGCCTTGGTACTCAAATAGCTCATAGCTCATCTTATCATCCTCAATCTGATGGGAAAATTGAGATAGTAAACGAATGTTTGGAAGGATATCTTCGTTGCTTTGTATATGATAAACAAACACAATCGGTCAAATGGTTGCCTCTAGATGAATGCTGGTATAACACTTCCTTCCATACTGCAGAAAAAATGACCCCATTTATGGCACTTTATGGATATCATCCACCATCCATCACATCATATTTAAGAGAAAATTCTAAGGTCCAAGAAGTGGAAGATAACATCAAGAATCAACAATAAGTTCCCCTACTCTTAAAGGATAACCTCACTTTCGCGCAGAATAGAATGAAACAACAAGCATATCAACATCGTAGCGAAAGAAGTTTTGATGTAGGTGACTAGGTATTTCTATGACTACAACCATATAAACAAATGTCCCTCAAGGAAGCTAATAAGGATAATAAATTATCACCAAAGTATTATGGTCCATACAAGGTGTTGCAAAATATTGGTACTATGGCATACAAATTGGAGCTTCCTGCAGCTTCCTAAGTGCACCCAGTTTTCCATGTTTCATGCTTAAAGAAGGTTATAGGTGAAAAGCTCCTAGTTCAGATGATATTGCCAGAACTTGATGAGGAAGGAAAAATCATATTGGAACCTGAAGCAGTCATAAAAGAAATAACTCAACAGTTGTTAAATCGATCAATTTCGGAGTATCTCATCAAGTGGAAGAACTTACCTGCTGAAGATTCCACATGGGAGGATGAGAATTTTATATAGAAGCATCCAGAACTACTCAAGCGTTGATGACAACACTTTTTTGAAGGAGAACGGCATGTTAGGTCCCTATAATACTAGTGATTCCCCCATTACTATTGTCATTGTAGCCCTTATTGTTGTTTTTGTGCCCCTATTGTCCCCATATTGTTATTATTGTGCCCCATAGAAGCCCACTATTGTTACTGTTGTGCCCTTATATTATTATTGTTATGTTGGCTTTGATTATATTGTGACCCCTTAGACTCCTATATATAGAAAGGAGGTTTTTTCATTTGTATCATCCACAAATGTTTCATTTGTGTAATGTAAATGAGGTTTCCCCCTCGAAGAGGATGATTTTTAAGTCGTTGATCTATCTTTTCTTCTATTTTTTGAGTTGGTTGCATAACAGTGGGACCCTTGGTCTTCCATAAATTTTACATTTTCTCATTTTTAAAATACAATAATTACATTCCAAAAATGATGTGGCAAGATACATTGGCACACATGACTTTGTGATGGCACTTAGACAAGCCATGACTTGGAATTGGTGACATGGAATTTCATTGTGATGTATCTAGGCCAAGCCTTTCTCCTAGCTTCCATATTTGCATCTCACTCATGATGTATCTTTGCATGTTCTTTATCTTCACCCTCCAAAGGGTTTATATGAGTGTCGAAACCTTCCAAGTTTCCATGTCTTTGTCTTGGTCCAAGATTCCTTCAAGTTCTTCATGATGGTTCCTTTGGTGCTTCTTCTCTACAATTTCTCTCTTGTACCCTTTTCTTGATGGCCTGCATTGAGGTTCACCTTGCCATGTTGAAATGATAACACCTGTAGATGAATTTCACTCATGACAAGCCAACATAAGTACATAAATCACATATCCTACCTTTGCTTGATCATAAAATATCTTGACTCTGATGAGGCAACAGAAAAGGGTTTTGAGAGAAGGAGGCTCAGAATTGTGCAGTTGAGCATCACAAGGGCTGAGGCATGACCTCCCTGCCCACTACAACTATGCAATGTGTAGTAGGAGGTAAGACAAATCAAGGGATTTCTCAATGATGGTAACACTACAAGAAAAAAGGACATTGGTGAGGGTCATGCCTATGACGGACCTTTAAGGTCTGTCACCAATGTCACATATGGTGACGGTCCTTAAAAAAGCATTGTTGTAAGCGCATATAGTGATGGTCCTTTAAGGTTTTTCACCAAAGCCATTTTTAGTGACACTTTTGGTGAGGTTTGTTAAAGGCCCATCACTAATTATCTCTTTGGTGACGCTTCTAGTGACGATATTTTATTGACCCTCACCAATGCTATTTTTGGTTACTTTTGGTGACGATCAAGAAATGTTGGTCATCATTGATAATTCCAATGAGTTTTTGATAACTCGATGTGCATGCCACCATATTTTTTGTCAAAAGATAATGATTTAAGTCCATTGTTGTGGAGTCTTTTTTATTATGTGTCCAAGGCCATAGTTGGTAGAGACAGTCAATTTGTTAAGAAGTAATTAGTTTGTATCATTTCCCTCAAGTAATGAGAATATAATTTTCCTATGAGTCAACACATGATTCATCTCTATTAGGTTTATTATCCAAAAAATTCCCTATAGATAAAGTTCCACTAGTGTGTGTAGGAACTATATTATTTAATACATAATCAAGCTATGTCAGTTCTATTAATGAAAGAGGCCTAGCACTCCTCAACACTCTTGGCACATCTTAACATGATTTGGCCCACACTAACATTCCTTGGAACCTCACATGTCTTGGATGTGAAAAATTCTGAATCTAACACATCAGAAACGCCTACTGCATTTTTTGGTTTACTATCTCCTACTTGTTCTTTGCATTAACAAGTTATTTAAATGCATAAATATAGAAGTAAACACAAATGCAGCCTTCACAAATATACAGATCAACAACTAAAGTAAATTGAGACAACACAAGGGACACCAATATTTTTTGACAATCATCTCCGGAAAAACCCAATGCAGGAAAACCAGTGCAACATATATGGGGGTTTTATTATTAAGCAAATTCTGAAAACAACTGGGGTGCCAAAAATGGCTCACCCTTCAGATAATATCCTTGGCAGAAATACCTATATCCGGAGATAGATATTCCGACTAATTAGAAACTGGATGAACAATCCCACAGTGACTACAGTTGTTCCTTATGTTGGATAGTGAAATATTCTCCACGCACTCCTCTGGAACTGTGTCATCTCTCAGGAACTACGTCACCCTCTCTAGCTCTGCGTCAGCTAATCAGCTGCCAGACTTCCCCACAAAATCACCCAACACTCCCTTTCAAGCCTCTGCATCCTCTGCATCATCATCTATGGCTTTTGCATCAACCTCTATAGCCCTCTGTTTCCTCTGCATCCTCTGCGTCAACATCCACAGCTTCTGTGTCAGCCTCTATGGCCCTATGTGTCCTCTGCGCTAGCCTCCTTATCCTTTGTGTCAACCATCCTAGGCTTTGTGCTACCTCTGCTGGCACTCTGTTTCCTCTCTGATATGTATCCTTCAGCTTTGGATCAAAATCCCTTGTTGAATTGTCCCTCACTGCAACTGATCACTCACTAGATTTCCTCATCCCAGAATATCAAATTCTTGATCTCTCTTGGTGTGTCTCCAACTAACCCTCAAGCCTCCTCTTATACTTTTCCTATTGACGATTCAACGGCCAAGATTAAGTCCCTAATCAATGGCTAAGATTATATATGGCTTGATCTTTGTTATTTAGAACTTTCTCACCCATATTATATTAATACATATTAATTTTTTAATTTTTTAAAGTTTAGACTTAGGGACCCCATTAAAAATATTAATTATTTTAATATCTCTTCATCCAGGTAGAATTTTCCCAAACTATTTCTAGTTCTTAGATATCTCATGTGCCTTAGCCTCTCCACCAATTTTCATGGCTAGAGCACATCCGATGCTACTAAAAATCAACATTGGAACATCTTTGTTCCTAGAAAATCTTGCCATAACTAGGACACCCAAGCACATGGCAGGCCCTAGCATAGCATAGAACTCTCCTATCATGCATTGGTATGCCCTGTAGTCCCTAGCATGCCTTGAAACATTTTGGTATGAATTAACATACATTACCACTTGGCACACATTGGCACTTGGCATGTATTAGAACCTATTATTGGTGTGCCTAGCATGCCCCTTTGGAGAAGGATAAAGTCTTGACTTATTAACCCTCTTATGTGTTCATCTCCTTGCATTTTAGCTTCATTCTTCCTTATGTTTCCTTAACACTCCTTAACACATATTGGCATACCCTCGCACCCTACACATTCTAGCATGCCTTAGCATTTGTCATGTCTTGTAATGCCTTGGCACTATTTGGCACATGTTAACACACACTATGGCACTTCTTGACATTCCCTGATATTCGCTAGCATGCCTTGGAAGTGTCATTAGCATACCTTGTCACTCCCTCCTTGGCATTCAAGCTATAACTCATTGACACTCCCTAACACACCCTCATATTCATTCACTTCCATGCATTTTGACCTAGTTCTCCCTTGTGTTTCCCTAGTACTCCCTAACACTCCTCAACATGCATTAGCACTCTCTGGCACACCTTAGCACTCTTTGACATGCCCTGCCACTTCATAACATGTGTATCACTCCCTAACACACATTGGAACTTGGCACGTGTTGGTGCTTGGAAAGTCTTAGCATGTATAGCATTTGTTGAGATGCCTTGGTATGCTTTGGCATGGTTTAATATTAAATTTATTTGAGATCAACTATTGGAAAGTAGATGAGAAGTAACAGAGGAATATTTGGCACTTAGAATGCACTAACACTTAGAACCTATTGGCACCTAGTGTGGGTGTTCCTAGCATGACCGTCTTGGAAAATGTAAATTGATGACTTATTAACCCTCTTATGTGTTCATTTCCTTGTAGTTTAACTTGTTTCTCCTTTTTGTTGCCTTGAAAGTCCTAGGCACATATTGTGACGCCCTTGCACATATTGGCATGCCTTAGCACTTGGCACATTTTAGCATATTTGGCATGCCTTTGCACTATTTGCACATGTTAGCATTCCCTAACACACCTTGACACTCACAACTAGCCTCACACCTTCATAACTAACCATTCATGTGATATTGGCCTGCTCCAGCTGCAATAACTTGACCAATTTCGCCTAATAAAAGTATATTATGCCTTGTTCACCTAAGAACTTCCTATAACTCATATTAGGTCACTCATGTCCAAGCTCAACTTGTCCCACTTAAGAACTTACCAAGACAAGGATCACATCTAGCCATGGCCATAAAACAACTAAGCAACATAGCTTACACAGACAATATTTCACATGTATGTCTAGTTCATATAAACAATAGAGCATTAAATAAGAGTTTGAAAGAACCACAAGATGCACAAGACACACATGATATAATCTGGCACAAGTCGAGTGCCCCAAAACGTATACACAATAATGTACAATATGCAATTGTCTAAAATAGTTTAAAACATGAGAATTTGGCCAAAATGTGCCACATGTCATATAAAAATAATAGCTAAAGGAAAATAGTGTTGTGCCTAGTGCAAAGTCTCCCTTTGTCTAAAACTGCTCTGTCAATCCCCTTATCGCAACCATAGACTTGCCTCTTGCAAATCCTATTATGAACTTCTCCTAACATACTTCATCCTTGGCACACTTGAATTCACTGACACTCTCTGGAACACACTCTTATTTGTTCATTTCCATGCATTTTGACCTAGTTATCCTTTGTTATGCCTCAACACTCCTTAACACTCCTCAACATGCATTGATATTGTCTGACATGTGTTAGTGTGCCTTTTCATTCCTTTTCATGCCCTGACCCTCCATAGCTATCATGCCCTCACAACTACCCTTACTTAATTTGCAACTTGGGAACCCAACCAAGTCCTCGCTTGACTACAAGAGTTTGAATAAGTTACGATTACTACAAATAGACTATGTTGTTGAATTGTGTAGCTTGGGAGGTACTCCACAAGCCTAGTGAGATGGGTTTGTGTGAGTTTGGTCACAAAAGGCTTTGTGGGAAAAGAACCCAAGCGAAGGGGTTTTGGACCCAAGATGGGGTTTAAAATCTAAAAGAAAATTAAAAAGGAAAATTAATATTTCCTAAGGTCTAAGTGGATAAAACTCGTAAGTTCTAGAGGGTTCCTAAGAGGCCTAGCTAGGAAAATTTATTTAAGTAGGCATTAGTATGAAGGCAAGAACATCAAGTGAGAAGGATCTCATTTGATCAAGGAGGCCAAGAGATATGTATTCCTAAAGTAGGTCGAGTTAGAGGGCTGAGTAAGGGTTGCTAAAGGGAGGCCATCATCATCCACCAAGAGCAAGATCATCATGTGAGGGTTCTCTTCTGGTAGATTGAGCTCAAGAGAGGCGACTCATGAGAATTTGGGCATGTGATTCCAATGGTGTTTTTGTGTGAAGGTCGCATGAAATTTTGAAATAGCAGAGAGGGTTGAGACCCTATCTCATGGTCGTTAGTAGGTTGCAAGGTCTGTGATAAAGACCAATGCAAATGGAGGAGGGACTGCACTGGAATTTAGGTCCAAAACATAAGTAGTCGTAGGTGTAATATTGACTGAGGTAATCGTAGTTTGAGGGTCGTAGAGATCTAAAGTCCAGGTCAAGATTTAGTAAAAACAATGCCCATAATCTATGGATCCATATTGTCTAGGTCGAGTCTCTTATGGAGGTAAGAGATGTTGTTTTTTCTATGGGTGGATAGGCTTTGTTCTAAATAAATTAGAATATGGGTGGAGACATAAGATCTAAAGGAGGGTGGAACTTGAGTAGAAGATTCAACAGAAGAAATGTTCCATATGAGGAATGTATTGACATGAAGAAGAGTTGATTTTGGTGGACTGTCCATAGATTTTTGGACAGAGATATGAAGAAGCCTATAAAAAATTAGTCAATGGACTATTAGTGGATGATTTGTGACCCTAATTCAGTCATCTATAGATTGTTATAAGGATGATAAGAGGAGTAGTTCAGATTTGTTCATAGATTGGACAATAAAGAAATTGGTACATAAGAATAGTGATTTTGAGAGGACTCGAATCACTATTAGGTGGTAGATTTGAAGAGCCCTAGATGAGGGCAGTGTTGTGGGCCCTAGATCGGTAAAATAATTGACTGTGGTTGGGAAAATTGATGGTATTCCTAGTACAATTGGAGGGTTGTTAGGTGACTGTCAAAGAAGAGCCCTAAGTCCTGTACTTATGAAGGACAACAAGACTTGTAGAAGGGTAGGTGTATTGGGCCTAAGGATATTCAAACTTTTAAGGACTAAACTAGCAGTCAAGTGGCTAGCCAACTAGCCCTAGTTCAATGTATTGTAGAGGATTGAGTCAATGAGAAGAAGGGTGACATCCATAGCCCTAGAATTTTCATCTTGGAGCAATAATATGGAAAAATGGGCATACCAAAGAGTTGTTCACAAATGGAGTTGTGAACAGTTGATTGAAGACCCTAAGTGTTGCAGACCTTGAAGGAAAAATGAGGTAGCTAGAGGGAAAATTTTGTTGAGTCGAGTTCAGTAACCTAAAGGAGTTGAGTTCATTGATAGAGGTAGATTGAGGAGTTGCAAAATGGGAGGCAAGAGGACCTGCCAGATGTGTTCTATACATGTTGATTTAAAGGATTGTGTGTGGCCACCATCAACAAGTAGGTCAAGTGTTGTCTTGTTCAAGGTAGATTTCTGGTCAAAGGACTAACATAAAGCCCTAGTTGTATTCCTTGTATCAATGTGACTGTAAAGGGCCATGATCCCCGATATGAGAGCTCTAACATGTTCTATTATAATTTGTAATATAATGAATAAGGGTTTGCAAAAGTTAAAAAATTTCATGTGCATTATTTGATTCCCTGATGTGTGTAGACTTCATTGTGCAAAGTAGATGTGTTGTGGCACTTGAGTTTGTTTGCATCAAATATTCTAAGACCAAACCCAGATTCTCACGTGTCGTGGAAATTCAACATATGCCTTGTTCACCTAAGAACTACATGTAACTCATCTTAGGCTACTCATGTCCAATGTAAACTCATCCCACTTAACAAGTTACCAAGACAAGGCTCATCACATCCAACCGTGTCCATCAAACAAATAAGCAACACAATTTACATCTTGACATGCCATAACACCTGACATGTCTCAGAATTCCTTACCACTATGTGACATGTGTTAGCATCCCCTACATTCCTTGGCATGCTTTGACACTCCCTAACACACCCTAGCACTTCCTGACGTGACTTGGTAGTTTAGCATACCTTGGCACTACCTAGCATATAACCTTGTCACTCCCTCCTTAACACACCTAGAACTCGTTTACACTCCTTATCACACACTCTTATTCGTTCATTTCCATGAATTTTGACTTGGTGCTTCCTTGTGTTTCCCTAACACTCCTTAGCACGTATTGGTACACCTTAGCACCTGACACATCTTGGCATGTTAGCCTAGCACTCTAGAATTCCTTGGAACTACCTAACATAACTTGTCACTCTCTCCTTATCACACTTAGAGCTTGTTGACACTCCTAGTCACAAAATCCTATTCATTCATTTCCATGCATTTTTACTTTTTGTTCCCTTGTGTTTCCCTAACACTCCTTAACACTCCTTGCCACATGTCGGTACACCCTAGCACCTAGGATATCTTGGCATGTTTCCCTGGCCTTCAGCGTGCCTTAACACTACCTAGCATACCTTGTCATTCCCTCCTATACACACCTTGAACTCACTAACACTTCCAATCACAAACTCTTATAATTTGTTCATTTCCATGCATTTTGACATAGTGCTCCATTGTGTTTCCCTCCCAACTAACACTTCCTTGCACGCATTAACACATCTTAGTCGCATTCCAACCTAACACTCTAGAATTCCTTAGCACTGCCAAGCATGCCTTGTCACTCCTCCTTAGCACACTTGGAACTCACTGAAATTCCCTGTCACAAAATCTTATTCATTCATTTCCATGCATTATGACCTAGTTCTCCCTTGTGTTTCCATAACACTCCTTGGCACACATTAGCACACCCTGGCACTTGGCACATTTCGACATGATTTCCTAGGACTCTATCATTCCTTGACACTACCTGGCATACCTTGTCATTCCCTCCTTATCACACTCAGAACTTGCTAACACTCCCTATCACACACTCTTATTCATTCATTTCCATGCAATTGAAACTAGTCCTCCCTTGTGCTTCCCTGGCGCTCCCTAGCATGCGTTGGCGCCACACCCTAACACCTAGAACATCTTAGCATTCCTTAGAACTTGGTATGTCTTGGCATGCCTAACATGCCTTGGAACTTTCTAGCATGTGTTAGCACTTCCTAACATTCCTTGCACGCCTTGGCACTCCCTATTTGGAATGCCCTCATAGATAGCCTTACTTTTTTTGTGACTTGGGAACCCTACCAAGTCATAGAAAAAATAGTGTTGTCCCTAGCCCAGAGTCTCCCTTTGTCTATGTTAGAAAATTATATATTACAAAGAAATGGAACACATAAAATATATTGCAGAAATATAAACAGAGAAAACACATAAAACAAGAGAGACGCAGATATACGTGGTTCACGCAATTTGGGCTACGAGCACGGGAAATAGCCAGTCCTTCCTTTTATATTATCTAGCAAATTGAAGAGATACAACCTACAGTAGATCTATTTTAATTCCCTCTTCTCTCTCACTCAATCTCCTCTCTCTTTCTCACTCAAAATACAGATCTACATAGACGCAATACAGTTCCCTCATATATAGCGAGGGGTTGCCTTCTAGGGCAAAAAACCCTACATTAAACATAACTTCTATCGTCATATCTACGCCTAATGGATGGCCCAAATGGACTATGAAATTACAACATTTTACAAGGCAATTTTACATCTATTTTTAGCTTCGAGAGCTCTATCCCTGATCCCCCACCAGGGGGCCTCCTAAAGATCGTTGTCGCCCCCCTTGTAGCGCAAATATTACGAGCAGCGTTGCCACCACATTAAGAACTGGGGTCCAATGCGGTGATACCTCTGAATAAAGAAGATAATCAAGCTCCACACCCAACAGTCTCCCACTTGGAGACTGCTTATAGCAACTCCATCGCTACTTCATTTGTTGGAAAATGACTCCACTTTGGACCTGGTTGTTTCTCATCTTCTTCATCATACTTGAAGACCAATTGAAACTGAGCAGAATCTCAGTTTCTCCCTGGTTACAAATTTTGTTAACATATCTGCGGGATTCTGGCTAGTGTGTATCTTTTCCAACTTCAATTATCCATCTTCCAACACTGACCGTATGAAATGATACTTGAGTTGTATATGTTTTTTCTTGGAATGAAATGCAGAGTTATTTGCAAGATGTATGGCACTTTGGTTGTCACTGAATAACCTTCCCAACTTCTACTTCTTACCCAATTCATCTAGAAACCTTTGTAACCAAATCATTCCTTTACTAGCCTCTGTAGCAGCAACCTACTCTGCTTCCGTTGTTGAGAGTGCAACAACACTTTGCACTTTTGAAACTCAATTGACAGATGTTCCACCTACAGTAAACACATACCCTGTTGTGCTCCTCCTATTATCTCTATAACCCGCCATATCTGTATCAACATATCCCTATAGAGCAATGTTTGAACCACCAAAGCATAATGCTTGATTTGTGGTACCTCTCAAATACTTGAGAATCCACTTCACTGCCATCCAATGTTCTTTTCCTAGATTGTTCATGTACCTTCTTACAAATCCCACTGCATGTGCAATATCAGGCCTTGTGCAGACCATTGCATACATTAAGTTTCCAGTTGCTGATGCATATGGAACTTTAGACATATAAGCCAATTCTTCCTAAGCCTTGGGACACACTTGCTTACTTAGTTTGAAATGGCTAGCCAAAGGTATACTAACTAGTTTTGCATTCTGCATATTAAATCTTTTCAAAACCTTTTCTATGTACTCACTCTGAGACAATGTTAATTTTCGATTCTTCCTATCTGTAGTTATTATCATACCAAGGATTTGTTTTGCGGCACCCAAATCCTTCATTGCAAATGAGTTTTCCAATTTTCTTTTGAGCACATTTATTTCCTACATGTTAGAACCTACAACAAGCATGTCATCCACATACAATAACAATACAATATAGATGTTATCGTTTTACCTTTTGATATAAACAAAATGATCAGAGTAACATCTAGTATAACCTTGTTCAGACATTAACGTGTCAAATCTTAGATACCACTGCCTTGGAGCCTATTTTAAGCCATACAAGCTCTTCTTCAACCTGCACACTAGTTTCTCCTTCCCTTTTACCTCATATCCTTGTGGTTGCTACATATATAGCTCTTCCTCCAAATCCCCATGGAGAAAGGGTTTTTTTACATCTAGCTACTCAAGATGCAAATCTTCAGCTGCTTCTAGACTTAAAATAGTTCTAATTGAAGTCATTTTAACAACAGGAGAAAATATCTCATCAAATTCTATACCCTTTTTCTATGCAAACCCCTTCACAACAAGTCTAGCTCCATCTTCTTCCTTCAACCTGTAAACCCATTTATTTTACAACGTTGTTTTACCTACAGGCAACCTGACAAAGTCCCAAGTCTAGTTATGTGCTAAGGAGTCCATATTTTCTTTCATGGCTTGCTCCCACTTCTTCCTAGTTTCTACCTGCACTGCTTCTTCATAACATTATGGTTCACCAAAATCAGTCAACTTAATATAATGAAGGAGAGTATCATTCAAGGGGTCTACTTATCCTGGTAGATCTTCTAACACCACTTTCAGGTGTTTGAGGTATGTGTTGCTATTGTGGTTGTTGTCATTGTTCTGGCTGTTGGTCATTATGATTTTCATGCAACTTCACTTTTTTTGTGATCTCATCAAGCATCGTGTATTCTCTATTTTCTTTTTCTTGTTTCTTTTCCTACATCTGATCCTTATACAAAACCTTTTCATTGAATATGACATCTCTTCTCCTAATTATTTTTTGTTTTTCATAATCATAAAAGTGATAAACAAAATCATTAACACCATACCAATAAATGTACATTTCTTTGATTTTGTCTCAAGATTTGTTCTATTTTCTTTATTAATGTGGACAAAGGCTTCACAACCAAAAGTCTTTAAAAATGAGTAGTTTACCTTTTTACTTGTCCATGCCTCCTCTGGAATACCACCATCCAAGGAATTTGAAGGCCCTTTGTTTCTTAGATAAACAGCAGTATCTACAACATCTGCCCAAAATTGTAAAGGAAATCATGCATCCGATATTTTCTAATGAAAGAATAAAAGCATCTTGCAACACATCACATGTCACATTCACTTCATGATTGTTTTCTTGTTGTGCATCTCCTTATTTTCCCTTCCGAGACTTGCATTCTTTCTTCAAGTGTCCTTTCTTCCCGCATTTCCATCACATTATCCCCGATCTAGACTTGGATCTACCCTTCCTTCACTTATTGTGATATCTTGGGCTCTTTCTTCTTTCCATTTTTCTTCCCCTAGTCTCTGCAGTCAAAGCATTACCTGATGTGTCACCAAAGATTTTTTGTCGCATTTCCTCGCTAAAGATTGCATCGACAACATCATCAAACTTTAAATTACTAGATCCATAGACAGAGCTACTAATGGCCATAACTAAACCATTCCAACTTAAACTCAATAAGCATAGAAATAACATAGCCCTAACTTCATCATCAAAAGTTACCCCTACTAAACTTAAATGACTGGTAATTGTATTAAATTCATTTAAATGATCAGCAACAGATCCACCTTATGACATCTTCATATTAAATAAACGCTTCATAAGAAATACCTTATTTGAGGCCGAGGGTTTTTCATATAGTTTGGCCAATGCCTTCATTAAACCCTCTATTGTCATATCCTTTGAAATATTAAAGGCTACGAATGCCACTAGGCACAGCCATATTGTTCCAAGTGCCTTTATGTTGAGAATATCCCATTCTATGTCTGTCATACTCGTCGGCTTCTTTGTCTTTCTGCTCAATGGTAGGTACAAATATTTCTGGTACAAATAATCTTCCATCTGCATCTTCCACAGTTGGTAGTTTTGGCCATTAAATTTTAGGACCCTAAACCTACCATCTTCCACCATTGCTCCCACTCAAACCAGGAACCCTTCTCTCCTATGAGTTTATCAGCCAAATAGACCTTTGGCTCTGATACTAGTTATTAGAAAATTATATATTATAGAGAAATGGAACACATAAAATATATTACAGAAATATAAACAGAGAAAACACATAAAACAAGAGAGACATAGATATATGTGGTTCACACAATTTGGGCTACATCCATGGGAAACAGCCAGTCCTTCCTTTTATATTATCCAGCAAACTAAAGAGATACAACCTACAGTAGATCCGTTGTAATTCCCTCTTCTCTCTTTCTCAATCTCCTCTCTCTTTCACACTGAAAATACAGACCTACATAGACGCAATATAATTCCCTCATATATAGTGAGGGGTTGTCTTCTAGGGCAAAAAACCCTAAATTAAACATAACTTCTATCGTCATATCTTCACCTAATGAATGGCCCATATTGACTATGAAATTACAACAATTTACAAGGAAATTTTACATCTATTTGTAGCTTCGGGAGCATTGCCCCTAATCCCCCGCCAAGGGGGGGATCCTAAAGATCATTGTCACCCCCCCTGGACCCCCCTTGCAGTGCAAATATTATGGGTGGCATTGCAGCCACATCATGAACTGGGGTTCAATGCGGTGATACCTCTAAATAAAGAATATAATCAAGCTCCACACCCAACAGTCTCCCACTTGGAGACTAATTATAGCAATTCCATCGCTGCTTCATTTGCTCGACAATGACCCCACTTTGGACATGGTTGTTTCTCATCTTCTTCATCATACTTGAATACCAATTGAAGCTAAGCAGAATCTCAGTTTCTCCCTGGTTACAACTTTTGTTAACATATCTGCGGGATTCTGGCTAGTGTGTATCTTTTCCAACTTCAATTATCCATCTTCCAACACTGACCGTATGAAATGATACTTGAGTTGTATATGTTTTTTCTTGGAATGAAATGCAGAGTTATTTGCAAGATGTATGGCACTTTGGTTGTCACTGAATAACCTTCCCAACTTCTACTTCTTACCCAATTCATCTAGAAACCTTTGTAACCAAATCATTCCTTTACTAGCCTCTGTAGCAACAACCTACTCTACTTCCATTGTTGAGAGTGCAACAACACTTTGCGCTTTTGAAACCCAATTGACAGATGTTCCACCTACAGTAAACACATACCCTGTTGTGCTCCTCCTATTATCTCTATCACCTACCATATCTACATCAACATATCCCTGTAGAGAAATGTTTGAACCACCAAAGCATAATGCTTGATTTGTGGTACCTCTCAAATACTTGAAAATCCACTTCACCACCATCCAATGTTCTTTTCCTAGATTTTCCATGTACCTACTTACAACTCCCACTGCATGTGCAATATCAGGCCTTGTGTAGACCATTGCATACATTAAGCTTCCAATTGCTGATACATATGGAACTTTAGACATATAAGCCAATTCTTCCTCAATCTTGGGAAACACCTCCTTAGTTTGAAATGGCTAGCCAAAGGTATACTAACTATTTTTGCATTCTGCATATTAAATCTTTTCAACACCTTTTCTATATACTCACTCTAAGACAATGTTAATTTTTTATTCTTCCTGTCTCTAGTTATTCTCATACCAAGGATTTTTTTTGCAACACCCAAATCCTTCATTGCAAATGAGTTTGCCAATTTTCTTTTGAGCAAATTTATTTCCTGCATGTTAGAACCTACAACAAGCATGTCATCTACATACAATAACAATACAATATAGTTGCTTTCATTTTGCCTTTTGAGATAAACACAATGATCAGAGTGACATATAGTATAACCTTGTTCAGACATAAACCTGTCAAATTTTAGATACCACTACCTTGGAGCCTGTTTTAAGCCATACAAGATCTTCTTCAACCTTCACACTAGTTTCACCTTCCCTTTTACCTCATATCCTTGTGGTTGTTGCATATATATCTCTTCCTCCAAATCCCCATGGAGAAAGGTTGTCCTTACATCTAGCTACTCAAGATGCAAATCTTCAGCTGCTACTAGACTTAAAATAGTTCTTATTGACGTCATTTTAACAACAGGAGAAAATATCTCATCAAATTCTATAGCTTTTTTCTATGCAAACCCCTTCACCACAAGTCTATCTTTATACCTTTTTCTACCTCCATTTTCTTCCTTCAACCTGTAAACCCATTTATTTTACAATGTTGTTTTACCTACAGGCAACCTGACTAATTCCCAAGTCTGTTTATGTGCTAAGGAGTCCATCTCTTGTTTCATGGCTTTCTCCCACTTCTTCCTGGTTTCTACCTGTACTGCTTCTTCATAACATTCTGGTTCACCGGAATTAGTCAACAATACATAATATAATGAAGGAGAGTATCATTTAGGGGGTCTACTTATCCTGGTAGATCTTCTAACACCACTTTCAGGTGTTTGAGATGCTTTTTGTTGTTTTGGTTGTTGTTGTTGTTGTTTTGGCTGTTGATCATTATGATTTTCAGGCACCTTCACTTTTTCTATAATCTCATCAAGCACTATGTATTCTTTGTTTTCTTTTTCTTGTTTCTTTTCCTGCATCTAATCCTTATACAAAACCTTTTCATTGAATATGGCATCTCTTCTCCTAATGATTTTTTATTTTTCATAATCATAAAAGCGATAACCAAAATCATTAACACCATATCCAATAAAGGTATGTTTCCTTGATTTTGCCTCAAACTTTGTTCTATTTTCTTTATTAATGTGGACAAAGGCTTCACAACCAAAAGTCTTTAGAAATGAGTAGTTTACCTTTTTACCTATCCATGCCTCCTCTGGAATACCACCATCCAAGGAATTTGAAGGCCCTTTATTTATTAGATAAATAGCATTATCTATAGCATCCGCCCAAAATTGTAAAGGCAATCCTACATGCCATATTTTCTAATGAAATAATCAAAGCATCTTGCAACACATCACATGTCACATTCGCTTAATGATTGTTTTCTTGTTGCACATCTCACTATTTTCCCTTTTGAGACTTGCAGTGTTTCTTTAGGTTTCCTTTCTTCCCACATTTCTAGCACACTATCCCCGATCTAGACTTGGATCTACCTTTCCTTGACTTACTGTGATATCCTGGGTTTTTTCTTCTTTCCATTTTTCTTCCCCTAGTCACTGCAGTCAAAGCATTAGATGATGTCTCACCGGATTTTCTGTCACATTTCCTCACAATGGATTGCACTGACAACATCATCAAACTTTAAAGTACTAGATCCAGAGACAGAGTTACTAATGGCCATAACTAAACCATTCCAACTTTTTGTTAATGAGCATAGAAATAACATAGCCCTAACTTCATCATAAAAGTTACCCCTACAGAACTTAACTGACTGGTAATTGTATTAAATTCATTTAAATGATCAGCAACAAATCCACCTTCTGACATCTTCATATTAAATAAACGCTTCATAAGAAATACCTTATTTGAGGCTAAGGATTTTCATATAGTTTGGCCAATGCCTTCATTAAACCATTTGTTGTCATTTCCTTTGAAATATTAAAGGTTGTCGATGCCGCTAAGCACAGTCATATTGTTCCAAGTGCCTTTCTGTCTAGAATATCCCATTCAATGTCTGTCATTCTCGTTGGCTTCTTTGTCTTTCCACTCAATGGTAGTACAGATATTTTTGGTACAAATAATCCTCCATCTGCATCTTCCACAGCTGGTAGTTTTGGCCATTAAATTTTTCAACCCTAAACATACCATCTTCCGCCATTGCTCCCACTCAAACCAGAAACCCTTCTCTTGTGCGAGTTTATCAGCCAAATAGACCTCTGCCTCTGATACCAGTTGTTAGAAAATTATATATTACAAAGCAATGGAACACATAAAATATATTGCAGAAATATAAACAGAGAAAACACATAAAACAAGAGAGACATAGATATACGTGGTTCACCTAGTTTGGTCTACATCCATGGGAAACAGCCAGTCCTTCCTTTTATATTATCCAGCAAACTAGAGAGATACAACCTACAGTAGATCCACTGTAATTCCCTCTTCTCTCTCGCTCAATCTCCTCTCTCTTTCTCACTCAAAATACAGATCTACATATACACAATACAATTTCCTCATATATAGCGAGGGGTTGCCTTCTAGGGAAAAAAACCCTAAATTAAACATAAATTCTACCGTCAGATCTCCGCTTAACGAATGGCCCAGATTGACTTTGAAATTACAACATTTTACAAGGAAATTTTACATCTACTTTTAGTTTCGGGGGCGCTACCCCCGATCCCCCACTAGGGGGGGCTCCTAAAGATCGTTGTCGCCACCCCCCCAGACCCCCCTTGCAACGCAAATATTACGGGCGGCATTGCCGCCACATTATGAAATGGGGTCCAATGCGGTGATACCTATGAATAAAGAAGATAATCAGGCTCCACACCCAACAGTCTAAAATGTCTTTGTCCATACCGTTATCGTAATCATAGTCTTACCTCTTGCAAGTCCTATTCTGAAATTCTCCTAACACACTTCGTCCTTGGGATGCCTGGAATTCACTGACACTCCCTGGAAGGCACTCTTATTCATTTGTTTCCATGCACTTTGACCTAGTTCTCCCTTGTGATGCCCTGACACTCCCCAACACTACTCGGCATGCATTGACACACTCTAGCATGTGTTAGCATGCCTTTTCATTCCTTGGCACACCCTGACACTCCTTAGATATCATGCCCTCATAACTACCCTTTTTTTTAAGACTTGGGAACCAACCAAGTCCTACCTCGACTACAACATCTTGGCCAAGTTACAATTACTATAACTATACTATGCCTTGTTCACCTAAGAATGGCCTATATCTCATCTTAGGCTACTCATGTCCAATCTGAACTCATCTCACTTAACAAGTTACCAAGTCAAGGCTCACGTCCAACCATGGCCATAAAAAAACTAAGCAACATAGTTTACATCTTGACATGCCATAACACCTGGCATGTGGCACGTCTAACAATCCCTTAGCACTATGTGGCATGTGTTGGCATCCCCTACATTCCTTAGCATGCTTTAGCACTCCCTAACACATTGTACTACTCCTTGACATTCCATATCACTCTTGCATGCCTTGGCACTGCTTAACATATAAATTTGTCACTCCCTCCTTAGCACATTTGGAACTTGCTAACACTCCCTATCACATACTCTTCTTCGTTCAATTGCACACATTTTGAATTAGTTATCCCTTGTGTTTCCATCGCACTCCCTAAAACACCCTGGCACGCATTGGCACACCTTGGCACTTGACACATCTTGGAATTTCTCCCTAGCACCCTAGTGTTCCTTCACACTACCTATCATACCTTTTCACTCCCTCCTTAGCACACCTAGAACTCACTAACACTCCTTGTCACACACTCTTATTCATTTAGTTCCATGAATTTGAAATTAATGCTTCCTTGTGTTTCTGTGTCACTTCCATAACACTCCTTGGCATGCATTGGCACACCTTAGCACTGACACATCTTGGCATGTTTCCCTGGCCTCTAACATGCCTTAACACTACGTAACATACTTTATCACTCCCTCCTTAGCATACTTTATCACTCCCTAGCACATTGTACCACTCCTTGACATGCCCTGGCACTCTTGCATGCCTTGGCACTGCCTAACATATAACTTTGTCACTCCCTCCTTAACACACTTGGAACTCACTGGCACTCCCTATCACACACTCTTATTCATTCATTTCCATGCATTTTGAACTATTATCCCTTGTGTTTATTTTGCACTCCCTAACACTCCCTAGCATGCATTGGCACACCTTGGCACTTATCACATCTTAGCATGTCACCCTAGCACTCTAGCATTCCTTGGCACTACCTATCACACCTTTTCATCCCTCCTTATCACACCTATAAATCGCTGACACTCCTTGTCACACACTCTTATTTGTTCATTTCCATGCATTTTTACCTAGTGATCCCTTTTGTTTTCCTAGAACTCCCTAACACTTTGTGGCATGCATTGGCACACCCTAGAACCTAACACATATTGGAATGTTGTCTTGGCACTCTAACATTCCTTAGAAATACCTAGCATACCTTTTCACTCCTTCCTTAACACACCTAAAACTCATTAGCACTCCCCGTCACACACTCTTATTCATTCATTTCCATGCATTTGAAACTAATGCTCCCTTTTGTTTCCTTGGCGATCCTTAACACTCCCTGACATGTGTTGGCACACCCTGGCACCTAGCACAACTTTGCATGCCTAACAATCCTTGGAACTATTTAGAATGTATTAGCACTTCATGGAATTCCCTGACACACCTTGGCACTCTCTAGCTGTCATGCCATCATCAATACACTTACTTTTTTGCAACTTGGGAACCCAACCAAGTCATTGGAAAAATAATGGTGTGCCCAGCACAAAGTCTCCCTTTGTCTAAAACTTCTTTATCCAACCCCTTATCATAACCGTAGGCTTGCCTCCTACAAATCCTATTTATAATTTCTCTTAACACACTTCATCCTTGGCACATTTAGAATTTTCTAACACTCTTTGGCACACATTCGTATTCATTCATTTCCATTCATTTTGACCTAGTTCTCCCGTGTGATGCACTAACACTCCCTAATACTCGTTGGCATGCATTAACATTGTTTGGCATGTTTTTTCATGCCTTTTTCATTTCTTGGCATGCCTTGGAAGTCCCTAACTATCATGCTCTCACAAATATCCTTACTTTTTTTGTGACTTGGGAATCTAACCAAGTTCTAGCTTGACTATAAAAACTTGACCAAGTTACAAATACTATGACTATAATATGCCTCGTCACCTAAGAATGTCCTATAACTCATCTTAGGCTACTTATTTCCAATCTCAACTCATCCCACTTAACAAGTTACCAAGACAAGGCTCACGTCCAACCATGGCCATAAAGCAACTAAGCAACATAGTTTACATCTTGACATGCCATAGAACCTAACATGCCTTAGAATCCCTTGGAACTATGTGGCACATGTACTTAGCATAACCTGCATTCCTTGGCAGACTTTTACACTCCCTAACACACCCTAACACTCCATGACATGCCTTGGCACTCTAGTATGCCCTAGCATCGCCTAGCATAGAAATTGTACATTAACACAGCCAATAGAATAACTTTTTTCCCTCAAGCACCTCTTCCTAATGTCACCTTCTACCTTTCGCAACCCATTTTCAAGACTAATTAACATCCCTACATAAGCTTACAGAAAATTTAGGGTCAAGGTTAAAAGCATTCAAGTCACTTGAAGGCATTTTGTAGGTTAAACCCTACCCCCTAAATCATTAAACCCTAATTTAACTCATCTACCATATTTCAAATATTTTAGACAATTATTTCCCACTATTGTATGTTGGCTCTATGCTAGAATCATGCTTAATGAACTGTTTCTAATATGGCCTATTGTTGTCTAATGTCCTAGTGTATTCCATCTTATAGGGGCAAGAAGGTCTCACCTGAGACACACAATAATTTCCATTAATAAAGTGCAACATGTTAAACATTTAGTGGGGATCACATTCGTTATGATATTATTAGCATCCATTTAAACCACTATAACTAACGTAATTTAGATGAATAAAAAACAATCATAGGTCACGCAAATATATTACAAATACAAACACATAGGTAGAATAACAATTCATTATACTAATAACATGTGCATGGTATTACATAACTCTAATGTACAATGAATAACAAAATCCAATAACAAATGTAATCCCTCTTACAACTTATCCCTAGTATTTAATCTATTTAACTTATCGACCTTGCATATATAATAAAACTAAAATAGCTTAAAAAAACGCAAAATTATAATATAGAATCTACCAACTATAAAACACTCAACACACAAATAACATAAAAAAAAAAAAGAAAAAAAAAAAAAAAACTATTTTTTTTAAGAGAAATACACAAGTGCACATAACTCTTTAACCTTATGTACTTAGCCTTCCATAGATCAACATATTCAACCTTCCACCTATTTACTTCTTTCTACCCATTTATATTTTTTTCAAATTTCGTTAAGCTTTTCTCTATGCTAAAACTTAGTGCCTCCACCATGCCTTCCAAGTCACCCCTAAGTTGCTTCTATGCTTCATGCTTTTATGACCAATTTTAAAAATCACCTTGAAAAACACATGCATTTCATATCAAAATTATCATTTATTTTCAAATATCAAATTTTTTCATTTCCCTCTCGTTGTAGCATTGTCCAGGGCAGGAGGAAAAAGGGTGTAGCCACAGCCATGGTAGGAGGAGAAAGGGCGTGGACATGCTGTGGCAGGTCTAATCTGGTACATTTGGTTGGGTTTGTCCATGGTGGGAGGAGGAAGGGCACGTCCATGCTGTGGCAGGTCTAATTTGATACATTTGGTTGGGTTTGTCCAGGGTAGGAGGAGGAAGGGCACGACCATGTTGTGGCAGATATGATCTTATACATTTGGTTCAAGTCAAGAAATTGGATCATGGTGATTTCATCGTTCCATAGAAGAAATTTTCACAAGATTCCCCACACCCCTAGGCGATAGCCCATCCATCTCCCTTCGCAATTTCAAAATACTTCTATACAAGTGGAACGAGGCACTCAAGAGGTTGTATGTTCATGATTTCATGGAGGAATACGAAGCTGAAGGCGTGGGTGATAATGGTTGCACCAATTAAGACCTGACATGTCGTATATATAAACCGGACTAATGCTGCAATATAACCATGAGTTGAAGCACTTGTCGCCAAAATGATATAGGGTCAAACCTAGTAGGCATGATCCAGGATAAAGTAAACATGTAAAAGAGAAAAGCGTGTGAAATGTGTTGACTCTTCAATGACTCAGAAGTAAGAAAATTTAACTGATTTAAAGAGAATATGCATGATTTTATTGTTGTGTATTCTTATGCAGTGAGTTATTATGTGTAGTTTTCTTTTCTAGTGAGGGAGATTCTTATCAGCAAATTATGGTGTGTTTATGCCAAGAACATCTTGTTATGGAAAAGAAGGAAACAAAACCAAATGTGATGAAAGTTGTTGAACTTATTTCCATGCCCCAGGGTCACAATCTTGGAAATCTCTTTGAAATGGACATGGTAAGTGCCAAATAAATTATTAGATTAATTGCATGGATAAAATTTCTTTACTAAGTTGGATTCATATTTTGGATATCATCACATTAGAATAAGGAAAGAAAATTTTCTCCAAACAACCTTCAAAATGCATGGTCATCATTATACTACATAGAGAGTTTTATGTGGCGTTTGTGTTACAGGTTGGCGAAAATTTTCAAAGAAAACCTCCACCATAACCTCTCTCATTTGTATTGAAGGAAATTGTAGTAGTTTAGATGAATTTTCACTATAAGTAAAAAGTCTCGGATGGGAAGAGGTTTTTTCAAAAGTATTTTTTGGTGCTTGTAGTGTTTTTTGATAGGGATAAATTTCTAGCAATAGTGATAGGGATATTCTAGATGTTATGAAGTCCAAATTATAGCTCACACACATTGGGATGAGAGACCCATTTGAATTCAATCTCAGTGGTGATTAAGAGGATTGAATGTTATGTGAAATGGAAAAATATACACAACACATAAGATCCCAAAAATGGTAAGGTAAATTACCTAATTATAGCAAATTTTAACTACTCTACTCTAATCTAATGAAATAAATGGTGAGAGATGAACTATCAAATGAACATATTGTATTGCTAAAAAATGGAGGAAATTAGTTAGTTGTTTTCTTGGTGCAAGCAATGACAATATTGTTTGAATTGGTTAAATACAAAAAAATCAGTATATAATCCAATTAGTACTTATTCATTTAGATATGAAGACAACTACAAAAAAAAAAAGATTGAATGTGTGTGTTATCACTCTGATAATTCTTTTGAAGTAAAAATAAATAAAAATCAAAGGTAATCGTGGTCAGGAGATCAGGACCTAGCCTTCCTGATGCTCAAAGAGGGCTCTCTCTTGAAAATTTAACTTTGTTTTAGTTAAGATGTTTTTAGGCTAGTTATGATTGTTCAAGGGATTTTAATTTGTATTCGAGACTGGGTGGTGGGATCTACTTAAACAGATGGACTTTTAGACCATTGGGCTATGGAGTCAAACAATAAGGGAGCGAAACTAGATTAACTCACTAAAGGGATTGTTTCAAGGGCAAGATAGCAGAGTGTTTTTCAGATCTTTGATACAGAGGGTTGAAAGGGTTTCACTTGGGGTGAGAGAGCAGTTAAGGGTTCTCAGACCTGGATAATGAATGAGGAATGAAGGGATAATCAAGATCAAAGGGAAATTAAGAATCCTTTAACTTGGATATTCAAGAAACCAATCTAAAACAAAGAGCAATTAAGAATTCTTTGATTTAAATATCATAAGAAAACATTTAAAAGGCATAACTGTTAAGACAGAGTGTAATTAAATAAGTTCTGAAATATTATTCCAGTTATAACATTTAGATTGAGAAAAACATTAAATATTATGAATAACTTTGATAAAAATAACAATAACACATGAAAATACTTGTCTAAAATTCGCTCAACACATGAATCCTTGGAAATATCTGATCTTGATTTATCAATCTAGCTTGGTGGCTCAACAAATGATACAATAACCTTCTGGGTATTTTGATCAAAAAGTCTATAAAAATGTCTAATATAATCCACCCTACATACTTCGAATTATGAAGTATTTATACAAAAGTTTATTACAAAATATCTCAAACTGATTTTAGATTTAATTTAGGAAAGAAAAATATCTTCTTGCAAGAAGATAGAGAAAGCTATTGAAGTGTTTCATGCTGTCCCTTTTATTTTGGTTCTGCTGGCTTTTATTTTTTACCCTTTATTCTACTTTGTTGTTTGATCTTTCACGCTGGATGCTTCATTTACTTTAGCCTTTCATCTGATACACTTTGACTCTTCTGATCTGTCAACATCATTTTACCATGTTGTTTTACTTTTACTGTACATTAACCTTTTTACTGCATATTTCTATAATAAATCAGTTAGTTTCTCCCATGTTTCAGAATTAGGTAAAAGGATTTTTAGCATCCTTATATATGTTTCATTTGCCTCTGTGTATTTAGAAAAAGTAGGATAATTGATAAACAAGTGGTTTACCTCATGCTGGAGGTAAAAGAAGTTTTCAAATGTTTGGTAGAGTACTTTGCCTATTGGCAATGCCTCCATTGATGATGTATCCACCTGATCTTTTGCTACCTCTTTGATTTTCTGGTTGTAATCCTCCTGTGTCATCATCTTATCATTTATCACTAAGGGATTGGGTAATCCATTTTCTCTCAAAATCTATAACTTAGCCATAAATCTGTCAATGGCTAGTTGCATATTCTGACACTTATCCTCCAAGTTTTGCATCAAATTCCTCTTAGAGAGGACCATTTTGACCTCCAAAATTGTCTCTGTTTTGTCCTCTATTTCCAATTCCTGCAGCTCATACTTATTCTTGTTGTTAAGGAATTGGATAATTCTGGCAGCCTCTTCTGTCATTTGTCCTAATTCTGCTTTTACTTTTTGGGTGGCCTCTGTAGCCATCTTTATCGAATCTATTTGCTCGAAAATCACCTGAATAAATGGCCAAATATCATTTACAAAGTCAATGATATTGGCCCATAGTTGTTCCTTAGCCTACCTAAGGGGTTCTTTCAGTGTTAAGTCCTTTTCCATGGCTTTCAATCTTTCACTCATCCTAGTAGCCTTTTGCACTTCTTCTTTGTGCATGATCTTGGCAAGCTTGTAATCAGTTTCCAAGTTTGTCACTTTCTCTTTGAGCTTATTCATCTCTGTGGTTTGTATGGACATTTCTTCCATAGCTTTAACCAATTTTGTTGATTCTTCACCTGATGTACCTATTTTTGATGTAGATGTTGTAGAAGTCGGTAGTGTTGTGGCCATTGGAGCTGTGGGATCCAATGAGGCTACCAATGTGGAAGGAATAGCCATGGTAACTGCTGGGATGACATTTACCGAGGTAGTGCCAAGATCAGTTTGTTTTAATTGGATTAATTTGTCCAATTCCTTTTCTATCTCCCTCAACTGATCATTTAGTTTAAGGACTAAGTCCATCAACTCTTCATGCCTTGTTTGTCTTTCCAATACTTCTTGTGTCTGGGGGTGTTGTAGTTGAGGTATCTTTAACTGTTTCTTGAGTAATGCAATGTCATCATTATTATTTTTGATTAATTGTTCAGTAGCCTTGATGTCTTTGGGATCATGTCCCAATTCAATTATCAAGTCTTCCAAAGACTTGATTCTGGTGTCTTTGGCCTCTCAGGAGGCCTTTTCCAACTGATACTGGGCTGAAATGTTATTCAGTGAATTCTGCAACTGATGAGCAACCATGGCCTTTCCTGTGAGGGTGGAGTAAATTATTTCTCCAGCCTGCTTGTGAAATTCAATTTGGTCAACGAGATGAATATCCCTTGCCAATACTTAAAAGTCTATTTTCTTGAAATCTTATGATGTTCTCAATTGTTGTACAGTTGGCTTTATGAAGGACATTTGCATCTTTCCTTCCTTGATGTAAAAAGTTGACATCAACCTACATTGATTAGGGGGTGTAAGCTTGAAATATTTTGCATAGGATTCCTTCTTCAGTTTCTCATTTCTCATTTTAATCTCCTTGAACATGTCCTTAATGTCCCTATCTCTATCAACAGGCTTATTTAATGAGGAGACTTCTACACTGAGCTACCTTTCTAGAATTTGAGTTTTTCATGTAGATGGCTCCTATGTTTCTCCAAATGGAGTTGTGCCTTTACTCATGTCTAACTCAGCATCAGTTATTTCTACTTAGCCTTTTGTGTCTCCCTGTTCTGAAATAGGATTGAACCTGGGCCTTTTTCTTTGGCTAGCTTCATACTGTACATTGGAAGTGTCCATACCTAAGTTGGAGCCTTCCTCTCTGTTCCTTTTGGGATTCTTTTCCTCATTCTGAGGAGTCTACAAAACAGGAAGGGTACTCATGGTTCCTTCTTGCTCTGGTACCTACAGGAATGAGCTTCATCAAGTTGTTTCTCTAAATCAAGCAAGGCATGTTCAACATCTACCTTTGTACTATCCATGTCTATGAGAGTTTTTTCCAACCACTCAGATTGGTTGGAATATCTCTCTATTTCTGGTATAGGGTGATGAATGTAGGGTCCCAATTTGACCTTTTGTCTTAGTTTGGTTATAAACCCTTGAGGGTCATAACTCCATATGAAACTGTTCTGAAACTTCATTTGTTGTAGAATTTGATCTGCCTCCTCTCTTGCCTCTCTAGAATTGCAAATGAAAGGGCCTAACTGTTTCTTGATCTTGAAATGAGTCCTTTTCTTGGCTAAGACAAAGGTGATATCATCAAAGTTCATTATCTGCCTATAATATTCCAGAGAAAATAACCTCATGGGGAGGTATTTGGGCAATTTGTACGGGGAAAGCTGGCAATCATAGATTCTTATTTCAGTGTGATTTTGGTAAAGGTACCAATCTCCCATCTTACTTTGTTTGTACAATTGGAGCACTATTTTGATTTCTTGGCTTATTCTAGGTGGAGGGCTTCCTATCAGCATATTCATCACTGGATGGACAAAAGAGTCAATGAAGTCTATGTAGGTGTATGGTGATGAATACATGTGAAATAGTGGTGTCCAAAATATAACAAACCTGGGCTAGCCTTTAGTATCCAACTTTTGGATGGTGAAGGAAAATCTGTCTGACTGATAATACAAAAACATGTGGTAATGTAAAAACGAGTATTTGAATACTCTCTCATTGTGCATTCTGGTAAATTGTTCATGCATCCTTTTAGCTATGAACTAGGCATAATTATACAAAGTAGCAGGAGGCTTTCCTGGGGTGAAAATGGACATGAAGGCCAGGATGAGCTCATCAACGAATTCATATGTGGTATAGCCCAGAATACATGATATCATGGTTACAATTTGCTTGCCCCTTTCAGAGAAAATGGCAAAAACATATGGAGGGGCATCTGTAAGAATGTGCTACTCTTCTACAATGAAAGTTTGGAATATTTGGGCCAATCTAAATGGGCTCAATTTGGTGTACTAGTCTAACAAATCCCAAATGGAGAGTGGGGTCAGGTTTGGACCTGGTTGGACTTGCAACATTTCATTGATTGACTCAGTTGTAATAGTGAACAAGACTTTTTGGTCTGGGGACATTATAGCTCTCTAGTTGGGAATGTAACAAGCATGGCACATATGGACAATCTCAGGAAAGACATGTACTTGTGGAAACTGGTATTTGGGAAAATTGGAGTCCCAAAGGCCAATGTCATCAGTATGGTTTAGATATCTATCCTTACTTAAACAATGAATTTTGAGCAAGAGTGTATAAGCACTTGTGTCTTTGATTTGAAAATCCATGTCTGCCAAGGGAAGGTGGTCAAGGTCCAAATGGGGGGTTGTGACTAGTCTGACATCCATGGCAACGAGGGAAGCCATAATTTAGTTCTTTTCGATTTGAATTTGACTTATACAGGTTTATATCAGAGGTTTGAAGGTAATTTGGAAATTTTCAGAAGGGTTTGGGTTTTCTAGTTAGGCACACACTGCAATTTTAAAGTAATTTCAATTAATTTTACTTAATTAAAACACTTTAAAGACTAAACATTTTCAAATTGAAAGGGTGTCTGGTAATTTCTCTTCAAATACCTAGAATTTGGGTGAATTAACTTAAATTGGTGTTCTCGGCAACTATAGAAGTTTGAATGGGTTGTGGTATCAACTGAGAGCTTGACTGGGATCTCTGCAACTTCTTTAGGAGTGAAATTGAGGTCAATTCACGATTTCAATGTTTGAAGGTGTCACAATGGCTTGTAGAGTTTTACAAAGAAATTGATTGAAAAAGGTGAAATACAGATTCTCGGCCTTTTTAATGTACAACGATTATTTTTTGGCGAGCGAATTACAAATGAACAATGGGTGGTTTTTCGGGTTAGGCGGGGAGCTGGTTTTTCCAAGCCATCGCACCGCTTTATGGAGGAGGCAGTATTTTGGCGAGGTCACCCGATCCACCTTAATGCTTGACACATAGCAGATGGGGGCCCGGGAAATACCACTTCATCGAGTGAGTAAAGGTCAAATATCGGGTGAACCTGATATGGCTGTGAACCATTGGATTTGGGTGCTGACAATTGGACAGCATTCAGGTGACAAATTAGCACGGATGAAATGGGCAAAGATTTTGGAGGGGCTCAAGGCTTTAATCCATTGTGGTTTGTGATTACTTATGAGTTAAACATGGGATTAAATGATCGGATGGGGTTAATGAAGGGATTATCTTAACTTTACCAAGAATTGGTGAGTTAAGAGGGTTTTGTCGGGGGCATGGGATAAAAATATAGTTTATAGTTAAACTAAGGGTTGGGGTATTATATACGGGATTTATTTATATATGGGAAAAGGTATATCGGGAGCTATATTATTAAGTTAAAAATTAATATGAGCTGAAATGAACGGAGTGAAAATACTACTAAGCATAATGTAATATTTGTGAATTTTCTTCACATACACTTATAGTTAGGATAAAAACTTTTTGTGGGTATTTTGAGTGAAATGAAACTGGGATTTTTACTTTTCATAGGCAAATGGTATTTAACCTTAGGAAAAGGGGTTTTATTAGGGTAATGAAGGGAAATGACTTTTATGAAGGGAATTCTAACACTTGATGTCCATAAGTCATTAAGCTGAGGGTCCGGTCCCACCAAAAGTTAGATAAATGCTCTGAGCCTTTATGACTTGAAGAATTTTTAATGCTAGAACATACTTGTGGATGGGGAAATTAGTAAGTATATGGATGAAATGAATGAGGGGGAGTTAATTAAATAAACTTGTAAACCACTTTTTTTGTTTTCTTAATTGCTCATGCACATTAAAACATATGATTAAGCATGATAAATGTGCTTTTGTCCAATCAATTTTATACTTCAGCAACCTTTCTTCTACTTACCCATTATTTACCCTCACAGTTTTTCTTCATTTTGGTGGGTGCACTTAAGCCAGAAAACCCTTTTGTTCCATTTTCTTTTATAAATTAAACTATCTAATTCTAACCTTATATCTTCCAAGGGCTTAGATTAAGCTGATGAGCTCCTTTTATTTTCTCTACCTATCTAATGATCTGCCAAGATTAAGCTGTTTGGTTAGATTTTATTCTCTAACTATAAACATAAAATTCAAAGCATGAAATAGTCAAGATTAAGCAGTTTGACTACCATGGGTTGTGGCATGTATGACAAGTTGCACACAACCATTATTTAAGACAGTAAAGTAAAGAGTACTGGCACTTGGACTTGCACACTTTCATGATCTGTTTTGTGTTTGGGGCTCATATATTTTCATTTTTTGATCTTTTCTTATTCTTTTTGTCCTTTGATATTTCTTCTAGGACACGCCCTCTTTACATTTTTTAATTTTTAATATGGAAAACATTTGCAAAAAGAAAAGGTATGTACAATATTACAAGGCTTAACCTTAGCCAATTCAAAATTATGAATCCTATCGCTATAGGACTCTAACAGTGTGAAATATATCAATTAATAACCGGAAAAGTCCACTAGTGAATAGTTAAAAATCTCACACAAGCATAAACATACATGGATATTACTATAGAAAAGTCATTAGTAACTCATGTACAAATGTATAAATTTCAATCTACTTCCTTCTTCACCCTCAGGGCTTCTCAATATTATATCTCAAGATTCTCTAGTATAGAAATTTCAAAAAAGTCATTTTCTCTTAGATTTTAGGACATCTTATACATATAAAGGTAATTTTTATTTAGGATTCTTGACTTATTCCTGGAGTAGTTACAACTTTTCCCCCACTTTCTTTTTTTTCTATCTCAATTTAATAAAAAATTATTATAATTTTCAAAGTAGCAAAATGACACCCGTTACAAGATCACTAGGCCATTTACTTTAACCCCTGAGGTGTCATATAGATAGGTTTCCTAGATCTGAGTAGAGAGAATATCATCTTGATCTTGGTGGGCGATAGTCCTTCCATGGCTACATAGTACTCATATTTTCTCTCTACAAGATTCTTAATATCCTTTTCCAAGGAAACCGTAAAAGAATTTAGTTTATTCTATTGCTTGACTAGTTTTGCAGTATGTTTTTTCAAGGAATCCTTGGTTACTTTACTCATGAATATGTTTATTGATAGTTCCCATGCATCTAGAGATTCATCCAATTCCCTATAAACTTCAATATTCATCCTTGCTTCCCCTTGACTTCCAATGGATGGTAGATTGTTCATTTTGATCAACCATTTTTTAAAGATTTGTCCCTATGGTAGAGAGCCATAGACTAGGCTACATCATTTCCTACATTTTCTAAAGCTTCAAGGGCTTATTTAACTTCTACATAACCATAGCTAGTTTCCTCCTCACTAATATTAGGATCTTTGGAAGCAGCATCATGATACTCTTTTTGGGAATTTTATGAGTTGATCAATCATGCTTGATACTCATTTTAGTTGTATCCTTTTTTCCTCCACCTTCTCCCTTAATGGTAGAGGTTCTCTGCATTTCTTGAAGGAAAGGGAAGAATTTCCTCACCATTTATTTATATGATCAATGCATTTCAACAATATAGGATTGGTAACCCTCCAGGTTGGTCTTTTCTAGTTTTAATGCCTCATTCTCAACTATGAGAATCCAATTTTGTTTCCTTAATTTTGTTATTTTGTATTTCTATTTCCAGAATCACTTTGCCATATCTTTGATAGTATTTTCATTTTCCTGTGACAGAACTATGCTAGAAGAATCCATGGCTACTAGATATTTACAGGTATTTGAGATGGAAACTTTTTTTATTGTGATAGAGGGAACGGCCAAGTTAGGTATGGACATTATTCTCCCTATTTATTGAATGATCATATTTAAGTTTTGGTCATATTTGAATTGGCTAATGTTAACAACCTTTCATGCCCTGGCCAGACTTGTTCACAACTCTTGAACAGGGATATGGCCTCTACTAATGGTTGATATGGATGATTGTGACAGGTTCATGTCCATAAGACATGTGCCTTCATCATCTTGTTGAGTTTTGACCTGTGCATCATGGGCTTCCTGTTGTTCTTTGAGGTCCCCAATGAAGATACATGCATGTCCCACCTAATTAAGAAGCCTTTCTCAAGTCTTTACCTACATTTTTTAGTTATAAACTATCTATTCCATGGCCTACTTATAGGCTAGGAGGTGGATGAGGGATATCAGTCTTTCTCTTACAAGGTAAGTGGGATGATTCTTATACTAAGACATTATTGGTTGCTTCTATATTGGTAATCCTCAATGGATATTTCAACATTCGACTAGCTTCAGTTTAGAGGTGAGACCTTGATTCGATCTGAGAGGGATGTGTTTCCTAAAGATCAGCATACCAACGAATATAGATGAGATCAAAGTCCCCTCATCACATCGTACTTTCTTTGTAGATTTCCCCATGTGGTGTTGGTCACAATTTTCTCGGTGGGTACCATCAAGACTTGGAGAGAGTGCAGGTATATGAATGCAACTGTTAACTAGGAATAATTTTCATTTTGTTGTTGTTTATATATGTTATTATTTATTCTCAAAATTTATGTTGTTAGTGGTGCTATTACCCACCTCTTCAAAAGATTCAACAGGCTTCCAGCAAGGTCATAGCACTAGGCTACATCATTTCCTACATTTTCTAAAGCTTTGAGGGCTTGTTTAACTTCTACATAATTATAGTTAATTTCCTCCTCACTAATATTAGGTTCTTTAGAAGTAGCATCATGATACTTTTTTGGGAACTTTATGAGTTGATCAATCATGCTTAATACTCCTTTTAGTTGTATCCCTTTTTCCTCCACCTTCTCCCTTAGGGGAGCAACTTGGTAGAGGTTCTATGCATTTTTTGAAGGAAAGGGAAGACTTTCCTCACCATTTCTTTATATGATCAATGCATTTCAATAATATAGGATTTGTAACCTTCCAGGTTGGTCTTTTCTAGTTTTAATGCCTCATTCTCAGCTATGAGCATCCATTTTTGTTTCCCTAATTTTGTTATTTGGTATTTTTATTATCTGTGGTATTTTTTTCATTTTCCTGTGACAACACTATGCCAGAAGAATCCATAGCTACTAGATCTTTATAGGTATTTGAGATGGAAATCTTTTATTGTGATATAAGGAAGAGCCAAGTTAGGTATGGACATTGTTCTCCCTATTTATTGAATGATTATACCTAAGTTTTGGTCATATTTGAATTGGCTAATGTTAACAACCTTTCATACCTTAGCTAGATTTGTTCCCGACTCTTGAACAGAGATATGGCCTCTACTGATGGTTGATATGGTTGATTGTGAGGGGTTCATGTCCATAAGACATGTGCCTTCATCGTCTTGTTGAGTTTTGAACTGTGCATCATGGGCTTCCTATTGTTCTTTGAGGTCCCCAATGAGGATACATGCATGTCCCACCTAATTAGGAAGTCTTTCTCAAGTCATTACCTACTTTTTGTAGTTATAAACTATTTCTGGCCTACTTATATGCTAGAAGGTGGATGAGGTATCTCCATCTTTATCTTACAAGGAAAGTGGGATGATTCTTATACTAAGACATAATTGGTTGCTTCTATATTGATAATCCTCCTTCATGGAAATTTCAGCATTCGACTAGCTTCAAGTTAGAGGTGAGACCTTGGTTCGATCTGAGAGGGATGTGTTTCCTAAATATCAACATATCAACAAATATGGATGAGATCAAAGTCCCCTCATCACATCGTACTTTCTTTGTAGAGTTCCCCATGTGGTGTTGGTCACAATTTTCTCGGTGGGTACCATCAAGACTTGGAGAGAGTGCGAGTATATGAATGCAGTTGTTAAGTAGGAATAATTTTCATGTTGTTGTTGTTTGTATATGTTATTATTTATGCTCAAAATTCTTTCTATTAGTGGTGTTATTATGTACCTCTTCAAACAATTCAACAAGCTTCCAACTAGGTTGTAGCACTAGGCTACATCATTTCCTACATTTTCTAAAGCTTTGAGGGCTTGTTTAACTTCTACGCAATCATAGTTAATTTCCTCCTCACTAATCTTAGGTTCTTTAGAAGCATCATCATGATACTCTTTTTGGAACTTTATGATTTGATCAATCATGCTTGATACTCCTTTCAGTTGATCTCTTTTTCCTCCACCTTCTCCCTTAGTGGGAGAAACTTGGTAGAGGTTCTCTGCATTTGTTGAAGGAAAGGGAATACTTTCCTCACCATTTCTTTATATGATCAATGAATTTCAAAAATATAGGATTGGTAACCTTCTAGGTTGGACATTTCTAGTTTTAATGCCTCATTCTCAACTATGAGCATCCAATTTTGTTTCCCTAATTTTTCTATTTGGTATTTCTATTATCTATGATATTTTTTTTCATTTTCTTGTGACAGCACTATGCTAGAAGAATCCATAGCTACTATATCTTTATAGGTATTTGAGATGGAACTTTTTTTTATGTGATAAAGGGAAGGGCCAAGTTAGGTATGGACATTGTTCTCCATATTTATTGAATGATCATACTTAAGTTTTCATCATATTTGAATTGGCTAATGTTAACAACCTTTCATGCCCTCACTAGATTTGTTTCCAACTCTTGAAAAGAGATCTGGACTCTATTGATGGTTGATATGGTTGATTGTGAGGGGTTCATGTCCATAATACATGTTCCTTCATCATCTTGTTGAATTTTGACCTATGCATCACGGGCTTCTTGTTGTTCTTTGAAGTCCCCCAATGAAGATACATGCATGTCCCACCTAATTAGGAAGGCTTTCCCAAGTCTTTACCTACTTTTTGTAGTTATAAATTATTTTTTGCATGGCCTACTTATAGGCTAGAAGGTGGATGCGGGATCTTAGTCTTTCTCTTACAAGGAAAGTGGGATGATTCTTATACTAAGACATTATTGGTTGCTTCTATATTGATAATCCTCCTTGATGGAAATTTCAACATTCGACTAGCTTGAGGTTAGAGGTGAGACCTTGGTTTGATCTGAGAGGGATGTGTTTCCTAAAGATCAACATACCAACGAAGATAGATGAGATCAAAGTCCCCTCATCACATATTACTTTCTTTATAGAGTTCCCCATGTGGTGTTGGTCACCATTTTCTCGGTGGGTACCATCAAGACTTAGAGAGAGTGTGAGTATATGAATGCAGATGTTAAGTAGGAGTAATTTTCATTTTGTTGTTGTTTGTATATTTTATTGTTTATACTCAAAAATTTTGTTGTTATTGGTGCTATTACCCACCCCTTCAAAAGATTCGACAAGCTTTCAGCCAGTTCGTAGCACTAGGCTACATCATTTCCTACATTTTCTAAAGCTTTGAGGGATTGTTTAACTTCTACATAATCATAGTTAATTTCCTCCTCACTAATCTTAGGTTCTTTAGAAGCAGCATCATGATACTCTTTTTGGGAACTTTTTGAGTTGATCAATCATGCTTTATACTCCTTTTAGTTGTATCCTTTTTTCCTCCACCTTCTCCCTTAGTGGGAGCAACTTGGTAGAGGTTCTCTACATTTGTTGAAGGAAAGGGAAGATTTTCCTCACCATTTCTTTATATGATCAATTCATTTCAACAATATAGGATTGGTAACCTTCCAGGTTTGTATTTTCTAGTTTTAATGCCTCATTCTCATCTATGAGCATCCAATTTTGTTTCCCTAATTTTTCTATTTGGTATTTCTATTATCTCTGATATTTTTTTTCATTTTCCTGTGACAGCACTATGCTAGAAGAATCCATAGCTACTAGATCTTTATAGGTATTTGAGATGGAAAAAAAAAAATTGTGATAGAGGGAAGGGCCAAGTTAGGTATGGACATTGTTCTCCTTATTTATTGAATGGTCATACTTAATTTTTGGTCATATATGAATTGATAATGTTAACAACATATCATGCCCTCACTAGATTTGTTCCCAACTCTTGAACAGAGATCTAGCCTCTACTAATGGTTGATATCGATGATTGTGATGGGTTCATGTCCATAAGACATGTGCCTTCACCATCTTGTTGAGTTTTGACCTTTGCATCATGGGCTTCCTGTGTCAACTTTGAGGTCCCCAATGAAGATACATGCATGTCCCACCTAATTAGGAAGCCTTTCTCAAGTCTTTACCTATTTTTTTTAGTTATAAACTATTTATTCCATGGCCTACTTATAGGCTAGAAGGTGGATGAGGGATATCAGTCTTTCTCTTACAAGGAAAGAGGGATGATTCATATACTAATACATTATTGGTTGCTTCTATATTGATAATCCTCCTTGATGAAAATTTCAACATTCGACTAGCTTCAGGTTAGAGGTAAGACCTTGATTCGATCTGAGAGGGATGTGTTTCCTAAAGATAAACATACCAATGAAGATAGATGAGATCAAAGTCCCCTCATGACATCGTACTTTCTTTGTAGATTTCCCCATGTGGTGTTGGTCACAATTTTGTCAGTGGGTGCCATCAAGACTTGGAGAGAGTGCGAGTATATGAATGCAACTGTTAACTAGGAATAATTTTCATTTTGTTGTTGTTTGTATATGTTATTGTTTATGCTCAAAATTTATGTTGTTAGTGGTGCTATTACCCACCTCTTCAAAAGATTCAACAAGCTTCCAGCCAGGTCATAGCAGTAGGCTATATCATTTCCTACATTTTCTAAAGCTTTGAGGGCTTGTTTAACTTCTACATAATCATAGTTAATTTCCTCCTCACTAATCTTAGGTTCTTTAGAAGCAGCATCATGATACTCTTTTTGGGAACTTTATGAGTTGATCAATCATGTTTGATACTCCTTTTAGTTGTATCCCTTTTTCCTCCACCTTCTCCCTTAGGGGAGCAACTTGGTAGAGGTTCTATGCATTTTTTGAAGGAAAGGGAAGACTTTCCTCACCATTTCTTTATACGATCAATGCATTTCAACAATATAGGATTTGTAACCTTCCAGGTTGGTCTTTTCTATTTTTAATGCCTCATTCTCAGCTATGAACTTCCAATTTTGTTTCCCTAATTTTGCTATTTGGTATTTCTATTATCTCTGATATTTTTTTTCATTTTCCTATGACAACACTATGCCAGAAGAATCCATAGCTACTAGATATTTATATGTATTTTAGATGGAAATTTTTTTATTGTGATATAGGGAAGGGCCAAGTTAGGTATGGACATTTTTCTCCCTATTTATTGAATGATCATACCTAAGTTTTGGTCATATTTGAATTGCCTAATGTTAACAACCTTTCATGCCTTGGCTAGATTTGTTCCCAACTTTTGAACAGAGATCTGGCCTCTACTGATGGTTGATATGGTTGATTGTGAGGGGTTCATGTCCATAAGGCATGTGCCTTCATCATCTTGTTGAGTTTTGACCTATGCATCATGGGCTTCTTGTTGCTCTTTGAGGTCCCCAATGAAGATACATGCATGTCCCACCTAATTAGGAATCCTTTCTCAAGTCTTTACTTACTTTTTGTAGTTATAAACTATTTCTTTCATGGCCTACTTATAGGCTACAAGGTGGATGAGGGATCTAAGTCTTTATCTTACAAGGAAAGTGGGATGATTCTTATACTAAGACATTATTGGTTGCTTCTATATTGATAATCCTCCTTTATGGAAACTTCAACATTCGACTAGTTGCAGGTTAGAGGTGAGATCTTGGTTCAATCTGAGAGGGATGTGTTTCCTAAAGATCAACATACCAATGAATATAGATGATATCAAAGTCCCCTCATCACATTGTACTTTCTTTGTAGAGTTCCCCATGTGGTGTTGGTGACATTTTTCTCGGTGGGTACCATCAATACTTGGAGAGAGTGCGAGTATATGAATGCAGTTGTTAAGTAGGAATAATTTTCATTTTGTTGTTGTTTGTATATGTTATTTCTTATGCTCAAAATTTATGTTGTTAGTGGTGTTATTACCCACCTCTTCAAAAGATTCAACACACTTCCAACCAGGTTGTAGCACCTTCCATGAACGGGCCTTGTGTGCAACATGTAGATTGATGAATCATTGTTCATGGTAGAAGTTTTTGTGGGTGGTTGATCCTTTGAATAAACTGTAAGATGTAATACCACTTGACATCTCAGGTAGATGAAACAAGTTAGGAATTTTTGTATGCGGTTGTGGCCACAATTCAGGTAGACTTGTCAAAATAATTGCTGACCATGATGGCTACACATTGAGAGATTAATGTGCATCTGGAATTTTAAAACTAATATCCCCTAAACAAAACTCAAGCCATAACACCCTTGTTGAAATTCATGTCTTTCAAACACAGAAGTTTTTCCATCAATGTGAAGATTGAATTTAACCACAGTTATGTGATATATACTGAGCATATTCATATGCATTCGACCAGATAAAATTCGTATGAAGCCTCTTCAAAATCATTGCTACCTTCATCCTACCTTCAGGAAACATTGGTGGAAGGGTACAGATTTTGTTAAGTAGCGGTAGAATGCTATGAGACCATAGTTTCCATACACCATATGTATCCATCTGAAACTTATTGAGCACCATCCACAAACATATTTAATGACACTCACTGTGTACATTCAGATAAGGTTAGTTCAATTCCAACATTATTCATTTAAGGCTAGATGAACAAAATCTATATTAGGAAAACTATCATTTTTCTCATGTACATGTGCATCTAAGCAAACTATCAATAGAGCCAATAACATATTTTATTTGAATGGTTAACCAACTAGGAAAATTCAATGAGATAAATTTATTGGAGTCCACAATTTTGGCACCTCTACAATTACCACGTTCAGGAATTGTAACTTTTTTGATAGTTTCCAATAGGTGAGCCTCTCAACAATATACTTCTACAAAATTTGATACATGTGCCAACTCTTTCCTAGTTGATCATGTAATTGAAGTCTTCATATAACACAACATGATGATATTGATTTCAATTAGCTAAAAGCATTCCTTCCTATTTTGTTCCTTACCACTTAATAATTTCTGGAACTTGGCATTGAATTTTATTCATTTCTAGTCCAGTCTAGTCGACCCAGGTGGTATATGTGGTCTTCACATTACTTTCTTGATGTTGGAGATCTATATCTGGAAATGGAAACTCAAGTTCCAATAGACTTACCAATTGTTGCAATATTGTAAACCATTTTGCATCTGTTGTTTAACACACTTAGTATGAGTATAAATAAATGATGTAGCAATGCTTACAAACATTCTGGCCAATGCACCTGCCAGAGCATTATTTCCCATTTTTGGAAATGGACTCCTGGAGCTTGTTTATTGTAAACGAGTGTCTATTCCCAAAGACTCCTCACTTCTTAGATGGCACGTCACCTACTTCGTTGAACTATTATCATATTTATATTTTCTAGACCTTTTTCCTTTAGTAGAAGAAATAGGTAGTACAAACACCCTTAGTGAGCTATTAGAATGTCATATGTACTTCATAGACTGATGAAACCTGTTTTGGTTAATAGAGTAAACTAATGAAACCTAGTTGGGGTCTTGTATTACCAAAAATCTTGAACCATTGATCTTTGTACAATGAACTCTTCTCACATCATAAACAACATTTCTACATGGTCTGCCATTATTAGTAATTGCACAAGAACATAATACCTCACAATAATTTTTCACTTGACAATTCTGGAGATGAACTTGGTGGTATTGTGGAAGTCTCCACAAACATAAAGGTTCTTTGTGATCTAGATAATTCTTTAAACTTTCATTTTTACAAAGATTCATCACCAGATTCTCCAAATCCATCTTTGTTCTTGACTGCTGCAATATTCTCTTCTCAATAGAACGCTTTCTTATCAACTGATATACAATCACCGTTTTTTTGCCTATCTCATGAGATCATGATTGAGCTCATAAATAATTAAAATATAGATAATACATAATAATTGTATCTGCACTTGGAAAATTGATTCCAACCCCCTGGGCTGAGTTAAAAAATAAAAAATAAAATAAAAAATAAAAAATAAAAATAAAAATAAAATAAAATAAAAAAAATTTCGTTATCTGGGCCACTAAAGTTCTTTATTCAGTTCTTCTTTTCTAATGTTGAAGTGCTCAAATCCATTCAAAAAATTACAAATTCTAAGAAGTTCAAGAAGTCTTCAAGTATATCAAGCATCCCTTTCAACCTTGTTTCAATTGTGGAAGCACCTTTCCAATACATGAGCTTTCTAGACGCTCTACCTAGCATCTCAAATATCTTTCTTACAGAATCACTTACCGGTTAGACCGAGAGATAGAGATAAGGAACCCCCGGGGAATGAACTATGTGCTATCAAACATTGCAGCTATGTAATGCAGTGAATGTCTTCGTGCAAGCAGTGACATGGTTTCTGTGACGACATTACCTTTTGTGATATCGCTTCTATGTTTGCTGTAATGGCATGTGAGTTTCCAATGTTACCACCGGAAGAGATAGAAATCCGCCAAGAAGGCCCTATCAATTCATACGTGATAGATGAGAAGGCCCCATCAATCCAATGAATGAGATTTGTTATGTTCCATATTCCCACCAGAAAACATTGAGAATGTTGTTTACGTATGAGTATATCGATTGATCCATGCCCAATTGCTTTGATCGATCTATACCTCCAAGAACTTGTCACTGAACACTTAGACCCTGGATTTACGCATCGACAAGAGCACCAAGGGGCAGGCACAAACTTTGGTTAGAAATAAAATATAGAAAGCCCACTTACTCAATTTACAATATGGAAGGAGGATAATTTCTGGAATGATATATTTAAGTATTAATTGTAACAGGATCTGGTAGGACCTATTAATTAGGGCGTGTTGAATAATTTTCTCTTGAAAAGAAATTCTGGCACCTTGTGAAATAGTTACATGAAGCCTTCCATATAATTCTCAAATAAAAGAAGAAAATGATGATTTTACTTGCCATGAAATTCATAAATGAAGATAATAAAGGGAAAGAAAATAATGTTTTGATCATGTGCCTCCCATGTTCAGGCATATATGAGAGTTTTTCAATAGCTACATTAGATGTGAGGCAGTGTAGAACTGCTTTCTAGAGGTGCACAAGGTCTCCATTTTTTTTCTTCAGTTGTTGCTTTTTTACCTTATGCACCAGAAACATCTTGATTTTTAAGCTTGGTCACATTTGAGGTATCAATTAAAAGCATATATGCACTTCCATAGTCTCCCAGACCTTGCAGCCTCTTATCAAATCCCTATAACATCCATGGAATTCATCTCCTTCTTAGCTGAGTCTTGTCATGAAATAGTCCTCAATTGAATAAGAAAGAATCCCACCAAAAACAATTATAGTGCCTCCTAAAATGTGTTGTAGGACCAAATCATGCACTCCTCTAGGGTTCTCTAGCCACAAAACCACCTTGAATACAGGCAAACAAGCCCACAAAAATATGCAAACCTGAGGAAACAATTTTTCATGTTCCCTTACTGGCCCCTCCATCCAATTTGCTTGACAATGAAATTCTTGTCTTCAAACCAGTAACCCAAATTTTGGCCTCTGTTAGGCTGGCTTGTTTCCCTGAAAATGCCTTTTTTTTTCTCCACTAATTTTCTATAACCAAACACTATAGAAAAACTTGACCTAATTTCTAAATTCGCCAAAACTCCTCAAGGAAGTCCCAAACTTGGCCCCGGACTTGCCTAATGAATTCGTCTTTTACAACACAAGGCTTCAACCAAGACTTGTCCAACGCTTGGTGCTTATCATGATTATCTATTTCTAGCCACCTTAAGGGTTGTTGAGGAAGTATGCAAAGTTGTAACTCCTTCATGTCTCTCCTCTCCATGGTTTCAGAGAGGCAACATTGAAATGAAGAGGGTGTATTATCATTGAAACTAGAGAACAATGTCAAAGAGTTTCCATGATAGATTTCAAAACATCTTAAGTTAGCAGCAGCTAGAAACGTCTGTGAAAATGAGATGTTGGTTCCTTTTTTCTAATTCCCTTATCTAACATTAGCTTTCTCACATTGACTACATCATCCCATAGAAGTAGCATAGATGCTTGACAATATCACATATGCTCCATTCAAATGTCTCGAGTGGCTGAGGAGGTCAACCATGCATGCATGATGCTCCACTCTAGGCGTCACCTCAAACCTTCTATTAATTCAATCGAAATGATGATAGCCTTCATCTACTAATCCTTCATGGTTGCAGGCAGATAAAATAGCAATGAAGTTGATATGGCCTACCTTAATGTCTACTTCTTTTATTTCATAAAAGTGTTAGGAAATCTTCCTCATTCCCATGCATTCAATACCCACACTGCAAAGCCACTAAGTCATCACATGAAGGAAAAATAATTGCTATGGTAACAGAGTTAGGCTTCACCTCTGCAACTTGCATTCAACTAAAGAATTTCAAGGATTCAACACTATGATCAAATTGAGTATATCTCACAATGACCGCACTAATTACATCTATTGATACCTGTCATTTTGAAGTTGATAAAAGAGTCCCACAACCTCATCACAATATCCATTCAATGCACATAACAAGAAATTATTGCCTTCCATGAGATTAGATCCCTCTTTGGCATATTAACAAACACTTCATATGCATCATCAATTTTTTTATATTGTCGCGGCGCTGCCAATTCTGCACAAGAAGCAGGAGCATTGGTAATAGTGACTGAATTGGCTTTCACTCTAGTAAACTGCATTTTAGAAAATATCTCACTGCACTATTGTCATGACCATTCTACTCATAATTGGATATCATCACGCCCCAAATTATCACATCGAGTTTCAGCTGTTAGGTCCCTATAATACTAGTGATTCCCCCACTACTATTGTCGTTGTATCCCTTATTGTTATTGTTGTGCCCCTATTGTCCCCATATTGTTATTATTGTACCCCATAGAATCCCACTTTTGTTATTTTTGTGCCTTTATATTATTATTGTTAGGTCGGCTTGGTTATATTGTGACCCCTTAGACTCCTATATATAGAAAGGAGGTTTTTTCATTTGAATCATCCAAGAATTGTTCATTTGTGTAATGTAAAGGAGGTTTCCTCCTAGAAGAGGCTAAATTCTAAAGTGTTGATCTATCTTTTCTATCTTTTTGTGAGTTGGTTTCATAACATTTGGTATCGGAGCTTTGGTTTCTAGGGTTTCATTGCTCCAAACAGGTCATCGTGGAATTTGCGCTATAACTTTTTTTCTGCGATGTTTTAGAATCTCACAAAAAAACCCATTTGAGATGAAATATCGCTGTGTTATGAAACCAGCTCAAGAAAAAGATAGAAAAGATAGATCAACGCCTTAGAATTCAACCTCTTCGAGGGGGAAACCTCCTTTACATTACATAAATGAACAATTCTTGGATGATACAAATGAAAAGACCTCCTTTCTATATATAGGAGTCTAAGGGGTCATAACATAATCATAGTCGACATAACAATAATAATGTAAGGGCACAATAATAACAATAGTGGGCTTCTATGGGGCACAATAGTAACAATATGGGAACTAAATGGGTACATCAATATAATAAGTGGGTTGTACTAATAACCATAAGGGGTTATACTAGTAGTATAGGGGCCTAACACGCTGAAACTTAGGACCAAATTTCAAATCTTGTCTCTCTATATTTTCAGAGATATGATCTGAGGAAGTTATGGTTTTTGCAAGCTCCAGAATTTCATCCAAAACATATCATAGTGGCATTTGCACTATAAATCTTTCTCTATGAAGTTTCAGAAGCTAAAAAAAAAAAAAAAAAACATTTGAGAATAAATCAGACTGAACCTTGGCTCCAAATTTCAGACCCTGTCTCGCTATATTTTTGGAGATATAATCTGAGGAAGTTAGGGTTTTTGCAGACCCCCGAATTACATTCTAAACAGGTCAACATGGGAACATCATTTCGCTCTGAACATCAAATTGAATTTTCATAAGAAGTTATAGAAATAGGACGGACTGTAGTTTTTCGGGTATCATTTTCAAAACCTAAGGTTGAAACAGTGACCCGCGGCACGTCATACACGTTCCCTCTACTGAACCAGTCTATACTCAGGTCATCGTGGGAGATTTGGCATAACTCTTCATTGGAAAATCGAATCTTGATCTGAATTGCGGGGTTAGAAAGATTACTTATAGGGTTACCACAGGAAGAAATTTCAGACCTTGGAAATCCAAAATTACAGAGATACATCAGATGCAATATCGAGCTCCTACAAAGTGAAAAAAGGTGTGTAGTTTTTTTTTTTTTTTCACAAGCTTGGTTTGAAAAATTAGTTTGAAGGAATTCAAAGGGCATAGTGAAGCATTATTATTGGTAATTGATGCCCCGAAAAAAAAAATGGAAACACCTAGTAAGCAACCTGAAAGCTCTAGCATGACTCGTGACAAAGAGGAAAAAATGAAACATGATATATCAAAATTACGAGACCAAGTGTAACAAATTTCACTTGCACAAAAAGTAACAGAAGCTAAGATGGATGGTTTAAATAAAGACGTAGAAGCTAAGATGTATGGCATGGAAGCTAAGATGGATGGTTTAAAGAAATGCGTGGAAGCTAAGATGGAAGGTTTAAATAAAGGCGTAGAAGCTAAGATGAATGACATGGAAGCTAAGATGGATGGTGTGGAAGCTAAGATGGATGGCATGGAAGCTAAGATGGATGATTTAAAGAAAGGCATGGAAGATTTGAAGACATTTGACAAATTTTTTTACAAGAAATGCTTACTAATGGAGAAAGGGTAGTAAAGGAAACTCATGATGAGAACAAAATAAATGTTAATCATGATTTCATAGACTCTAACGTTGGATTGAAGAACCACCATGTTCCAAAGATTGATATGAGGAAGTTTGATGGCAAGGATCTCGGAGCATGGATACTACAAATGGAGAAATTTTTCTATCTCCATAACGTGCAAAACACACAAAAGGTACGCATTGCAACTTTATATTTGGAACCAAATCAGTTTGTATGGTATCGATGGCTTTGCTCTCATAAACAAAGTGTCACTTGGGCTATTTTTACGAATGAAATGATAGCACATTATGAGGATACAAAAAGCAACACTTTTTTTACCCAATTGATAAATCTCAAACAAAAGGATTTAATGATGGAGCACATTGAGGACTTCCAAAAATTGAATATAAGGGTAAAAGATATTCCAGAGGAGCATAGGATTGATGTGTTCATAGGGACTTTAAAAGATAACATCCAACATGAGGCTCACCTTTGGGAACCAGATTCATTGGAGAAGGCATTTAGGTTGGAAAGAAAAATGGAAAGCAAAATTATGGAAACAAGGAAGCCTACCACTCACAATCATAAAGATGGAAGTGTTGTTGCCCCTAGCCATCCACAACCTACAAGGTTGACACCACAACAATTGGAAGAAAAAAGAGAAAAAGGGCTTTGTTATAGTTGTGGTAGAAAATACACTAAAGTTCATAAGTGTGCAGAGAAAAATTATTTTACATAGATTGTGAAGAGGAGGAAGAAAAGTGTTAGCCTCACTCTCACATTAAAAACAATTCTAAGTCCAAATAATTAAATTAATTAAAATCATGAAAGTTAGGATTTAATCCTACCTTTCTAGATTGAGTTTGTTCCTCATGGTTAGGAGTCAGTTTAGGCTTGGTTGAGAGATTCTCTCCAACTAGTTAGGCTCCTATATTAGTGTGTTGTTGAGATATTTTCTCAACCATAGTGTCCAAGATAGACGTGCTATCTTGAGACCAACTTTCTCATGTATTTATTTGTACTATTATCATTCTTTGTACATTGGATTGATTAATAATGAAATTCATGAGAATGAGAGACTACAAGAAAGTCTCTTATGCCTTTTCCGCCATGTCTGCCCTGTATATGTCTGATCTTTATTTTATGAGTGAGTGTGTATTATAAGTTTTTTAGTTTTCTACATGTGGTATCAAAGAAAGAGAATTGGTTAGCATGTGAGCTTTTGGATATTAGATAATTTGGGATGTGAAAACTCGGGAAAATGTTGAGAAGTTTGATGGGCACAATGGTGCAGTGACTAATATATATTTTTCAAAAATTGGATATTTCCTCGCGATCTTCAGTTTAAATGTTGTAATTGACAGGGTTACACTTGCAATAAAATAAAGAATGCCTTTCCCGTGATGGAAATCCAATCTGTTGTATGAATGAAGCGTTCATGTGTTTCCGGCATAAAGAATGCATTTTCAGAAATGAATTTCCAATCTGTTGTCTGAAAATTTGTTTGGGTAATAAGAATTTCCAACATGCTTGTTGTAAGTTCATGGTACATGGGCCAGTCGGATAAATTGAATGAAAGGGTGTGCCTTTTTCACCAACTGGATGTGCAAAGCGATCAAAGTGTTTTTCTATTGGCCGATTGGATCAAAAACAAATTTGACGGCATCGATATTCTGACTAATAATGCAGGAGTGATTGGCGCACCATCCTGTTCGGGCAGAGCCTCTCCTTCAGAATAACTGGTAGTGACTGTAGGACCTCCACATCCTGGAACATTGTGCCTCCAAATTGGGAGTTTGGCCAGACTTTTTCAGAGCCAAGATTTATAACTGTTTTAACACTGATGATGTCCAGGCCCCAAGATGCTACATCAGTCACAATAAGAAAATCAACTTCATGTTTTCTGAATTGTTCAAGGGCATCAAGTCGTTGTGCTTGAGTGAGATTTCCATGTAGCTCGGCAGCTTTCAAATCTGAGAGTCTGAATAAAATTTTCAAGCGATGTGTTGCTTGGTGCCACTGAAGATATCAAGCCACAGACCATAGTTGTAGCTTCAAAAGTCTGTTTGGGTGCACATCCAACAGAGTATTTTGTTGGTTTTTTTTTGGGTCTTTCGAAGAAGCGGAGAAGAAATCAATCACGCCTTTGTTCCCAAAGATACCCACCTCAACTTTCCAACCGTTCGGAACTCTATTTTTTCCAACTTTCTAGAAAATCATCAGCAAGTAAAAGCTTTTGTTCCTTCAAACATGACATTTGCCTCAACGCATCTTGCTCATTTTTTCCGTTAGTCATATTTTCTTTTGCATAAAATGCCATTGCTACCACATTATCCCCTTTTGTTACATTTCCCCATTTTTTCGTAATTGTGTTTGCGCTAATCGAAAAATTAAATTAGTGGTTCAATTTCCCATGGTATTGTTGCTCTCTGTGAAGCCTCTGCTAATGTCAATACAATTTCTTTAGCAACATCATGATCTTCTTTGGGATAGGTGGAAGGCCATCAATAATGTCTAGATAGTCATATTCAATACCAGCAGCTTCGATCTTCTTGCGACATTTTGCATCCCTTTTCAGTATTGCTTTCATCAGATGATCTTGCTCTTTTGTTGTTCTCTCCCGATTATGATGTTTCATTTTAATCCTCCACCACTTTATTGGCTTAAACTTGTGATTTGATCCCTTCCATAGTTGTGGGTGAATCTTTTCAAGTAGAAAAAGTTGAACTTGTAGTGTTTGCTCAAATAAAAGGTAGTTATGCATGCAATCAACAACAATTTCAGCAACAGCAGGGGACCCAAACTCAATGAAGTCATAATTCTTTGACCCTCCAGTCTTTCTGTTCTGAGCGATTCGAAGTCGTTTGATTGCCCCGAACTGGCTAAAAAACCTCTCATTTGGTCCTCGAAAAATCCGTGTGAGGCCAAAAATCATCCATACCAATTGTCTCCTATGCCTTCTTCTTTGCCCTATTACCCATTTTGCGCTCTAACAGAAAGGAAGGAACTTTATTCCCTTGGGTCTGACTGCCCTGAGGAGATGGCTTCAACCGCGCCATAAAATATCCAGCAAGGGAGAAATCTGAATAACCGAATGCATGCTCTAGGGAAATGTTAAGCTTGGAGTCAGAAGAAGCAGAGAGGACATCAGAGTGGCCTGTTGTGCTACTTCTGGAGAATTTTAGGTGACGAACGAAGTCTAATTTGGGTGATCTTCCACCCACCAGTCACTATTCTTCATCATCTTGGAGCTCATCTGAGCGGAAGGCAACTGAATTGGAAATGATTGCAATGAATATCGAAACAATGAGCAGAACCAGCTTGGACGAACCCATTTCCTCTGCCAATGGGTGTAGTTGTCAATAGCAGTAAATTGGTAAGTCTCTTATTCAAACTTTGCATTGTTTGAAGCTCCTCATCTGTTATGCAACCAGCTCAAGAAAAGATAGAAAAGATAGATCAACGCCTTAGAATTCAGCCTCTTCGAGGGGGCAACCTCCTTTACATTACATAAATGAACAATTCTTGGATGATACAAATGACAAAACCTCCTTTCTATATATAGGAGTCTAAGGAGTCACAATATAATCCAGCCGACCTAACAATAATATTATAAAGCCAGAAAAATAACAATAGAGGGATTCTATGGGGCATAGAAATAACAACATGGGGGTAATAGGGGCACAACAATATAAATAAGGGGTATAACTACAATAGTAATGGGGTAATCACTAGTATTATAGGGACCCAACATGCCCCTCTCCTTCAAAAAAGTGTTGTCCTCAACGCTTGAGTAGTTCCGGATACTTCTGCATAAAATTCTCATCCTCCCATGTGGAATCTTCAGCGGATAAGTTCTTCCTTTTGCTCTTTTTTCTTCCAATTGTTGTGGTGTCAACCTTATAGGTTTTGGAAGACTAAGGGCAACAACACTTCCGTCTTTATAGTTGTGAGTGGTATGCTTCCTGGGTGCCATAATTTTGCTTTCCATTTTTCTTGCTAACCTGAATGCCTTCTCTAATGAATCAGGTTCCCAAAGGCGAACATCATGTTGGATATTATCCTTTAAAGACCCTATGAACACATCAATCCTATGCTCCTCTAGAATATCTTTTACCCTTATGTTCATTTTTTGGAACTCCTCAATGTGCTCCATTACTGAACCCTTTTGTTTGAGACTTATCAATTGGCTAAAAAAAGTGTTGCTTTTTGTATCCTCGTAATGTGCTGTCAATTCTTCCGTAAAAATTGCCCAAGTGATAATTTATTTACGAGAGCAAAGCCATTGATACAATACAAACTGATTTGGCTCCAAATATAAAGTTGCAATACGTACCTTTTGTGTTTTTTTCACATTATAGGGACCCAACATCATCTCATTTCTAAAAGTTATATTCAACATGGAGTTATAATGGAAGTATATAGGCATGCATAACAATCAATGGGCTTTGTTGAAGTTTTATGAAACTTATATTATTTTATGTTCCCGAAACAAAAAAGCATAAAAGTGTATTATGTTTGGAGGGATAAGGTGTGTTTCAAGAATATTTTGACTTGTAATAGTGGAGCTATAAGTGATTTTTTTTCAGAGACATGAGTGGTCATAGGGATTTTTGGAGTGATAAGGTGAAATTCTTTTTGTGAAAAGGTGCATTTTTTTTTAGTGGAGGTATAAGCGTGAATTTATTTGAAATGATTTTTTTTGTATTTGGAGTGAGAAGTGAATTTGTTTGAGAGAAATTCATTATTGTAATTCAAAGTAATCTTTTACTTTGATAGCGATTGAGTCACTACAGGCAGTTCTTGAAGACAATTTGCAAGTGTGACATTCTCATTGAGAAGTTTCCATAGCCAAGTTGTGACATTGCAAATTGATGTATTCCAGTAATTAATAAAATCAAAATTTGTGTGGTGCTTGTGTCCTAGATCCACCCGAAATTGAATAAGGGGATCTTAGGTACACCGTGTGTAATGAATGTGTGTGCATGACTTGTATTCAGATTATCAAAATGCTCTCTTTGTATTATGCTTAAAACAACTACATGCACATAAGCAAGCTTAAGTATAAGAACACTTAATTAAGCTCCTGTAATCAAGCTTAAGTACACAAGCACAAAGCGTCACATCATCAACTTGATAGAATGATCTTCCAAGCAAGAACATTTCACATCATGTAATCAAAGCAATAAAGTTAAGGATGCTATAAAATCAAGCATTTCAAGCCAAGACGACATCAACACCATCAACACTTTTTGTATCACTTGCAGATAAACATTTTTTTAACTGAATTGTATGGGTGCATTCTCAGTTGTAACCGACACCCTAATTTGAATTGTTAAGGTGAATACATTAAGTCAAGTAAGTCTTCAACTGAGTCATCAAGATTGAACTTGTCATTTGTCTCTTGGGTGCATTTTCGATAATGTTCAACACCCTTCTTTTTTTAAATCAGCACATTCAGTGAGTACATTCAAGAAATCACAAAGTGTCAATAATCAATCAAGCAAGTTCAAACAAGACATCTAACAAGCAATCATCATCAAACAAGTGTATTCTATTCTAAGCATCACATCAAGCCAATGTTTAATGCAAGTGCATTAGGCAACAAAGCAAGGGAGTGTATCATTCAAACAACCAAGCAAGCGAGCATGTCATTCAAACAACCAAGCAAGTGAGTTGTTATAAACATATTTGGACACTCCAAACCCAATCACATATGTCAATAAACCAAGGGCTCTCAAACCCCTAAAAGTTTTGTTTCATACCCTAAAGGATCAAGGTCAACTGATTACATCATTTCCCAAAAGTTCTCCCTGAAAAACTGCTCAGAACTGGTGAAAACTAGACCATACAGACTGCTCCATGCTAAGGGTGTGATGCATCTCACCTGCTACACACAAAGGGTGCAATGCATACTAAAAATCCCTTCTGTAGGGTGTGATAAGCGAGAGCAGACAAATGGCAGAGGCAGTTTGCTAGGTGGAAACTCAAAGAATCTTCTAGAAACTGCTCATATGACACTTGCCTCTCTGAATTCGCCCAGGGATGAGTAAGAGATCATGAAATCTCCAAGTGGAACCAGGAACTATCAGTGAAATGACACTAATCAAAATCCCAGAAGCTGACTCACTCCCCTGCAAACATCTATATATGGATCCCTCATCCTAGAGATGTAGGACGCTGGAATTTTGTAATTTGTAAGGAAGTGTTGTTGGTTTCTCTTTGAGACATTGTATTGTTGGGTGATCTTTCTTTTCATGAGGTGAAGAGGGCTTTCATGCTGGGAGGATGATGTTGGATCAGACAGTTGGGTTGTAATCCTATCTTCTACTACTTCTATCAATAAAGCTATTTGAGTTTTCCTCCATATACTTGTATATTTTTTAATCTTGTATTTATGTATGCATTTGTATGGTTAATGTACATCTGATTCTACATTGTTTATGGTTATAGATCTCTATGCTTTGATGGTATTTTGCTGCTTTGACTCTACAGGTGTTCTCTGAAGCGGGACAAGTGAGAAAGGAGTGGCGAAGCTCTATCAAAGGAGAGAGGAAACAAGCAAGGAGCCAAGTGAAAGACTGAGGTTGGTACTCTATGCTTCTCTCTCATCTATCTCTCATAAAGGAAAACACAAGTTACTTTGAATTGTTTGTTTCTAAGATAGCTACCCGTCTTAGTGGAACTAACAGCTCTGAATGGACATTAGTTTTCCTAGAAACAAAATGACGACTCTGCTAGGGAGCGAATAGTTTGTTTGTTTGTTACTGTCGTTTTCTTTATAAACTACAGACGAAGCCTGAAGTTAAGCCAGCTAGCCTTCGAACTGCTTTTGCTATGCAACTGCAAAGTAGATCAACGCTGCTTCAGTCAATCTCCAGGTTGGTTTATGATCTGAACATCTGACTTGCAAACATCCTAAGTGCCATGGTGGTAGCTCAATAACCCCATTAGATTAGTCCCTATACTTTGTGTTTATTGTCTATCATAAGCTCAACCTAAATCCCTGAACTTAGCTGCAAACTGTGGGTGAAAACCAAGCTCAGTCTCGTCCCTAAACCATTGCACTATCTCTCATTGCAGCCTGGATGCATCGCACCTCCCGTGTGATGTAGGTGAGTCATCCCTGTTTTCCTTAGGGATAGGTGCGATGATTGAATGAGACTATTTCTGCCTCCAGAATTTTGTTTTTTCTTCATTTTTTTCAGCTCTAGTCAGTAGTTTTACAGTTTATGATCAGTATATCACTGTTGAAACTTTCTTCCTTCACATTATTCAACCTCCATTGATAAGGAATTATGAATGTTTTTTTATGTATTTTTCATCATTTACAATCCTCCTTTGCAAACAGTAGCTTAATCGAACTGTTGTCTTTTGATTCAAAAGTGTCGCAACTGTCATTTTCAGTCAAGAAAAAGAGTGTCGTAAAGTCTTCCTCTTTTAGATAGTCGATTACACTTTTTCCATTGTACTTGATTTTGAAATTATTAGTATTTAAAGTGTTGAAAGCATTTTTAAATTCGAAATCGCAAAGTGTCGTATTAGTCTTCCTTTCATTTCGAAAAGAGAAAATTGTTAGTACTGTCGCTTTGAAAGAAAATAGTTCAGATCTGTACTTAGCATTCTTTTTGTCAATCACACATTAAGAAAGCAGAAAACAAATCCATGCATGTGCATCTACATTTTGACTGCTTGTTTTGATTTAGGAAAGTGCATTTAGTATGTGCCCTATGCTCTCTGCTGAAAGAATCATATTTTTCTCTCCTTAGTAGCTAGGATTTTCATTGCTAAAAGAAAATAAACGAATGTTTATCATTTTAGATTGCATATTTAGGAGTTGAACATCTACATCACGCGATGAACCTTGAAAGGAAAACTTTTTAAGAAAGATCAACTATAAAATAAACCTCAATGAACATAAAAATGCTTTGGAACCTAACGCACAACATCTAGAAGTCTAGGATAGAGACATATTCCGGTGTTGTAAAGCCTGGTAACTATCGCTTTCATCGTAGATTGGGTGATTCCTCCTCTTTGATACGACAAGTGCCAGTACAAACTTGTGCTCCCACGTACTGTCGAGTATATATTAGGAGACCACAATATGCTGATATCCTTTATCCTTAGGAAGCCGTGTCTGCCACCCTATCAATCACAATGCACTGAACACAACATTCGAGAAGATTGACTGTCGTACGTAAATTCCTCGGTAATTTTCCTATAATTTACCACCGAGGTGTATATTGCAGTTTTGCGATTGGTTTGGTTAGCCCTCTGTCTAGTTTTCTAAAGTAGTCACTTTCGTTCCTTTTTAGACTCCTTAAAAGAAAAGGTCCATCTGAGCACTTGTCACTTCAAGCTCATAAAAATCAAAGGTGACTAGAGTCATCTTTAGCTTTTTCTTGACTCTTAAAAATTGAAAAAGCAAGTTGTGTCAAAGCGTCATAAAATTTATTTTATTCAGAATAACATCACTATTCCCTCATTGGTCTTAGGTTGAGAAAATGAGATCCACCAATCAAGGATTTCCCCTTGGGTGGAATCCTATTCCTTTCTCCTCTTGGGGAGATATTGGTGCTCCACACATGCATACATTGTCCCTTCTGGTACCCACAATTGGCCTGCCAGTATGGCTATGCTCGACCTCTGTTGTTCAAAACACCATGATCCCTCAGCAATCAAATCAACAACCAGATGATAATGAAGTTTCTCCTCCACCGTCCACTTCATTTGTTTCTCCCTCTCCTTCTTCTTCTTCGCTTGGTGAAACTAGTAACACTAAAAACCAAGTAACTAAGAAGAAGAAGAAAGGGAAGGAGAAGAAGAAGAAGAAGCCAACAGCGAAAGGGGGCAACCATGCATCGTCTTGCAAAAATCCACACATTGCACCATCCAAACCCAAATCTCCATGTGTCATTTGCAAAGGATACCACTATCATAGAGATTGTCCCTACATCCCACAGATCTTGAGAGACTGGTCTCCCCACTTGCACAATCCGGTGTCTTCAACCTCTATCGATCATGTTGAGAGTACACCGTCAACTAGTGAAAATGAAGTCAATGGGCAAAAAGGAAGATCTAAGTTTCCTTGTAGGTTTTGTGAAGGCGATCATGCCCTCCACCATTGCCCTTTCCTGGAAAAAACTAAAAGAGTCTTGGATAATCGTCCTACTTCACCGCAGCGATTTCCTCCTAGATACAAGAAACTCTTGCCAAGTCCATCGCTAGTTGAAAATCCAACTGACACACCTCTGTTGTCGGTCGAAACGCCTATCATTGAAGATAAACCCTCTGAGTCCACACCGAACCAAAGTCAATAGGTCGAGACGACAGTCAACCCAGTTTTGTCGTCAAAAGGTCCACCTTCATATGATACAGTCTCCAAAGAGAATGAGAACAACATTGTTCAGATTCTTTTTGTTAACACAGAATCCGATGAACATGGGGGCAATCTACCCGTTCCTCTACCACAGGAGGGAAGTTCCTCAGTTCAAGAGATTCATCTAGCCGTTTATTCGGTCCCTCCTCCAAGCAATCTAGTCATTTCCTTTGATTGGAATCTACTAGCGAGACCCCGCCTACCATCTAATGTACCATTCCGAATCATAGTACAAGCTTACAGAATGATCATGGCTAGTACTATCATAGATGAAGGGGCTTCTGTGAGTATCCTTTCCTCAACTGCTTGGAAAGCGCTTGGTTCACCATCGCTTCTGCCTAAGATTCAAAATCTGTCAGGCTTCAATAAAGGAACCAGTCGACCATTAGGGATCCTTCCAAATTTTCCTATAACTTTGAGAAGGAAAACCATTCATCTGAACGTGATGGTAGTCCAAGGGCCTCTAGATTACAATCTACTCCTTGGGCGTGACTACATTTACAACATGGGAGGTATTGTTTCCTCACTCTTTCGAGTGATGTGTTTCCTGTATGAAGGCAGAATGGTCCAGTTCGTTGACCAGCTTTCATTCCCCGGTTCAAACATGGCTACTAGTCAAATGCCATCCCTAAATGGTCTTTTTTCACAAGGAATGTCTCATCAACCTCCATTTCATCTACCTGATGATCGCGAGTGATTTGGTGAATGTGACTAAACTCAGGGGGCATGCGCCCTGGTCTGCCTCGGCAAGAAAACCCTAGATATAAGGTAGGTTTCCTCGTAGGATATATGACCAATCTGACACACCCGTCCGTTTAGGAAAATGGGATCAGTCTGGAAAAATATTTCTTCCTTGAAGGTTATGTGATTGGCAATGGTTCTACACCTTTCACCTTTGTCTATTTCGATGGATAGAGCCAAGGAAGTGTTTTTCTGCAACGTGGATGAAACAACCTTTCTTTAATGCAAGAACTTCCATATGGTAACCTGGAAACTCTACTTCTCTTTATACCTGGGGGCATGCAAACCTTTTTTACGCAAGTGAAAAACGACTAGCGTAACTCTAACCTTGTAGTTTCTTACTAAATTCAACTGCTTAAGTTAGGTGATTGGTCTGATCCACCATTCACCTTTGTCAGGACCGGCGGCGACGGCAAAGTAAAGGAAATTTTTCCCAGTGAGAAACTATCCTACCAAACCTCAGTAGTTCTTTAACCCTTAGGACAATAGTTGGTCATTCCTAGCTTGCATACAAAAGGCTCGGAACAAATTTTCACATGGGGCAAGCTCCCTAGTATGAGCACGTTTCCGCGAAGTTCAAGCTTGTTAAAAAATAAACCTAGCAACGAGCACGTTTCCGCGAAGTTCAAGCTCGTTAAAAAATAAACCTAGCAATGAGCATATGTTCCACCACAGTTCAAGCTCATTAAAAAATGAACCCACCTTTAGTAAATAACCTTTGTGATCGCATTGCTATCAGCTTTTGAGCCTTGGTCGTGTTCTTACCATCACCTCCACTTTCTAGCTGATCATACGCCTCCACTTGATTGTTTACCCTTTTGAGGAACAGCTGCTACAAGTGATTCTATTAGCCACCTTCTTTACACTGCCATGATTGAAAAGTTCCACACTTACCTGGAACCAGTTGCTATCCGAAAACATCACTCATTCCTCAAAAATGAGTCTCCTTTAAGCTCTTTTTAGACTCATAAAATATGAAAATATTGCCAAGTAATTGGCCTCTCCAACTCGTTAAAGTGATTGGAAGTGCCATCCCTCCTCTATATTTTAATATTTTGGACCTAAGGGATCATACACAAAAAGATCGAGCGCTTGTCTTTTTCGGCTCGCTAAAGTGATCGAAAAAGTCATCCCTTTCGTATTATTTTATACTTTTTCAGACTTAAGGGATTATACTACAAAAAAGGACTACTGGAGTTTCCTTTCCATCTCTTTTCAGACTCTCTAAAACTGAAAAGGACCGAGTTATCTTTGTCGTTAAACTCGTTAAATCAATAGCGACAAAATTGTCCATACAGACAAGAGCGAGTTTCACTATCGCTAGGCTCGCTAAAACATAGTGACAGGTTTGCCCGAAGGGAAAATTATAGAACAAGCATATGTTATCCTCCTCAATCTTGACAAAAATAAAGAGGTATTGGTTAGCAATGACTAGGGAAAAAGGGAAGAAAACTTGAATAACTTCATCGGTAGCAAGTCGCTCTTGAACATGACACTTTCACTCCATCACCATGATTGATTCGGGTTGCATTATTACGTTCACTGGTCATATCACCATTGGTCCTTCGTACCATCCATTTTGGGGTTAACACTACCAATCCATTCCAGTGTCACTAATATGTTCAAGAGAAGTCGCTCAGAAAATTCACCAACCCAGCTAACACCTCATCCGCTGCAATAGCTTCGTGCTCCATTTTTCATGACCGCCACCCTGAACCTTGTATCATCAGATCGTTTTCACCTTCACAAAAATCATTTGCTCCATTCCGTGTCATAGATGTGGGATTCATTAAGGCCCTCCTATGATGGGTCACTTCTTGTCGACATCATCTCATTATCCAAGAAGTTGACTTAGGAACAACCCTTTCAGTACTTTGAAGCTTGCATGCCTCAATGGCAAGTTTCTCACTTTCAGCGACAGGTTTACTTCAATGGCCTTCAACCGAAATATTTTACGTGGTATTCGACATCAACTCATGTATTCACACCACGTGAATTGTACTGCAGTACCTTGAGGGTCATTATCATTATTAGTGATTCCTCTTGCACCTGTTAACAGCTTACATCATTGGCTGGTAATCAGGTGATGTCTTTCCATGTTCGACACCAGAACATATTTTCACATGGATCGACTTGTACATTAGGCAAAGATTGAACGAGTTTGAAGACCCCAGATCTAGTTTCATCCATCCGGGTTGCGATACATTCAGGAAAATAAAAACATCAAATGTACTCCATGGCTACACAGATAATCATCCAAGCTAAGGGATGATGGCTCTACCAGAATCATCAGTCTGCCACACAGACGATTGTCTGTCCTATGTACATGAAAATGAATTTATAAAGCTGACCATGGGAATGCCCACCTCAGCTAGATCATGAAAATAATATGAAGATAATGTATTGTATTGTATTTTATACAGGTCACCTTCCATTTCGAAAAACCTCGGATCCTCATGATAAAGCATTTCACCCGACATCAGAAAATTTAAGACCTCATGCTTTAAGGGGCAACTGTTATAAACATATTTGGGCACTGCAACCCCAATCACATATGTCAATAAACCAAGGGATCTCAAACCCCTAAAAGTGTTGTTTCATACCCTAAAGGATCAAGGTCAACTGATTACATCATTTCCCAGAAATTCTCCCTGAAAAACTGCTCAGAACTGGTTAAAATTGGACCATTCAAACTACTCCATGTTGAGGATGTGATGTATCTCACCTGCTACACACAAAGGGTGCGATGCATACTGAAAATCCCTTCTGTAGGGTGCGGTGAGAGAGAGCAGACAAATGGCAAAGGCAGTTTGCTAGGTGGAAACTCAAAGAATCTTCTAGAAACTGCTCATATGACACTTGCCTCTCTAAATTCGCCCAGGGATGAGTAAGATATCATGAAATCTCCAAGTGGAACCAGGAACTATCAGTGAAATGACACTAATCAAAATCCCAGAAGCTGACTCATTCCCCTGCAAACATCTATATATGGATCCCTCATTCTAGAGACGCAAGAGACTGGAACTTTGTAATTTGTAAGGAAGTGTTGTTGGTTTCTCTTTGAGACATTGTATTGTTGGGTGATCTTGCTTTTCATGAGGTGAAGAGGGCTTTCATGCTGGGAGGTTGATGCTGGATCAGACAGTTGGGTTGTAATCCTATCTTCTACTACTTCTATCAATAAAGCTATTTGAGTTTTCCTCCATATACTTGTATATTTCTGAATCTTGTATTTATGTATGCATTTGTATGGTTAATGTATATCTGATTCTACATTGTTTATGGTTATAGATCTCTATGCTTTGATGGTATTTTGCTACTTTGACTCTACAGGTGTTCTTTGAAGTGGGACAAGTGAGAAAGGAGTGGCGAAGCTCTATCAAAGGAGAGAGGAAACAAGAAAGGAGCCAAGCGAAAGACTGAGGATGGCACTCTCTGCTTCTCTCTCATCTATCTCTCATAAAGGAAAACACAAGTTACTTTGAATTGTTTGTTTCTAAGATAGCTACCCGTCTTAGTGGGACTAGCAACTCTGAATGGACACTAGTTTTCGCAAAAACACGAGCGTGTCAAAATCAAGTGTGAAAGTTCAAAGCATGACATGTACAACAAACGAGCCAGTGTGAAGTTGATTGAAGCATTCACAAAGTGTCAGTGAAGCATTCAAGCAAAGCAATCATCATCAAGCAAGCGTGAAAGCAAGCAAGTGTGAGTTCAAACAATCAATTGTTAAAACAAGTTCAAGCGAGCGTGCGACAATCAACCAAACATCAAGCGAGTGAGTTCTGAAAATCCAACAAGTATTAAAAGCAAGCGAGCATGAGTTCCAGCAAGTTCACATGGTGAAAAGCATTCAGTTATTAAATATTCTTAACAATTTGATCCTCTCAATTGCTGAAGACATGGTGCAAATCAGCAAAACAACTCTTGTTGATATTCACCATGCACATGAAATGGTTGAGTTCCTTCAACTGGAGTCGCAACTTCAAAGAGATGAGTTGCAACAGAAGAGTGATGTTTCCAAGTCTTTCATCCATACAGATGAAGATAAAGATGTTGATTCCAAGTCACTGATCCAACCAACTTCAAGTGTCGAAGTGGTCCCTGATCCAGTTCAACTTTCTTCCAAACCAATCATCAAGCCATGGGAAGAACTCCAATGTAACAAAAATCGACAAGGATTAGGATATGACAAAGATGAAAACAACTTGCATATCCCAGATTATTCTAAGCCATTCAAGTTCATCAGTGTAGGATTTCTTGATTCAATAACATCAACAAGCCATGAAAAAGTTGCAGACAAAGAGACATGTACACAAACTGAAGTTGCAGTCAAACCAAAATGCCTTCATTGTCAAAGAACCGGTCATCTAGAGGATCAGTGTTTAGATCTCCATCCTTGTCACCATTGTGGCAAGTCGAAGCATTCATCAGAGAATTGCTGCAAACAAAACCAACCTGCCAAATTAAAGATCGATTATTCATGGATTGATCCCTGGGAATGGTCATCCACGGTCAGAAGATTATATAATTTTTACAATCGAATTCACTCACACATATTGCAGCCAACAATAAAAATGAAGATGGTACTCGAATGCAGTTGAACAGGGGAGTACTCTAGTGGAACACCCCTACACTTGAAGGGGGGGAGTTCATAATTCAGAAATAATTTGAAGAAGATTGTCTCTCATCTCAGCTGACAAAGGGGGGAAAATGTCAATGAAATTGACAGTGGTTGTCAGACTGAAAGTCTCGACAACATCAGTGAAGCCGCCAGTGGGAATTTTCATCAGCGAGTGAGCATCAACAAAATTCACCAGTGGGCAATCGACAGCAAAGTCAACAGTAAGCAGTTTTCAAACATAGCTAAAGCAACAGTGAGTTGTTTTTCAACATCATCAGCCAGTGGGCGTTCTCAATATTTTTTTAGTGGACAAAGGATGCTGATTGCAAGGAAAGGACAGATGGATCCTTTTGCAGCTTGGCATGTGATGGTGTTGTCAAGCGACATTCAGAGATGAATCAAACATGCAGCTGATTTATGTTCTCTTCAGATTTGAGTTTTTTCAGCATCCAACTTTGGCGGTTCTTTTAGGCAAATGTTTTTTGAGGATCAACAGTTCCAGCATGAGAACTTGGAAGATGATTCCTAGTTCTTAATTTGGACTTATCATTTAGGGGGGGAATGTTAGCCTCACTCTCACATTAAAAACAGTTTTAAGTCCAAATAATTAAATTAATTAAAATCACAAAAGTTAGGATTTAATCCTACCTTTCTAGATTGAGTTTGTTCCTCATGCTTAGGAGTCAGTTTAGGCTTAGTTGGTTGAGAGATTCTCTCCAACTAGTTAGGCTCCTAGATTAGTGTGCTGTTGAGATATTTTCTCAACCATAGTGTCCAAGATAGACGTACTATCTTGAGACCAACTTCCTCATGTAATTATTTGTACTATTATCATTCTTTGTACATTGGATTGATTAATAATGAAATTAATGAGAATGAGAGACTACAGGAAAGTCTCTCATGCCTTTTCCACCATGTATGCTCTGTATATGTCTATATTTATTTTATGAGTGAGTGTGTATTATTAGTTTTTTAATTTTCTACAAAAAGGAACAAGAAACGTCAAAAGAAGAGGATATACACCAGGAACAAACCCTAGAAAAAGAAGAAATGAATCTGACCATATATTGTAATGCATTGGCTGGAATTACCACTCCTCAAACTATCAAGATAGAAGGGCATAACAAGAAGAAAAAGGTAATAGTGTTGATTGATTCGGGAAGTACCCATAATTTTATTCATTGTAAGATAGCCGAGGAATTGAATTGCTTCCTATATCCAGCACCAGAGTGTCAAGTGATGGTCACAAGTGAATGAATCATAAATTGCTCAGGAAAGTGCCATAATATCAAGCTATCCATAGGAGAATATGTGTTGAATATCCCAATGCTTTCCATTCCAATGGGTGGTGCTGATCTTGTACTAGGAGTCTAATGGCTACAATCCTTGGGTACAATAGCTTTTAATTTTCAAGAACTTTTCATGAAATTCTCTTCAAAAGGAAAGGAAGTTGAATTAACGGGTATCGGAAGGAAACTAGGAAAGATAATCAGCTCTAATGGAATGACAAAGCTTCTAAAGAAATAACAACGAGGCATAATTGCCCAATTATGTTCACTAGAGGTTCCCACATTGAAATCATCCATTTCTCCATATCTCCAAAAAGTCTTGGACAAACATTCCAAGGTATTTGAGACTCCCAAAGGCCTCCCACCTATTCGTGATCATGATCATGCTATTAATTTGATTCCAATAAGTGTTCCTTCAAACAACAGGCCTTACAGATATCCCTATGTCCAAAAGTGTGAAATTGAACGTATGGTTGCAAAAATGCTAGAGGCTGGTATAATTCAACCTAGTCAAAGCTCTTTCTCTGCTCCAGTAGTATTGGTTCAAAAGAAGGATGGATCATGGCGCATGTGTCAAGATTATAGGGAGATCAACAAGCTCACTATTAGAGATAAATTTCATATTCCTGTCATTGATGAATTATTGGATGAATTGCATGGATCAATTTACTTCACCAAGTTGGATCTTCATTCAGGATATCATCAAATCATAATGAAGACTGAAGACATTCCAAAAATAGCATTTAGAACTCATGAGGGTCATTATGAATTTTTGGTCATGCCTTTTGGCCTTACTAATGCACCTTCTACATTTCAAGGTTCTATGAATTCCATTTTCAAACCCTTCCTTAGAAAAAGTGTGTTAGTATTTTTTGATGATATACTAATATACAGCAAGTCTTGGAAGGATCATGTCCAACATGTTGACATGGTGCTCAAACTATTGGAGGAGAAACAATTATATGCAAAATATCCAAATGTTTATTTGGAGTACAAGAGGTGGAATATCTGGGTCATATTGTATCTCATGAAGGTGTTAAGGCAGACCCTAGCAAAATTAAAACCATTAAGGAATGGAAAATCCCCACATCCATAAAGAATCTATGAGGATTTCTCGGGTTGACAGGGTATTATTGCAAATTTGTTAAGAATTATGGGAGAATAGCAGCACCTCTAAAAACATTATTGAAGAAAGCTTCATTTTCATGGACTCCAGAAGCAACGAAGGCCTTTGAACATATTAAAGAGGCAATGTGCCAAGCACCAGTCTTAGCTACATCGGACTTCACAAAAACCTTTATTTTGGAATGTGATGCCTCATGAAATGGAATTGGTGTTGTTTTAATGCAAGAATAAAGACCCATTTCTTTAGAAAGTCGTCCAATCAAAGGAAAGTATTTACACAAAGCTATTTATGAGAAGGAAATGTTGGCAATACTACATGCACTTAAGAAATGGTGGCCCTCCCTAATGGGAAGACACTTCAACATAAAAACAGATCATGATAGTCTTAAATACTTTTTAGAACAAAGATTATCTTCGGAAGAGTAGCAAAAATGGGCCACAAAGATGTTGGGTTATGACTTTGAAATCATATACAAAAAAGGGAATAAAAATGTTGTGGCAAATGCACTCTCAAGAAAGGATGAGGATGTGGAAGCATTTCTTTGGGCCATTTCTATTATCCAACCAGATTGGATAAACAAAGCAAGGGATGAATGGAAGAATGATGAGGAAGCGTGGGAACTCATTCAAAAGATACAACAAGATCCCAGTACATCTGATACATTTAATTGGAAAAATAATTTGTTATGGTACAAGGATCGGTTATACCTATGTAAGAATTCCCAACTCAAACAAAAGATTCTTAGGGAATTTCACACCTCTCCCTTAGAAGGGCACTCAGGATTTCTAAAAACCTACCACAAGGTTAAGAAGGATTTTTTTGGGATGGCCTTAAATCAGATATTCAAAAGTTTGTGGTGGAATTTTGGTTTGCCAACAAAATAAAGTTGAAACAATTAATACCCCACGATTATTACAACCTTTATCCATTCCAAGCTAGCGTTGGGGGGAGGTTTCAATGGATTTTATCACTGGTTTACCCAAGTCCGAAGGAAAGAGTGTTATCATGTTGGTGGTAGTTGACAGACTTACCAAGTATGCACATTTTTGTGCATTATCTTATCCATTTAAAGCGAGTACAATTTCTACTACATTTATGGAAACAATTCAAAAGCTACATGGAAACCCAAATGTTATTGTAAGCGACAGAGATCCCATTTTCACTGGAAATTTTTGGACAGAATTATTTTCTTGTCTTGGTACTCAATTAGCTCATAGCTCATCTTATCATCCTTAATCTGATGGGAAAACTGAGATAGTAAACAAATGTTTGGAAGGATATCTTCGTTTCTTTGTATCCGATAAATAGACACAATGGGTCAAATGGTTGCCTCTGACTGAATGGTTGTATAACACTTCCTTCCATACTGCAACAAAAATGACCCCATTTATGGCACTTTATGGATATCATCCACCATCCATCACATCATATTTCAGAGAAAATTATAAGGTTCAAGCAGTGGAAGATCACATCGAGCATCAGCAACAAGTTCTTCAATTCTTAAAGGATAACTTCACCTTGGCGCAGAATAGAATGAAACAGTGGGTAGATCAACATCGCAGCGAAAGAAGTTTTGATGTAGGTGATTAGGTATTCCTACGGATAAAACCATATAAACAAATGTCCCTCAAGCAAGCTAAGAAGGATAATAAATTATCACCAAAGTATTATGGTTCGTACAAGGTGTTGCAAAAGATAGGTACTATGACATACAAATTGGAGCTTCCTGCAGCTTCTCGAGTGCACCCAGTTTTCCATGTTTCATGCTTAAAGAAGGTTATAGGTGACAAGCTTCCAATTCAAACAATATGGCCAGAACTTCATGAGGAGGGAAAAATCATATTGAAACCTGAAGCAGTAAAAGAAACAAGAACTTGATAGCTACGAAATCGATCAATTTCACAGTATCTCATCAAATGGAAGAACTTACCCGTTGAAGATTCCACATGGGAGGATGAGAATTTTATACAGAAGCATTCAGAACTACTAAAGCGTTGAGGACAACACTTTTTTGAAGGAGAGGGGCATGTTAGATCCCTATAATACTAGTGATTCCCCCATTAATGTTGTCATTGTATCCCTTATTGTTATTGTTGTGCCCTTATTGTCCCCATATTGTTATTATTGTGCCCCATAGAATCCCACTATTGTTATTTTTGTGCCTTTATATTATTATTGTTAGGTCGCCTTGGTTATATTCTTTCCCCTTAGAATCCTATATATATAAAGGAGGTTTTGTCATTTGAATCATCCAAGAATTGTTCATTTGTGTAATGTAAAGGAGGTTTCCCCCTCGAAGAGGCTGAATTCTAAGGCGTTGATCTATATTTTCTATCTTTTTGTGAGATGGTTTCATAACATCAACCTTCCCAACTCCATTTCATCAAGTAGCTTTCCTGCCTCTTCACAATTTCTAATTTTTAAATATCTTGTAGTCATGGTGTTCCATGTAACTATGGATTTCCTTGCCCTACTGCAGGGTCGTAATCTCCGCGCACACCTTGAGGACAATTGGAAAGATGTGTCTCCACTTAGTCCTTCCTGTTGTGTTTGTTAATACAACTTGAGGGCTTCCTAGTGTTATAGACATATTTGGTCACATCAACACCAAGATTATATGCCGATGTATTAGGGCTCATCAACCCCTAAAACAGTTGTTTCATACCCTAAAAGAACATAGTCATCTGAATATATCATTCCCCAAAAGTTCCATCTAAGAAACCATCCAGAAATTGCCTAAATTGAACCATACTGACTGCTCCACTGGCGAAGTTCAATGCATACTGAGTGGTACACTACCAGGGTGCGATGCATACTGATTAGGCCTTCTATAGGGTGCGATGGGTGAGGATGGACAAATGTCTGGGACAGTTTGCTAGGTGGTTGCTCTTGGAATCTTCTAGAAAGTTCTGTTGTGCCACTTGCCTCTCTGAATTCATCCAAGGATGAATAAGGGATCTAAGAAAATATCCAATCCCTTCTCTTGAGGAACCAATTGTAACAAGTGCAATGACACTAATAAAACCCCATGGATGACTCACACCCTTGCACACATCTATAAATGGATCCCTCATCCAAGAGATCTAAAGGCTGAAATGTTGTGAATTGCAAGGAAGTGTTGATAATTTGTAATTGAGGAGAGAGCATTGTATTCTTGTTGGTGTGATCTTTCTATTTCATGAGGTGAAGAAGGATTGAAGTTGGGAGGATGATGCTGGATCAGACAACTGGGTTGTAATTCTCCCTTCTATTAATAAATTTCTTCAAGTTTTCTTCCATATGATTGTGCAATTGTGAATGTTATCATTTGTGAGTGCTATCATTTGTTCATTATATATCTAATTCTGTAATGTTTATGTTGTAATAGATCACAATGCTTTGAGGGTTTTTTGTTGCTATAGTTGTGCAGGTACTCTCCAAGCATGTTAAGTATGCGAAGGAGTTGTAGGATCTGTCAAAGGGGAGAGAGATCAAGCAAGGGATTAAGCGGAAGTTCCATGTTGGTTCCATTATCTTTCTCTTATCTATTACACATAGAAGAAATCTTTGAATTGCTTTAAATTGTTGTTTCTAGGGTAGCTGCCAAACCTAGAGGGCTAGCATTCTTTAGGAATACTAGTTTTCCCAAAAACAAATTGGCGACTCCGCTGCGGACGTGAATAGATGTTTGTTTTTTGTTATTGTTTATTTTATGTTCAATTTGATAAACTATAGACAGAGTCTAAAGTCATCCAGGTAGCTTTCGAACTGCTCTTGCTTTGCAATTGCATAGTAGATGAATGTTGCTTCAATCAATCTCTGGTTTGGTTTATGAATTAAACATTTGACTTGAAAGCACATCTAGATGCCCTTTTGGTATCTCAGTAACCTCTCAAGACATTCCATCATACTTTGCTTATCATTGTTCATCAAAACCCAGCTTAATTCATTGAAAATAGCTCCACATTTGAGCCAAAACCCATTTCAGTTGCACTCCCTGGACCATGGCACTGTCTTCCACTGTGACTCAGTATGCATAGCACCTCCCGAGTGTAGTAAGTGCGATGCATCTCAATTTCTGTGAAGCCTAGGTGCGATGATTAATTGAACTCTTTTTCCATCTAGAAATTGAGGGTTTTTGACCTATTTTCAGTTTTGTTTGGTTTTTTTGCTGCATATGGACAGTGCCTCTTTACTGAACCTTACTTGCATCACCTAGATCAACCTCAATTACATTAGGACTAGTGAATGTTTTTTTGTATTTTTTCATCATTTACAATCCTTTGTCGAAAATTTGTTTTAGTCGATTTGTCGCTTTGATACAAAAAGTGTCGTAGTTGTCGTTTTTTGTCGAAAAGAGAAGTGTCATAAATTATTCCTTCCCTTGATAATCGATTGAACTTTTCTTAATGCATTTGACTTGATTTGTTTACATTCAAAGTGTCGAAAGTTTTTTTTTTCAAAATTGAAAGTGTCGTTTTAATTCTTCCTTTCTCTTTTGAAGAAGAAATTATCGAAAATGTCATTTTGAGTAAAATATTTCAGAGCTTTGCTAGATTTAGTTTTCCTTTTTTCATCTTTCAAATTAAGGAAAGCGAAAACAAATACATGCATTTGCATTTAGAATTTTATGATTTGTGTGTGAAAAGATGATTTAGGGAAATTTACTAGTGTGTGCTCTTTGCTCTTTGCTTAAAAGCACTGTTATCTTCTTTCCCTAGTAGCTAGGATTTTCATTACTCAAATAAACAAAGATTGTTTATCATTGTAGATTGCACCTTAGGAATTTCAGATCATCATCATGCGGTGAACCATTGAAAGGAAAACTCTAAACAAGATCAAATTTAAAATGAATTTCAATGAACCTAACAATGCTTTGGAACTTAACGCAACATATCTAGAGGTATAGGCTAGTGACGTGTTCTGGCGTCATTAAAACTAGTGGCTATCGTTTTCATTGAAGGTTGGGTGATTCCTCTTCCTTAATAGGACAAGTGCTAGCACAGACTTGTGCTCCCCATACAGTCGCGTATATATTGGGAGACCACCATAGGATTAAATCCTTTATCCATAGGAAACTGAGTCTGTTGCCTTATTGATCGCAATGCACTGAACACAACATTCGAGAAGATTGACTGTCGTACATAAATCCTTGGTAATTTCTCATTAATTTATCACCAAGGTGTATATTTCAGTTTTGCTTGGTTTGGTAATCCCTTTGTCTAGATTCTCCAGAGTAGTACTTTCATTCCTTTTCGACTCTTTAAAAGAAAATGTCCATCTGAACACTTGTCCTTTTAGGCTTATTAAAAATCGCAGGAGACTAGAGTCATCTTTAGCTTTTTCTCGACTCTTAAAAACTAAAAAAGCAAAGTTGTGTCCAAAGTGTCGTTAAATTAATTGACTATGAATAACATCCCTATTCCTTAGTTGATCTTAGGTTGAGACATATGGTGACAAATCCAGAGTCCACTGATCAAGGAATCCCTTTTGATGGGAATCCTAGTCCTTTTCCTCCTTTCGGAAATATTGGTGCTCCTTATATGGCTACATTATCCCTTCCACGATTTACCATTGGCCTGCCAGTATGGCTGTTTTTAACCTCTTTGGTGCAAAATGTCGTGATTTCTCCACAATTGGGTACACCTTCAACTGGACAAAATCAACCTCCAGTCGATCCTAAAGTTGACTCTTTGCCTTCTTCCTCATTTGTTTCTTCCTCCCTTTCTTCCTCTTCACTTGGTGAAAGTATTGATACTAGTAACTAGGTGGCTAAGAAGAAGAAGAAAGAGCAAGAGAAGAAGAAGAAGCCAATTCAACAAGGGGGAAACTAAGAAACCATTGCTCAAGATGCAACATCTGATGAAAATCCATCCATTAAGCTTCACAAAGCCAAATATCCATGCATAATTTGTGTGGAAGACCATTTTCTTTGAAATTGTCCTTTCCTTGGATCTTGAAAGAATGGTCTTCCCGTTCACACCATCCCGTGTCATCAACCTCTGGGGATCATGATGGTAACACAACATCAAATAGTGATAGTAAAGTTCATGGACAGAAGGGAAAGGTCAAGATTCCATGTAGGTTATGTGAAGGTAATCATTCCCTTCACCTTTGTCCCTTTTTGGATGAAGAAAAAAGAGTGTTGGATAATCGTCCTGCTTCACTGTGGCAACTTCCATCTGGTTACAGGAAACTCCCCCTAAATCCTTCACTAGTTGATGAACCGACTGGCCAAAATCAACCGTCGACGAAACCGCTCTCTCTAAAAGTGAATCCAATGAGTCTATACCCGACCCAAATCAACAAGTCGAAACAAAAGTTGACTTAATTTCATCTTCAACAAATTGTACCTTTCCCGAAGAGAATGAAAATGATACCGCTCAAGTTCTTTTTGTTACTTCAGATTCTAATGAGATTGGGGACAATCCACCTGTTCCATCAAGACAGGGGGAAAATCCTCCAATTATCGTAACTCAAGGGGTTAATTCTCCCGTTTCTACAGTACCCTCTCCAAGTATTCTAGTCACTTCCTTTGATTGGAATCGACTGGCAAAATCCGCCTTCCTTCTTATGTGCCTTTCCAGATCATAGTACAAGTTTGTGAAATGATTGTATCTGGCACTATTATAGATGAAGGTGCATCAGTGAGTATCCTTTCTTCAACTGCTTAGAAAGCGCTTGGGTCGCCACCGCTTGTGCCTATTACACAGAATTTGCTGGGCTTTAATAGATGAACCAGTTGACCGTTAGGAATCCTTCCTAAGTTACCTATTACTTTGGGAGGAAAGACTATTTATCTGAACATGATGGTAGTCCCGGGACCTTTAGACTACAATTTACTTCTTGGGTGTGACTATGTTTATAACATGGAAGCTATTGTTTCAACACTCTTCCGAGTGATGTGTTTCCCGCATGAAGGAAAGATTGTCACCGTTGACCAGCTTTCATTTCCCGGTCCAAATATAGCTCCAAGTCAATCATCATCCCTAAATAGTCCATTTATATCAATGGTATCATCCCCACCACAAGTTAATTATGTGGCAACCTGTTCCATACCTACATCAACTGGCGATCAATTCAGTGATGTTGTACATCATGTACTGGGGGCATTGGAACCAGATTTCTCCTTCACGACCTCTTACGAGTTGTGATCGAGGAGCTCAAGGATAGTTCATTGTCTTGTTTCAACCTTGTTAAAAAATGAAACCAAGGATCCCCAAGGATAATTTGTTGTCTTGTGTCAACCTCGTTAAAAAATGAAACCAAGGGTCCCCGAGGATAGTTCATTGTCTTATGTCAACCTCGTTAAAAGATGAAACCAAGGGTCAAAAAAATGAACCCATTTTCAATTTTTAACCCTTGTGATTTCCATTCTGTCAGTTGAGCCTTGGTTGTTTTCATCTCATCACCACCATCTCTTTAGCCGATCATACGCTTTCACTTGGTTGTTTTACCTGTTTTGAGGAACAGTTGCAATGAGTGGTCTTATTAGCCAGCCTCTTCACATAAATCAACATGTTTTGAGAAGTTCCAACATCACCAGAACCACTTGCTACCCTAGACACCACTCGTTCCTCAAAATAGAGTCCTCTTTAAACCCTTTTTAGACTCATTAAACATGAAAATATCGTCGAGCGCTTGTCCTTTCCAGCTTGTTAAAGTATTGGAAATGTCATCCCTCCTGTATTATTTTATCCTTTTTCGGACCTGAGGTATTACATACGAAAAAGAACTTATGGATTTTTCTTTTCGTCCCTTTTTAAACTCTATAAACATGAAAAGGACCGAGTTATCCTTGTCGTTAAACTCGTTAAAACAATAGCGACAAACTTGTCCATCTAGACGAGACCGAGTTTCACTGTTGTTAGACTTGTTAAAATACTAAATAGTGACAGGTTTGCCCGAAGGGCGAATTATAGAACAAGCATATGTTATCCTCCTCAAACATGACAAAAATAAAGAGGTACTGGTCAGCAATGAATAGGAAAAAATGGTAAAAAACTTGAAGAATTTATAGTAGCAAGTCGCTCTTGAACATGACACTTTCACTTCATCTCCATTATTGAGTTGGGTTTGGTTATTCCGTTCACCGGTCATCATACCATTGGTCTTTCATACCATCCATCCTTTGGGGTTAATGCTACCAATTCATCGCAGTGTCGCCGACATGTTCAAGAGAAATCATCCAGTTGAGAAATCGCCATCTAGTTAATGTCTCATACACTGCAATACCTCCAACCTTCATTTTTTCATGACCGCAATCTTGAACCTTGTGTCATCATTTCGTTTTTCACCTCCAAAAATAATTTGCTTCGTTTCGTGTCATAGATGTGGGATACATCAAGGCCCTCCTATGACAAGTCGCTTCTTGTCGACATTAGCTCATTATCCAAGAAGTTGACTTAGAAACAACCCTTTTAGTGCTTTGAAGCTTGCATACATCAATGGCAAGTTTCTCACTTCAAGCTACAGGTTGGCATCAATGGCCTTTGACCAAAAGATTTTGCGTGGTGTTCGACATCAAATCATGTATTCACACCACGTGAATTGTACTGTAGTACCTTGAGGATCATTATCATTATCGGTGATTCCTCTCGCCTCTGTTAACAGCTCACATCATTGGCTGGCAATCAGAGGATGTTTGTCCATGTTCGACTTTAGAACATATCTTCACATGGATTGACTTGTACATCGAGCGAAGATTGAACGAGTTTGAAGACCCCGGATCTAGTTTCATCCATCCGGGCCGCGATATATTCAGGGATATAAAAACATCAAATGTACAAAGGATTTTCACAGATGGTCATCCTAATCATGGATGGTGACTTTATATCTGAAGAATCACCAATCTATATCTGCAGATGACTATCTGATCTATGTACATGAAATGAAATTTATAAAGCTGAGCATGGGAATGACTCCCTGTTAAATTGGCAACTAGGGCCAAACTCCATGTGGGTCGGCTTATTTTGGCAGCTGATATTTTTATTGGATCCCTCTCATCGAGAGGTGTAGGATTGATCCAAAGATCATCCGATTCCGATAAGTATTTATGGAGATATGAATTTATTTATTTTATGTAATTATAGTCAAGCCGACCAGCACATATGTAGACTCTAGAAGCCCAACTGATGTGTCTATTCAACCTCTACACTTTTAGTATAAATAGATGAGGATTTGAAGTCATTTGCACATGTATTCTTGAGGTGATCTCCTCTCCACGTCTGGGTTTCTGGAAGGAGAGAACCAAAAGATACGCTGGCCCAAGGGTGATGCCCTAACCGTAGGAAGCCGCAGGCATATGAGGATGAGCAGCAGACAAAGACCTAATACGAGGCACGCAAGCCCTAATCTACGCAGTCAATGGAGACTCCTTCAACGTAGCAATGGCAACATATATTCACTTCTATAGAGATATATACATGCTGTAGCATTATACGCTAATCATAAATATATACGCAAGAACAGTCATGTTATACGCTGCCCAGAACAATTATACGCATATTCCGCCGTAAATATATACGCAAGAACAGTCATGTTATACACAGGTTATACGCTGCCCAGAACATTTATGTTATACGCATATTCCGCTGTAAATATATATACGCAAGAACAGTCATATATACGCAGGTTATACTCTGCCCAGAACAGTCGTGTTGTGAATGCAATCAAAGGTTATACGCTGCCCAGAACACGCAGTCATGTCGTGAACGTAGTCAAGGGTCATAACATGCAGTCAATGGAACAATTATAGATGCAGTCACGGGAGCTCTCATACGCTGTTCGGAAGATCTGTTCACGCAGCCATAAAAGCATAAACCTCACGCATAAAAATATTCGGTTGGTTCTGAGATTTCACAGAAGGGGAATTGTTGTAATGAGACCGCAGACATCGATCCACAGTGAAAGCTTGAAGCTGCTGGAAGAAGACAATAGAATTTGTCTAAGGGCATCAAGTATTACTGTCTTGCTGTGACTCTATGATGAGATAAGGATTCGGTGAGGAAATTCTTGGCACATGTAATCAACGTATTCCTGTGACAAAGAAGATCTATGAAACCCTACAACAGTACTAACTCAGCATAGGAGTATATTACAATGAGAAGACCAGATCTGTCATTCTCAGCATATTTGGGGTAGCAATGTAATGTTGTATGATGAGAGTAGCATAAGAGTCATTGAGTATACATCAGATGGGTGCAGATCCATGATGTTGAGAACAGCTCAGTGATATTTGGATACAGCATGATGATATGTGCATGGGAAGCACAACGATACATGAAGCAAAGGCAGCAACGTGATGATGATGCACATTAGTTTGAGCAGCATGATGATGGATAAGATCATGGACATGGGCAGCATGATGATAATCATAATTACTACAGCATGGTGCAGTATGCAGTGGTGCAACCAGCGGACCAAAGCAGCACGATGATAGGTGAAGGAGTCACCTTGAGAATCAGTTGAAGCAGAATGTCTTCAACTGATCTCATCATTATACAAAAGGATCTATGCTAGATCTAGACAAGTCAAAGTGTTGACTTCTGTTGTAATTGTACTCTCTCTCTCTCTCTTTCTCTGCTGAACTTTGAAGATAAAAGAAGATTTGATCAAAGGGTTTCCCCACACATTGTGGGGTTTGTCCCTGGCTTGTGCCATATCTTGTGTCCTCTTGTCTTGGCTTGTCTTCTGCATATTATATTTATGTTCTATCTGCAGTTTATCGTTATGATGATGTGATTGCTAACTGTGAAATTTTAAATAAATTGCTCTAGCATAGAACATACCAAAAATTAACATGGTATCAGAGCTGAGGTGAAGACAATGCCCAAGCAAGAGTGAAAGAGCAATCACCGAAGACAGTTGGGACAAGACAGAAGGATCAATGGGTTCCTCATAATTCACCTAGGGTGAAGTTGAAGCAGAGAATGTTATTAGAATGGCGCAGCAAAACTTCTAATGGCATCACTTCATTGGGAAGTTCAGATCTAAGGGTAGGAAGGAAAGGTAGATGTCTTGGTTATGAGTTCGGCCCTTATGCGAAGGAGTGCCCGTATGACAGAGATGCGGGTCATCAAAGACAATGGTCGACTCTTCCACGAAAGCAAGGAACCCCAAAATCTCTTTTATGTACCTGATTGAACCTGATGCCCATCTCGGAAATGGAAGTCAAAGGTTACAAGGTGGCACTTATCGATGGAAAGGTACGTGTTTGAAAATAGATCTTTTAAAGATGTTTTTTTTTGGTTCAGGGTTGTATCAAGTTGCAGGAAGTCCACTAGGGACCATGTCCATTGACTCAGCACCGAAGGTCTGTGAGTCAGATGGTGACTAGGATGCCTGAATTCAAAAGAAGCATGCAGGTACATGTCTGAAATGTACCGAAGGAAAATATTATAAGGGGACCATTCCCCTCATACAGCTGGTTCACAGGTTTGGAACAACCCGAGGAGTTTGAGAATCATGATCAAGGAATCTCATGTATACAGGCGGAAGAAAGCCCTCTATGGCTTGAAGAAAAACACCTCGGGCATAGTATGAGAGGATTGATAGCTGTCCAATGCAGCTGAGATTCACTAGGAGTGAAATCGATCCAAACCATTACTCGAAGGTTGTGGATGATGAACCTCTCGTACCGGCACCTATGTCTGACAGGTGCAGACCCTCTCATTTATAGGAGACAGAGGGAGTTGAACTCTGAATGCGAGAAGATAAGCTGCAAGCTTGTGACTGCCTCGAGGATCCTAACTTTCAGAAGTTATATGGTAATGATGTCGGACCAGATTTGGGAAATGCCTCTGAGTTTCATAAACTCATTCGCATTGATGTTCTTGGAGAACCTCCGTCCGGACATCTGTGTTGCAGTTAGCATGGTGAGCTCATATTTGGTTGAGCCTCACTAGATTGGTGCCAAGAATATTCTAAGATATATTCAGGGCACAACCTCTCATGAATTGAGATACACTGCTGGAAATATGAAACCACATGATTATTCGAATGATGAGTGGGCAGGCAGTATGGAGGATCACTAGAGCACTTCTCAGTGTTGTCTGCCTCGATATCCTGAAAGAGCAGAGGAAGCAGAAGTCGGTGACTCTGAGCACCACCAAGGCAGAATACATTGCTGATAGTATGGCCTTCTGTGAGGCAGTCTGGTTGCTGAAGCTCTTCAGTGAGCTGTTTGTACACATGATGAATACCACTGTGAATCTCTGTGACAACCAGAGATGGGATTCGATCCCGTATTTGACAATTGCTCCAGCAGATAAACATCAATTACTTCCTTATATGGGATATGGTAAGTCGATGATCAAGGAGGCTCCATCACACTGAGATGATGTACAGGACAGAGCCCTGAGGAAAGATCAATTTTTTTATTTTCCCGAACGACTTGGAGTCGTCGAGAGACCTTTGTAAAAGGGTCCTGCATGTTGCATACATTGAGCTCTGGGAGCTCTGAGGGCTTGCGGTTATTACTGGAGCAACATACGACCACAGGGTGACTTACCCTCCCCTGGTGGTGCGCACTGAAACAAGATGATTCGCTCTCTTATGGGACAAGATGATTCTCTCTCTTGTGGGACAAGATGATTCACTCTCTTGTGGGACAAGATGATTCGCTCTCTTGTGTAGCAGGATGATTAGTTCTCCTGTGAGGCCTGGATTGATGTGTTCTCTATGGCGATTGTAGCAGGATTGATGTGTTCTCCTGTGAGGCCTGGATTGATGTGTTCTCCATGGCGATTGTAGCAGGATTGATGTGTTCTCCTGTGAGGCCTGGATTGATGTGTTCTCCATGGCAGCCTGGATTGATGTGTTCTCCATGGCGATTGTAGCAGGATTGATGTGTTCTCCTGTGAGGACAGGATTGATTAAGTTCTCCTGTCGAGGCATCCTACCCATGCAGTCTGGGACTCATGGGAAGTACCTCTCATCTGATCAATGAGCATGGAAATGAAGTTAGGGACCATAGTAGTACCGATGGACGCATCGTTGTATCTACCTTACTCCCTACGCTAGGATGTCCTCCATTGATCTGGGATCAATGATACTGGTCTGGGACCAGTGGTAGGAGTTGTACATACTATGATGCTGACTTCGGGTCGGCTGAGACTGGTCTGGGACCAGTGGTACATACTCCGAGACTGACTTCGTGTCAGTGTAGTACTGGTCTGGGACCAGTGAGAGTCGTACATACTATGACGCTGACTTTGGGTCGGTTGAGACTGGTCTGGGACCAGTGGTACGCACTCTGAGACTAACTTCGGGTTAGTGGAGAATGATATGACTCATTCTCGATCAATTCTTCTTCTTCATAGTTCAGTAGAGCTTAGCAGAGTAGAGCTAGCAGAGCCGACAGCTCTGAGCAGAGCAGAGCCAGCATAGCTGAGCAGAGCAGAGCCAGCAGAACCAGCAGAGCAGAGCTAGCAGAGCCAGCAGCGCTGAGCAGAGTAGAGCCGAGCCAGCAGAGCTGAGCAGAGCAGAGCAAAGCCAGCAGATTTGGGCAGAACGGTTCAGGGCACTGATGGCAGAGATAGTACAGTCGGACTTATGGATCAATGGATGGAGTTCTCCCTAGTTGAGAGGGAGTGTGAAATTGGAAACTAGGGCCAAACTCCATGTGGTTCGGCTTATTTATGGAAGCTAATATTTTTATTGGATCCCTCTCGTCAAGAGGTGTAGGATTGATCCAAAGATCATCCGATTCCGATAAGTATTTATGGAGATATGAATTTATTTTGTTTATGTAATTATAGTCAAGCCGACCAGCACATATGTAGGCTCTAGAAGCCCAACCGACGTGTCTATTCAACCTCTACACTTTTAGTATAAATAGATGAGGATTTGAAGTCATTTGCACATGTATTCTTGAGGTGATCTCCTCTCCACGTCTGGGTTTTTGGAAGGAGAGAACCAAAAGATACGCTGGCCCAAGGGTGATGCCCTAACCGCAGGAAGCCGCAGGCATATGAGGATGAGCAGCAGACAAAGACCTAATACGAGGCACGCAGGCCCTAATCTACGCAGTCAATGGAGACTCCTTCAACGTAGCAATGGCAACATATATTCACATCTATAGAGATATATACATGCTGTAGCATTATACGCTAATCATAAATATATACGCAAGAACAGTCATGTTATACGCTGCCCAGAACAGTTATACGCATATTCCGCTGTAAATATATACGCAAGAACAGTCATGTTATACGCTGCCCAGAACAGTTATGTTATACGCATATTCCGCTGTAAATATATATACGCAAGAACAGTCATATATACGCAGGTTATACTCTGCCCAGAACAGTCGTGTTGTGAATGCAATCAAAGGTTATACGCTGCCCAGAACACGCAGTCATGTCGTGAACGTAGTCAAGGGTCATAACATGCAGTCAATGGAACAATTATAGATGCAGTCACGGGAGCTCTCATACGCTGTCCGGAAGATCTGTTCACGCAGCCATAAAAGCATAAACCTCACGCATAAAAATATTCAGTTGGTTCTGAGATTTCACAGAAGGGGAATTGTTGTAATGAGACCGCAGACATCGATCCACAGTGAAAGCTTGAAGCTGCTGGAAGAAGACAATAGAATTTGTCTAAGGGCATCAAGTATTACTGTCTTGCTGTGACTCTATGATGAGATAAGGATTCGGTGAGGAAATTCTTGGCACATGTAATCAATGTATTCCTATGACAAAGAAGATCTATGAAACCCTACAACAGTACTAACTCAGCATAGGAGTATATTACAATGAGAAGACCAGATCTGTCATTCTCAGCATATTTGGGGTAGCAATGTAATGCTGTATGATGAGAGTAGCATAAGAGTCATTGAGTATACATCATATGGGTGCAGATCCATGATGTTGAGAACAGCTCAGTGATATTTGGATACAACATGATGATATGTGCATGGGAAGCACAACGATACATGAAGCAAAGGCAGAAACGTGATGATGATGCACATTAGTTTGAGCAGCATGATGATGGATAAGATCATGGACATGGACAGCATGATGATAATCATAATTACTACAGCATGGTGCAGTATGCAGTGGTGCAACCAGCGGACCAAAGCAGCACGATGATAGGTGAAGGAGTCACCTTGAGAATCGGTTGAAGCAGAATGTCTTCCACTAATCTCATCATTATACAAAAGGATCTATGCTAGATCTAGACAAGTCAAAGTGTTGACTTCTGTTGTAATTGTACTCTCTCTCTCTCTCTTTCTCTGCTGAACTTTGAAGATAAAAGAAGATTTGATCAAAGGGTTTCCGCACACATTGTGGGGTTTGTCCCTGGCTTGCGCCATATCTTGTGTCCTCTTGTCTTGGCTTGTATTCTGCATATTATATTTATGTTCTATTTGCAGTTTATCGTAATGCTGATGTGATTGCTAATTGTGAAATTTTAAATAAATTGCTCTAGCATAGAACATACCAAAAATTAACACTCCCTCAGCTAGATTATGAAAACCATATTATGATAATGTATTTTATTGTAACTTATGCAGGTCACCTTCCAGTTCGAAACTTCGGATCCTCATGATAAAGCATTTCACCCGACATGAATATTTACGACCTCATGCTTTAGGGGGCAACTATTATAGACATATTTGGGCACATCAACCCCAAGCTTATATGTCGATGTATTAGGGCTCATCAACCCCTAAAACAGTTGTTTCATACCCTAAAAGAACATAGTCATCTGAATACATCATTCCCCAAAAGTTCCATCTGAGAAACCATCCAAAAATTGCCTAAATTGAACCATGCCGATTGCTCCACTAGCAAAGTGCGATGCATACTGAGTGGTACACTGCCAAGGTGCGATGCATACTGATTAGGCCTTCTATAGGGTGTGATGGGAAAGGATGGAAAAATGTCCGGGACAGTTTGCTAAGTGATTGCTCTTGGAATCTTCTAGAAACTTCTCCTATGCCACTTGCCTCTATGAATTCGCCTAAGGATGAATAAGGGATCTAAGAAAATATCCAATCCCTTCTCTTGAGGAACCAATTGTAACAAGTGGAATGACACTAATCAAACCCCATGGATGACTCACACCCTTGCACACATCTATAAATGGATCCCTCATCCAAGAGATCTGAAGGCTGAAATGGTGTGAATTGCAAGGAAGTGCTAATATTTTGTAACTGAGGAGAGAGCATTGTATTGTTGTTGGTGTGATCTTGCTATTTCATGAGGTGAAGAAGGATTGACGCTGGGAGGATGATGCTGGATCAGACAACTGGGTTGTAATTCTCCCTTCTATTAATAAAGTTCTTCAAGTTTTCTTCCATATGATTGTGCAATTGTGAATGTTATCATTTTTGAATGCTATCATTTGTTCATTATATATCTGATTTTGTAATGTTTATGTTGTAATAGATCACGATGCTTTAACGGTTCGTTGTTGTTTTACTTGTGCAGGTACTCTCCAAGCATGTTAAGTACGGGGAGGAGTTGCAGGATCTGTCAAAGGGGAGAGAGATCAAGCAAGGGATTAAGCAGAAGTTCCAAGTTGGTTTCATTATCTTTATCTTATCTGTTACACATAGAAGAAATCTTTGAATTGCCTTAAACTGTTGTTTCTAGGCTAGCTACCAAACCTATAGGGCTAGCATTCTTTAGGAATACTGGTTTTCACATAAACACCTGGCAGTGTACATCCCTAACACAACCTCTGAAAATAAAATTCCACGCAGACACATTTCACTTGGGAATTTTGTCAAACACCTGGCTTGTTCCCTTCATACTTCCACAATAAGCATACATGTTGACAAGCTTAGTTACCAAGAAAACACTTTGGGTTAATACTCCCATGACGAGCATCTGGGCGTGGAATTTATGGCCTTCTGATGGGGTTTTCCTATTGATACATTCCTAAAACAAGAAGTAACAGACGTCTAAGTCAATGGTGTATGTTTCATTAACACTCTGAAAGTTTTCCTTTATATTAGAAGAAGGCATCCCATTGATCATCTGGGTATGTGTCCCCTTACTGTCGCCATCACTTATTTGAATTGGTTTTATGGAGAATTCCAATTCAAATAGTTGGATTCATTTGATAGTTTTAAATTTGGAATCTGATATTGAAGTTTAACTGATAAATGCTTAATTATGGTCTCTTTTTTATGTTTCATTTTTGCTATTTACTAGTAATAAATGTTATTTAGCAAAAAAATTTCCCTGCAATTTTGTTTTACTTTGCTCCCAGCTTCTCTTTCCTTGAGTGTTTCCATAACTACCTTGTTGATTCCATATCAAACCAATTTCTCAAATGCCAGCCTAACTGTGACAAAGGACTTTCTTTCTTCTACAAATTTGTAGCCTCTTGCCTTATATCCATTATTTTGACTTTAAGTTGGCAAAGCCCAGGGCTCAAAATTTGTTCTCTCTTTTGCTTGGAAGTTCCCTACAATCCCTTTTATAATTTTTTATGATTATAGTTTTAAAATTTATATTTTCATCTGTAGCAACCCTGGTGGCATGGGGAATGTTTCAATTCACCCTTTTCAAAAGGGTTCAAATGTTAGAATTATGTCTTGTTCATAGAGGACCAACAATTAAGCAGGAGGTAGATAGCCTGATCACGAAACCCATTTTCAGTGATGAAAGTGAAAATGTCTGTCAAACCTTATGTGAAAGGAAATGGTCATGTAACCATGTTGTTTTAGGAAATTACAAAAGGGTTGAGCTTCATGAACATGATAAAGACAAGGGAAATTCATAATTGGGGCTACTTTTGTTTTGGCTAGTTGAATAATCATTTTTTGTTTTAGATTCTAGAATCATGTTAGCTAGGTGAAAACTTCCATGTTATACTCACTATGTAGTGATCTGTTATCTAATTCTCAAAGTATCAAATATATGGCTGATAATATATGCCATAATATCAAGTATAGCCAAAAAAAATTGCCTGTATGGCAAGTATAAATAAAATATTGTTTAGGAGGAGCATTTCTCCCAAATTACAAGGGGGTTACACTTCAAGAAATTATAAAGAAAATTTCCAAATACTAAGACTAATAATTGTGACATTGTGTTAAATATTTTTTCATGTTTTATATCTCTTCTAGTTTACTGGAGCTCATGTAGCCCTGTCTTTTGGGATGATGCACTTAATAACATTAATTATTATATTAGGTTAGGATCACCACAAACTGGACAAAACTCACGTTCAATTTTAGAACCAAGTATCGACTCATGGATGAGGAAAATTGGATTAAAGCATATTAAAACTTATTTACATACAATAATTAAAATTAAGATGTTTGCTTTGCACTTGACAAAATAGAGGAAAAATCTGATAAAAAAGACTAGCCACTCCCTGTATTCATTGTCACTTAAGGAATGTTTTACAGATTCAGTACGAAGCACACACATCTCTACTCACTCTAGGAAAAAGCAGGAATTAGTTCATAAGGTGATTTAAGTTGATGTCTTGCATTGGTAAGTTTCCTTAAATTTTTCCTAAATAGAAGGTCATATTGAAATTCAAAGAGATGATATATTGTCTTTTGTGACTCAAAGAAGGCTCATTGTCCAAGTCAATCAATATTGTCAAAGTTGTGCTTTTCTCTTGGGGCCTAAAATCTAGTAGATTGGCTCAGCTTATTCCATTGATATGTGCAGGGGAATTTGTAGCAATGGCGATCATGGAACTCATAGATATTATGATTGCACCCAAAGGGTTGAAATTGACAATTTCTCTCTTTGGTGATTTTTGTGTTGTGTTGTTTACTGCTCCAACCTCGCCGACAACACAGGTAGGATTTAAACATTTATGATCCATTTTTCTATTTTAAGCAATATTTAAAAGAAAGTAGAAATCACAATTCCAAGAGTGATTTAGTTAAACTTAGACTTAAACACCAGCTCTAAAATTAATGATAACATATTGAATTGCTCATGTAAAATCAGTACTATATTAAACCGTCTAATACAAGAAATAGACAATTAGGCCTCTTTTTGAGCATTTTTTAAATTTGACAACTTTGATTTTGAACTTCATATGCAAAAATACAATATTTTTGTTTCCCATATTGGTTGTGCAACACTTGGAGTGATTGCATTAGTTGTTTTTCGCCCAAGTTGGGTTTCCCATAGTGTTGCCCTAGCTGCATTTGTGGAATTCTTGATCTATTCTAGTTATTTCCATCCTCCTGGTGTGTTTCCATACATTTATCCCATTCTTGGAAATTGTATCTATACAATATCACATTACTTGGAATCAACTTCACTTAAACCTCAAACCTGTTGTTGCATTTTCAATCAAATTCGCTTCAATTTGTCGTAATTTCATATTGATGTTGGGCTTGTGAAACAAAGTTGATTTTATATCTTTATAAAATATCTAAATTTTGGAGCATTATTTTTAACTACTGGACTGCCTATAATTTTCATTGATGGACCAAACTTTCAACACCTAATGATGGTACTCCATATTTATGGAGCAGCAGGTTGCATTCTATTATGTTTAATGGTAAGTCTTGCCCTATCTTGAATAATTTCTTTAACTCTATATCAATAGTGATCTGTTATTTCTACACCAGTGTAGATTCATCTTAACTCAAGATCTATTAAGCATTAAGAGCAATAAAAAAGAAACCAAGGTGCAAATTTCTCCATGCTTAAAGACCCAGAGTTGTTAAGATGTACTTGTAACAATCTATAAGACTATAACTTGGAGTCTCCAAATAAGACTATAACATAGATTTCTAATGTTTCAAGCTAATGTATTATTGTCAAACTAACATATTATTTATTTCTGTAAATTAATGTCTCAAAAGAAAAGAATGGAACTATCATCTTCTTGATTATTTGAAGGTTGTAGACCTTTTTTGGTAAGTGGTGTGGGCTTCTAAAAATTATGAAAGTAGAACTTACTACATTGAATGAATTATTTCCATCTACAACAGGATGTTTCACTACCAAACTGCATGCAAATCATTAGATTTATCTTTTCCCAATTGTATCAAGGACTCCAAACTCATTACTTGGATAGCATCTTGAGCCTTAGAATCTTCTGGTTCATAGCTCTTAAATATCTTAATTTTAAATGTTTCTCTAAACTATATTGATTTGGTTTTGTGTTGCAGCAAGAGCTAGTGACTTTCTTGAAAAAAAATTACAAGTTTTGAAGAGTTGATGTAATTCGAAAAGTTGGTATCTCCCTCGCTAAAAAAATATTTATATCCCACAAAAAGAACCAAAGTTTCGCCTATAAATGAATAGTTCTTTGGCAAAAATTAAAAAATGGCAAAGGCACCATAACTATGTTCATGGAGTGCCTTCTGAAGTATGTTGCAGCAAGATAAAGCAACTCTTGCCCTCTTCTCATTAAATCTGTAGCAGAAGGTGAAATTGCTTTATGAACTTTTATGTTGCAATTTTAATGCAAGCAATTGTTACGTGCACTTTGTCATTTGTTTGGAAATCTTTAGAATTAGTTGTTGAGGTTGTTCTAGGAACCAATGTATATGTGTGAAAACCTGCAATTAAAATTGTAAAATAAGTACTTTTCATAGTTTCCAGGTTCAAGTTGTTCAAAATTGTTTGTGAAGATGCTTGTAAGTATAAATCCTAGTTTATAATTCTATGTCGTTCCCTGAAGTTAATGGCTAAATGTTCACATAAAAATACGATGACATGTTGGTGTTGTAAGATTGCATGCATCTATAATTTCTATAGAGGTTAATTCTCTATGAAACCATGATGGAATACCTTTTGGAGCTGGTAGATTAGGGAAAGTATAATGATCTACTGTGCGCACAAAAAAAAAATTGTGATGTTCAAAATCTATGGTTTCGAACGATTAATGCAGAACAGAGCAGGGGAGGGTGGCAGAGGGTGTGGGCAGGGGAGGAGGGTGGCAGAGGAGGAGGAGGAGGTGTTCGATGGAGCCCATCAGGTGACGAGAGGAGGGGTCTCCGGGATCAGGTCACCGACGTTGGGGGAGCTGTCACCTCAGCTCTGTTCCTTCCCTACAATAGCCCACTCCATTCTAAATTACATGTTTCCCTGCTCATTGTCTCTGGTTTTTTTTTTTAGTCTAGTGGTTCATGGTCCCCAAAGATCCTTGTTACATTTTCATATAAGTTTAGATATCATTCAGATATCTAAAAAAAAAATATTTTTTATTTGAATTTTTATGTGATAAAGGAAATACAAAGGTCCCAATTATAAAAAGCCACCCAGCAACAACAACATTTAGATTTTTTATTTTCACTCAAACTATAACATATTGCATCTGTCTTCATCAATGCTCTTCTTCCATATGCTATTTCATTTACGATGTTTCCTTAACATCTAGTGCAATTGGTAGTTATAGGTCATTTATAGGCTATAAATGTTTTCAAAGTTTCACTTCTAATTGAGAATTCAACTGAACATATTGAGTTTTTTATACGTAACTATTTTTCCTTCTACCCACTTTTCATAACTTTTATAACCATTAGGTAGGGATCTGCAACATCAATGCTATTTTATTTGTTTACTAAAAGATTTGCCAGGACTTTTCTAATTTTTATAATTTATTGAAAGTTGTAGAATTTACACTTTATAAAGTTTCAAGGTCTAATTTTTTAAAGGGTGCTAGCTCAATGGAAGAGCATCTGCTTTACAAGCAGGAGGTTGGTGGTTTGATTCCATCGCGCCCTGATATTGATATGGAATGATGATGATCAATTTTTGGTGACAGAGGTTCTTTTGACCATCACCAATGAGCTTATGGTGACATTTTTCGACCCTCACCATAATATGAAATGGTGACAGCCAACGAATGCCACCATATATACACATCAATAGTGACGGCCATGAAAGGTCCATCACCATAAATCATTGTTGTTGATATGAAATGGTGACAGTCACTATCTGTCATTATAGTCATTATTCGTGATGGACCTTGAATGTCACCAATGAGTTTATCATGATATTTTTTTACCCTCACCAAAATATGAAATGGTGACGGTCAATGAACGTCGCCAAATATATGCATCAACAGTGACGACCATGAAAGGTCCATCACAATAAATCGTTGTTGTTCATATGAAATGGTGATAGTCACTATTCGTCATTATAATGATTATTCATGATGAACCTTGAATGTCACCAAAACACCTATACTTTTGGCGATACCATCTTTGGTGACGTTCAATTTTTTGGTGACTGAGGCTAAAGACCATCAGCATTGTTCATACGAAATGGTGATAGTCACTATCCGTCATTATAAATAATTATCGGTGACAGACCTTGAACGTCAACGTAACACCTATACTTTTGGCAATGCCACCTTTGGTGACGTTCAGTTTTTGGTTACGAAGGCTCTTTTGACTGTCACCAATGAGCATATGGTGACATTTTTTTCCCCTCACCAATGTCCTTTTTTCTTGTAGTGTAGGACTAGCCATTGTAACTGTGAAATGTGCAATTATTGAGGGACAAGCTTAGTGAATCAAACTATTGAGGGTTTCAATGAATTAGAGGTGACCTACTTCTCACTATAATTGTGCAATGAATAGTAGGATGCCTACTAGATGAAGGAATTTGTGTGGTTGGGCAAGTTAGTGACATAAGGAGACAAGGTTACAAATTGTAATTGCGTAATGCATAGTAGTTGAAGAGGCAGATTAGGGGGCTGCGCAGTTGGGAAAGTTAGTGACACAGGGAGTCTCCACTGTCCACTGCAACTATGCAATGCATAATCAATGGCAATATGTGACAAGGTACTGTGCAATTGACAAGGCTAAGTAGCCAAAGTGATGGTCTAGGCTTCCAAGTTGCTCAGTGCATAGTTGAGGGAGGTCTTCCTCGATAATTATGCAGTGCATAGTTCCAAGAGGAAAAGGACACTTCACTATGAATTAAGACTATGCATTATGTAGTTCCAAGAGGGAGAAATGTTAGCAAGTTGGAAATATAGTGAAAGCTCCGAAAATGACTAAGTGTGGCATCAGTGAGACAAGAGAGGGAAAGACATGCAAACAAGTTCTGAAATAGTTCTCTCACACTCAGAGAACATCAACACAAGCTAAAATAATGCACAATACCCAAAATCAACATGCATACATTGAAATGACGGAAAAAGGACATTAATTTCTAAGTGTGATAGTTGAAACGTAGCTTTGCGACACTTAGAATACAAGTTACGACACAAGTGTCAATTACAACTAGAAAGTGAACTAAGCTGTGAGAGAGTGTCTAGCACATATTCTTATCATATATAAGATAAACTAATGCAAAAGAGTGTGCTAGAGCTACCTCTATTTACACGCCAAAGTGCAGAACATGCGAGAGTGAAAATAATCAAAGCCGATACTTGTGACGGTAATAAAAAGTGAAAACGATACATGCAAAAGCTAAGGAAAGTGAAAGAGACACATGCTAAAGCAAAGAGGAATTAAAAGAGACACTTGTGAAAGTAAAAGCAAGAAAAAATGATAGTTGCAAAAGTGAAAGCAAAACTTGTGAAATCAAAAGGTGCAAAAAGATGACAGTTAAGAAAAAATATTAGGGTGATGGTACACTTGCAAATAACAGTGGGAGAGATTGTCAACTGGAATTACACACTAGTTGTACATAGGGATCACGTAGTTTGTGTCTCTAAGAAATGTGCAATCACTACCTTTTAGGACTGTGCGGTCATCATCTTCATGGTGCTGCATAATCACTACCCTTAGGCACTATATATTCACTATCATCAGGATTTGTGCAATGGCTATCATCAAGGATTGCGCAGTACTTGGCTTTCTAGGGTGAACATTGACTACTAGGCTTGTTATAAAAGGGTGCACTTATGAATGCGTCAAATTCTAAGCATGTGTAAGAAAGTGACTTCGACGATTAAAATCTCGGAAGAAGGTTTAAACATTCAAACAAACTTCAACCAATCATCAAGTGACTATAATCAACTTGGCGACACACCAGAAGAACTCCAACTTGTCTACTTAGAACTACCTTTGAGAAAAAAGTCTTAGTCTTTCAGGAACTTGTATTGATTCACCGTATGGACCACCTTAGCTTCCCAATTTATCCCGGTTATAGGTATAGTCTCTCCCATCCCCTTTATTGGCTAAACACATTAACAAGGCTTACCATATCTCAATTGTTTCGATCCGGGAGAAGGATAGTATATATTTATGAGTTTAAGATGATCAGAGTTTTAGTTTCAACTTTAGTATTTCTCCACTACCAGCAGGGTTGTTTAGTACTGTTGGGATGGGGTTCGCTGGGTCAATTTTGGGGCAAAAGCCCAAGCTTTGATGTGAAAATATGTGAAGTCTCCAAAAATTATGGTTGTGAAGCATGTAGATAGTTAAGAGTCAAAAAGGGTTTTTACCCTCCTTTATGTAAACTTGAGTCAGTTTTTGAGATGTACCCATGGTCCACGAACCATGGGATTGTATAGATAGGAGTGTCTTAGAAATTCTAAGGCATAATCGATAATGATGAATGTAATGGGTGGATAGAAGGAAGATTGAGATAGGTGTCTTAGAGGAGGAAAAGGATCTGCAAATGAGTGCACAAAGGCCTAGAGTTGTGTCTGTCGCTGAGTGCATGGACCCCTGCAGTTGAGTGTGCAAGGAAGTTTTGAGTCTATAAGCCTTTACTGAAGATCAATAAAGAAGATTATTGTAGAAATTCATGTGTTTTATCTCTTTATTTCTGTCATGTATGAATGCAATATACGTTATGATGAATAACGTCTTTATGAAATAATGATGTATTGATGTGCGAATTTATTTGATACGTCTATTATCTAAATGCAATTAATGTTAAGTGATTACGTGAAGATCATAACACTTTATGTTAAAGTTATTGAACACTTAGGTAGATACAAGTAGATATTGATCTAAGGAGAATCTATGCTGAGTGTAAGTAGATAATTTTCCTGTTCAAGGTCTGCAAAATCCAGTCATAGACCGTCGTGGAGCTCAAGAGGCTGATTAAGGGAAGTTACAGCGATAATCCATAAGGGCGTACAGATCTACGTGAAGGCAAATCTAGGAAAGAAAAGGGACATCACACTAATCTATGGGTGCGGAAACTTGGTTCCAACATCCCCCCATACTGCTTCGGCTGAGACTTCAATCTGTGCATCGTGGATTGATGCCAAAAGGGCCAATAGTGTAGGGATTTGTTTGGTGAAAATAAATCTGAACCTAGGTCAGGACCCCCTAAGCTAAAAAATGGTTCTGTCATCGGGATCGAGATCTGCATAAAGAGATGTGTGATGTCGCACCACTAGAATCTGACCAAGAAGGAAATTGAGAAGTGGTTGGATAGAAAGATCCACAAATTCACAGCGCAAGAAAATAGGAATCCGCACTGATAAAAGAATAGTGGTTGGATAGATATTTGTACATAGAGATACACGAAATTTTCTTCTGCACCTTCCCGATTGAACTATACTAGTGGATAGCTAAATTGGCAGATGGACAAGGAAGGTGGAGGCTTGATGGTCCAATAGTGTGGACTCTGGAGCTAGTGCGGAGGTTGGAAGCCTCTAAAGATAAGATCGCGTGTGTTTTTTACCATTGGCTTGATCGGGTTATAAGAGGATTTGTTACAGAGTTCGTGGTTGACACCTCAGTCAGTTACAGTGAAGCAGAGCGACGCTTCTTCAAAGGACCACGAGGTAAGTATCTAAGATATTTGAATACTTGGATTAAGATGTTGTTGTGTGAGAAACGGGTTATGCCACTGCCTTGATGTTTGGAGCTACGCGAAGTGGGAAGCTCTTCAAAGATAGGGGGAGAACAGGCCCTGAATATAGCCCGCTGATTGGACCTCCTGTGAGTGATGACGAGGGAGCAGCATGGGCTTCATTGTAGAGTGCAGTCCAGTTGATAAGACAAGGTTTTCCGCACATACCGTCCACGCCACCTCCACCTTCACCCCCACAACATACACCTTGCCCCACACCACCACCACCACTGTCATCGTTGAACATGTCGAATACAATGAAGTTTCCCATTTTCAATGGCTTAGGAAGTGATGATCCGGATTGGTTTGTTGTGAAGGTTGTGTGACAGCACAACAGATTACAGATGATAATATAAAGAAGGCGCAATTGGTTATCGCTCTGCAAGATCATGCACTAACATGGTACGTTCAGTATTGCACTGATAATCCATTGGCATCATTAGCAGATACTCAAACTGCTTTGAACAAAGAATTCGGTAAGCCTAAGTCTGCCTCGCAATCGGTAATTAGATTTAAGGAAATCACGATCAGGCCCTGTGAAACACCCTGGGAGCTAGATCAAACACTGAAGTGCGAGATCCACGAAGCTAATATGAATCTCACAGATAGTCAGCACCACGATTGGTTTATAGTTACGCTCCTACCCCACCTAAGGATTGCTTTATTGTAGCAAAATATAGGAACTCAAGCAGAAGCTCTGGAAATCGCAATAAGATTGCATGAAACACCTATTCAGGACGTGTCTTTGGGAGTCCAAAAAATTCACTCACAATTGAAGAGCCTCTGTTTTGAATTGCAAAGCTTGAAAAAAGAAAAGAAGGCCAAGAAAAAGGTGCACGAAGAATTCTGGTGCCTCAAATGTAAGAGCCATGAGCATGATAAGGATCATTTCCCTATGTTCACGAATTATATCTCAAGGGGGGACTGATGCCCCTGAGGCAGGAAGCTCCAACAAGACCAAGTATGGGGCCCATGCTATGGTGCGTTATTTGTCAGGTGGCTGGAAAACATGTAACAGATAATTGTCACTTGTTGCAAAAGTTCATGAAGAAACCACAACAATTGTTCTGCGATTTCTGCAAATCGGTGAGCCATGATGAATGCCATTGCCGTAGCTATAAACTAATGATGGAGAGGACGCCTATGTATTGAATGCAAGTAGAAACTTGGCCTCCAGATCAGGGCGCTGGGGGAGCGCGCGGAGGATATCAGGGGTGTGGACGAGGCCGAGGAGGATGAGGACCTGGTAGAGGTCGTGGATAGGTCATTTGCTACAATTGTGGAATGCCAAGACACTACGCGTGGAAGTGTACAAATAAGACACGCCCGTCATGTCAATACTGCACTCAGTTTGACCACACAATTGAAGAATGTCATGTGCTGATGGCCAAGATGTAGGAGAAGAAGGCGCAACCTCAGCGTCCTACCTAGAACTTACAGATGATGAGGGCCGAGACCCGCAAAGAGAATCTGAATGTGAATATTGTGTTTCGAAGTAGGATCATGACTCGTGACACTAAGGGAAAACAGCCTAAAGAAGGTGGATGGGTCCACAAGGCCCCGGAAAAGGAGACTAGTTTTGATTTGGATCGCGCGAAGGAAACGTTTATGGAGGCAAAGAAAAGCTTTGTTGAGGCCTCTACCTCAGGAAGTCAGGACAAACTGTCAGCAATCGGCACGCTTACGAAGGTTAACCCTTTTGTGCTTACCACCTTCTTGGAGACTTGTATGAAACCACTGTGTGATAGCAAGGCTGTGAAAGGGATACAATAATTGATAAACAAGTGTGGTGGTAAGGAAAACGCTCCTCAAGGAAACTGTGTAGTCAGAAATATTGACAAACATAAGAGAAGGACAGGGCGCGAGATGAGGCTCACCGCGCAAATAGGAGACTATGAGATGGACCAAGTTATTTTGGATCTGGGATCTGATGCAAACATTTTTCCTAAATAGATATGGGAATGAATGGGGAGACCAGCGTTGCAGTGGTCTCTGATTCAATTGAGGATGGCGAACCAGCAAAAGATTATCCCTATGGGACGATTGCATGGAGTGACCGTAGATATAGAAGGTGCGAGCACGCTGCCCGATTTTGAAGTGATAGAGATTGTTGATGAAAACAATCCATACCCCGCACTCTTAGGAATTGATTGGGCTATTTACATGAATGGGGTCATCAATTTGAAGAAGCGGACTATGTCATTTGAAAGGAAATCGCTCTGCGTTGTTGTACCATTGGACCCTACAAAAAGACCGCGCTATACTGAATGGTCCAAGACTATGAGGAAAGTAATGATGATTTGGATCATATCTATAAAATAACAAAGTGAGACTAAGACTGGGTTAATTCAACAACTGATGGATGGATTTCATGGGACTGCGAAAGGTCCTGTACCTCAGACTCAGATGAAGAATTGGAGCATTAGAAGAATAGGTTGCATGAAGTATCCACGCTGCATTGCAATATGATGACTAAATCAGTGCGTTGTGTGTCCTCGGAGGTAAGAAATTTTCCTTATTATGATGGTTTAACCCATGTAGATAAGTTTCTGGATGCTTTTGAAAGAGAATTCCCGGAGGATCATTGTTTCCAATTGCTGGACTTGGCACTACGCGCTACGCCCGCTCAATGGTGGGGTAAGCACAAGGACGCTTTGATGAATGGTGCGATTATAGGAGGATGATGAGGATGCAATTTGGTCATCCTAAAGTGCGGTTAACAAAGAAATATGATGGGAGGAATGATCCACGCCATCAGTTAGCAAAGTGGACTAAAGTCTATGGAACAGAGCCGCAGTCAGAGTGGGTGCACTTATTCTATCACACTCTGGATATAATCCCTATGAATTGGTACCTGGAGACAGAGCTCCACCACGGCACTGCGAAGTGGGATATCTTAGGGAAAGGATTTTTTATGACCTTTGGTTTTGAAGATGTATTCGAAAGCATTGATGAGGCGCTGCAAGAAGTTAAGGTAGCGATCTTCAGAATTCCAATGAATCCTTTGGAATTGATTCAACCGTATTGGAGCACCTAGTTGTGCCATGTGTTGTAATGTTATAATGTGACTGCTGAAGGGGAGGATGAGGATCCAAGGAATATCAATATCCCAGAAATAGAAGACCACTACTAGGTCGAAGTTCTGCAGATAGAAAACTTGAATATCACCGCGTCGTTGAAGACTAGGCAAGTAAACATTGGTATTGAAGTGGAGCCAAAATTTGCGAAGATTGGGGATTAATGGGATGATTCCACAGTCGATAAAGTTGTTGAGAATGCGCTGCAAAATATTTGCAACACGCAGTGAAATGATTGGGATGCGCGCGTACCAGCCTTATTGTGGGCATACAGGACTACTTGCAAAAAACTAACAGGGCAGACACCTTTCCAGTTGGTCTATGGTGTAGAAGCTATGATGCCTATGGAATATAGTGTGCCTAGTCTATGCATAGCATATTTCACAGGGATGGCGGACTGAGGAGCCATGGAAGAACAGCTCGCACAGTTGATGGAGCTCTAAGAGGACAGATTCTTAGTTGGATTTCATCAGCAAGTACAAAAGGAATGTGAAAAAGCATGGCATGATTGACACATCACGCTGCGCACATTCAAGGTAAATGATTTGGTATTATTATATGACAGTAAGTTCGATAAGTTTCCAGGAAAGTTTCATATGCATTGGTTGGGGCTATATGTCATCAAAGAAATCACAGATGGAGGCGCGGTTCAGCTCGCAAAACTGAATCGAGAACCTTTTCTGAGAAGGGTGAATGGGAGTTGGTTGAATCTGTATGCAGGAGATCTGGCTCAATGACTACATGACAATGGGACAGTCTTAGTGCTCCAGGCAGCTGTAAGGGAGCACAGGACTATAAACTACATTGCCCAGTTTTGGGGACTCCACGACAAGGGGACTGCGCGAAAAAGGGTGATGTCATAGTACCAAAAGTGGCATGAATGGAGTTGCACTATGGAGGGAGATACCACATAGCGCAGCCAGAAAATGACCATTAGGATCACTGTTCACGATTTTACAGCCAGGAGATGGTTAAGAGGAGTGGGGGGTGGCATTTAAGGCTGAAATATTTGGAGATATGCTGCCAAATCAACATTAATGGATGGATTTTGGAACGAACAGCTGGATTTGAATTCGAATTCTCCTATAAATTTACGTGTGCCAATCCAGTAGAGAACACTTTGCACCCTTAGAGATTTTGAGTTGTGATGACCGTCGCTTATGAATCACAAGTTTTTTGAGGATTTGGTCACAAGCTCTGTGTTTGATACTCTACCCGAGGAAACTCAACAGTTCATCTGCAGCACTATGTCAGGACTAGGTGACACTGCAAGCACCGAAGGAATTGTTGCCTCCGAAGGAGTGGCCCCAGAAGTGGTGAGCATGGAGGCTTTGGATGTTGTGCCTATGGCACCAAGCTCGCCTAGGGCAAAGCCTACACCAATACGCGAGACCCACAATTTGAAGAAAGACAAGCAGAAGAGGCCAATTCCAGTGTGCAAGTCACCTACAAAGCACTCTGCTACCCAAGCTCAAAAGAAGGACAAGCAACCTGAGAAGGTTGTAGATTTGGAGGTCGAAGAAGGTGCTAAAGATATAGATGCTCAGGGTGCAAAGCCCATTTCCAAGTTGTCAAAGTATATCACTCCGCGTAAAGGAAAGGTGTTCAAGGTCACCAAGGACCCGAACGCGGGGAAATTCATCATTCATACGCCCCTGTTGCTGGAAAATATCACCTTTGAAGGTCCATGCCTAGCTCGGGTTCCCCTTTTAAGGATGGATGATTGGGATTTGGTTGACCATGAAAGGTTCCCCCACCTCGTGGCAGAGAATTACATGAAATGGGTGTATTACAAAGACTCTGGTGTCACTACGTTGGATCCAGTTGAGTGGATCCGTGGAGTAAATAAATAGGGGTTATTGAACCTGATGTGGGTGCCCCACTACCACCGCTCCAATATCAATAACACATGTATAAGGAATTTTCTGACTCTGGTGCATGATGAGTGTTTAAGACTTGGCACACCTATCCCCATCATAAACATGCTCGTCCACAGAATCACAATCCTACCACATGAAGGCTTGAATTCAGCCAAGGAGTTTAGCAGAAAGGCAAGCGAGCATGACTTGGCAGAAAAGATAAAGAAGAAATTTGAGCTTATCAAGAAGCCATGCGGTTACCCCATAACATCCATCATCGACCCTGCGGTGAAAATTTCCACACAGATACTAGTTCATAAGGTCATGAGGAAGTGTCACATGGATGAGGTTTCGACACCCGTGATCTCGTTAGCTACACAATGCACAGAGGGCGTGTAGTTTAACTGGTCGTGCTATCTGTGTAGCGAGTTCCTTGCGAATTGTCGTGAGGCTCAAGATGAGAGCAAGACCTTCCACTACATGTGGTTGTTGCTCTCTATTGTGTTGGATGCTTGTTGGTTTGTGTTATATTCTTTCCACGACTAACATACGCAGTGAACCGGGGGTTAGAGGGGGGGCGGAGCCCCCCCTTCGTTGCGTTGATTGCGTAGTGGGGGGGTCACAGGGGGGCGGTAATCCCCCTTTTCCGAGGGGTTTGAGGGGGACGAGTAGGCCCCCTCTACGGGGTCCGGGGCAGCACCCCGGGAAAAAGAAATTTAGACCCCATATTAGGTTGGGCGGACCTATCTATGGTTTTCAGTCCATGGTTTTAGACGCGATGGTTTTCAGTCCATGGCATTGGATGCTTCGGCATGTATAAATATGTATTGTAACATTGAAAGGAATAAAATGAAAAATCAAGTTGGTAGTCCCAGTTTTTGGATCCAAAGGAAAATCTCTATGTATATGTGTTTTATGTGTTATGCTCTCACATTGTCTATTTTCTTTGTTTTAGAATTCGTATGTAGGTAATTTCTGTACAGGGTTAAAACCTACATTTGGTATCAGAGTTGTTTTGGCTTCAAGGGGACACCTTTGTTACTAAGGGGTTTCGCTCAGGCTATGGTAGACCCTGCTCAGTGGGAGATCTGCGGGATCGATTCTGGTGGTGAAAGAAGATGGAAACCAGTGGAAAGATAGAGATCGATAAATTTAATGGTCAGAGTTTTGAGTTATGGAAACTCAAGATGGAGGATTTGTTGGTGGATAAATATCAGTGGATCGCGGTAGATCTAGGTACTAAACCAACGGGAGCATCCGATGAAGAATGGAAGAAGTTGGATCGGAAGGCAAAGAGCACAACACGATTGTGTGTCTCAGATTCAGTATTGTTGAATGTATCAGGGGAAGCTACGACGAAGGATTTGTGGGACAAGTTAGGGACTTTGTACCAATCTAAGTCTCTAGTGAATAAATTGTTCCTATGGAAAAAGCTGTATAACCTGAGGATGAAAGATGGAGACTCAGTGACAGAGCATCTGAATGCATTTAATACTGTGGTAAATCAGTTATTGTCTGTTGATATTAAAATTTCAGATGAAGATAACTACATCAGTTTGTTATGTTCTCTACCAGATTCGTGGGATAGTCTGGTTATTGCAATAGGTAGCAATGAAACTGCCTTGCAATTTGATGAAATAGTCTCAACATTGCTGACGGAGGAGATGAGATGGAAAAATATGGAGAGCCAGAATGGTGATGCCTTGTCTGTACGAGGACGGTCCCAGAACTGAAACAAAAATAATTCATTGAGTGGGAGATCTAAATCTAGAGGGAGATCTAAATCTCCAGGAAAACCTGTACAGGTGGTGTGTTAGAAATGCAAAAAGGAAGGGCACTACAAAAGGGACTGTAAATCTAAAGCTCCTGACAAAGGAAAGGGATCTAATGATGCTTCTTCTGCAGAGGCGAAAACCACCTCAGATGAAAGTGGGGATGTGTACTTGGCTTCTTCAAGTACACCTGTAGATCATGAGGCATGGTTGATTGACTCAGGTGCATCTTTTCACTTCACTCCCAATAGAGAGTGGTTCTGCGAGTATGATAAATACGACGTTAGTGATGTCTTCTTAGGGGATGATAGGGAGGATAGAATCGTTGGTCGTGGAAAAGTAAAGTTGAAGTTGCAAGGTGGAAGGGTTAGAACACTTCTGGGTGTTCTGCATATTCCTGCATTAGCCAAAAATCTTATTTCTGTAAGCAAGTTGGATGATGCAGGTGTAAAAGCAGTGTTCAAGAAGGATACCTGCAAGATGGTTCGAGGAGCACTGGTATTGATGCGGGGAGTTCAGACTAGAACTCTATACAAGCTGCAAGGTAGCACTGTTGTTGATGGATGCAACAGTTCTGTGGTTCCTAAAAGTGGAGCAGAAAATCTAGTGGTCTTTGGAGAGAAGACCATGTTGTGGCATCAAAGGCTTGGACATATTGGAGAGAAGGACCTTCGAATACTTCATGGTAAAGGTATGAGTAATAGCTCTCTGGATTTTGATTTCTGTGAAAATTATGTATATGGGAAGCAGAAACAGGTGAGTCTCCCCTCTGGTGGTAAGAGGGCGAAACAGATATTAGAGCTTGTGCACAGTGATGTGTTTGGACCTGTGAAGGTTCCATCACTGGGTAAGTTTGTGTACTATGTATCATTTATAGATGAATTCTCAAGGAATACATGGATATATTTCCTTAAGAAGAAATCTGAAATATTTGATAGGCTTAAAGAATTTAAGGCTCTAGTGGAAAACCAGATAGAGAAAAAGATAAAGGTGTTGAGGACAAATAATGGTGGAGAGTTTTACAGTAAGGAATTTGAATAATTCTGGAAGAAGTGTGGTATAGCACGACAGAAGACTACTCCATATACACCTCAGCAAAATGGAGTTGCAGAAAGAATGAACAAGACGTTGATGGAAAGGGCAAGAAGCATGCTCAGTGGTGTCAGGTTAGGACAAGAATTCTGCGCAGAGGCGGTGGAAACAGCATGTTACCTAGTCAACAGATCACCTTCATCAATGTTGGAGGATAAGACTCCACAAGAGGTATGGACTAGTAAGAAACCCTCTCTTTTACATCTGAGGGTATTTGGATGTGATACATATGTACATGTTCCAAAGGAGAAAAGAACCAAGTTGGATAGTATATCTGAAAAGTGCATCTTTATTGGGTATAAGGATGGTTTAAAGGGTTATAATATTTGGAACCCAGCAACAAGAAAGGTTGTGTACAACCGAGATGTGCATTTAGAGAGGTGAAAGATGTTATTAAACATGAAGCCCAACCAAAGGAACCTGAGAAGATAGAGTTTGAGCTAAAGGAGAAAGAATTAGACTCTACAGCAGAAGAGGAATCAGAAGATGAAGAGCCACAAACTCTGGGTGTAAGAAGATCAGTTCAAGAAAGAAGGCAGCTAGAAAGGTATAGTCCATCTACTTTCTGTTCAAATTTTGCTTTATATATTTACTAATGATGATCCTAGAACTGTGAAGAAAGTGATAAATTCATAGGATGGAAAACTATGGAAAGAGTCTATGGTTGATGAAATGGAATCTTTGCACAAAAATGAGGCTTGGGATTTGGTGGAGTTGCTGGTTGGAAGGAAACCCATTGGCACCAAATGGGTGTTCAAGAAGAAGACAAATGCAGAAGGAAAGGTGGAAAAATACAAAGCTCGATTGGTAGCAAAAGGTTATTCCCAGGTGTCGGGAATTGATTTTGGTGATAATTTTTCTCCTGTTGCCAAGGTAACTTCTATTAGATTACTTTTATTTGTTGTTGTTACTTTTTATTTTGAGGTAGAACAGATGGATGTGAAGACAACATTTCTTCATGAGGATCTGGAAGAGGAGATCTACATGAAACAACCTAAAGGCTTTGCAGTGAAGGGTAAAAAAGAACTGGTATGCAAGTTAAATAAGTCTATGTATGGGTTAAAACAGTCACCAAGGATGTGGTATCAGAAATTTGATACATTTATATGGGGACTTGGCTTCACCAGAAGCAAAGCAGATCACTGTGTGTATTTTAAATTAATTGGTGACCATGTTATTTATCTGGTCTTGTATGTGGATGATATGTTGCTGGTTGGAAATGACAAAGAAATTATCCATGATTTGAAGACCCAATTGTCCTCCAAATTCGACATGAAAGATCTTGGTGCTGCAAACTATATTTTGGGCATGGAAATTAAAAGAGATCGGGAAAAGAGGAAGCTCTAGTTAAACCAGAGGAAGTATGTTGAGACAATACTGCAGAGGCTTAATATGTAGGATAGTAAACCGGTGAAGGTTCCTATTCCTGTAGGTGTAAAGTTATCTGCTGAACAGTGTCCCAAGACACAAGAAGAGGAAGAGGATATGTCCCGTGCTCCCTATGGAAGTGTAGTCGATAGCTTGATGTATGCAATGGTTTGTATTAGACCAGATATTGCACATGCAGTGGGAGTATTGAGCAAGTTTATGTCAAAACTAGGGAAGGAGCATTGGACAGCAATGAAGCGGGCTTTCAAGTATTTGCATGGCACTAGTGATTATGGTTTTTGCTACCAAGGAAGACCAAGATTGGATAGGGTTTTGGATATCTGTGGCTTTGTTGATGCTGACTGGGATGGAGATCTGGATTAGAGAAGGTCTACAAGTGGGTATGTGTTTAACCTATTTGGAGGTGCAGTCAGTTGGATGAATAAGAAACAATCTGTAGTGGCACCATCAACTACAGGCGCAGAATACATGGTAGCCACTCATGCAAGCAAGGAAGCAGTTTGGTTGCAGAGATTGTGTTCAAGTATGGGGTTAGTACAGGGAGCTATAAGGATAGACTATGACATCCAAAGTGCAATTTTCTTGGCAAAAAACCCTTCTTATCATTCAAAGACAAAGCACATTGATGTTCAGTATCACTTTGTGAGGGATATGATAGAAGACAAAAAGGTGTTGCTGGTAAAGGTGGACATTTTGACAAAATTTCAAATGCATTGACAAAATCTATGAGCTCTGAGATGTTCTCGTAGTGTAGAGAAACAATGGGCGTTTCAAGGCTGGAAAAATGACTAAGCTCTCCTATGGCCCCCTGTGGAAAGAAAACAACAAGTGGGAGAATGTTGGGTTGTGTTATATTCTTTCCATGACTAACCTACGTAGTGAACCGGGGGCTTAGAGGGGGGGCGAAGCCCCCCCTTCGTTGCGTCAATTGCGCAATAGGGGGGTCACAGGGGGGCGGAGCCCCCCCTTCACTGCGCTGATTTCACAGCGGGGGGGTCATAAGGGGGTGGCAACCCCCCCTGTCCAGGGGGTTTGAGGGGGGCAAGTAGCTCCTTTTTACGGGGTCCAGGGCAATGCCCCGAGAAAAAAAAATTTGGACCCTATATTAGGTTGGGCAGACCTACCAATGGTTTTTGGTCCATGGTTTTGGACGCGATGGTTTTTGGTCCATGGTATTGGATGCATCAGCATGTATAAATATGTATTGTAACATTGAAAGGAATATAATGAAAAATCAAGCTGGTAGTCCCGGTTTTGGATCCAGGGGAAAATCTCTGTGTATATGTGTTTCATGTGTTATGCTCTCTCATTGTCTACTTTCTATGTTTTAGAATTCATATGCAAGTAATTTCCTTACGGGGTTAAAACCTACAATGCTTGGTAGATGCCGGAGGACAGTCAGTTCCCCCCATTGGAGGCAGGCTTGTTGGAGGCTGCACAGCTTGCCTCCCTTTGGGCCACAAAGGACCACGCGCGGGTCACACAAACAAAAATCTTCTAGGTTTTGATGGAGGAAGGGATAGCTATTGTGAATGTCACGGTTGCTGAATGTACAACTTTGTTTGAACAAGCCATGGAAGTAGTGACAAACCTGCAGGAAGATACCACTGTGCAGATATTGAATATTGAGATCCGCAAGCTCTAGTAGCAGTACGACGAAGTAAGGGCGACGACGCGCACCATTTCTACAGCGCAGTGCCTCACCAAGTTGCAGGAGGCAAAGCAGCTCCTTGCACAAGTGGAAGCAGCGTATAAAAAGGAAGCAGTCCTTAAGGATAGGTTGGGTCCTTGGTTGGACGAAGCCTACCTAGTCTCAGCCAACATACAGGAAAATTTGGCGAACTTGCAGCTTACACAGCAGAAGATCAAGCAAGTCGGTGAAGGACCAGCCACAGAGCAGTTGGTGGAGCAAGTAAAGCAGGCAGCCGCGCAGAGCACGGCTAAAGTACCGGTTGTACAAATAGAGCTGGGGGATCTCCGCAGCAAGATCACCACACCAGCCGAGTGACTAGAGGGTAAGTCACGACCTTTGTGTTGGGGTCATGTTGGGATGGGGTCCCCTGGGTCAATTTTGGGGCAAAAGCCCAAGTTTTGGGGAAAAATCCCAAGCTTTGATGTAAAAAGATGTAAAGTCTCCACAAATTATGGTCACAGAGCATGTAGCTAGTTAAGAGTCAAAAAGGGTTTTTACCCTTCTTTATGTAAACTTGAGTCGGTTTTTGAGATCTACCCATGGTCCGCGGACCATGGGATTGTATAAATAGGAGTGTCTTAGAAAGTCTAAGGCATAATTGATAATGATGAATGTAATGGGTAGATAGAAGGAAGATTGAGATAGGAGTCTTAGAGGAGGAAAAGGCTCTGCAGTTGAGTGCACAAAGGCCTAGAGTTGTGTCCACAGCTGAGTGCGCAGACCCCTGTAGCTCAATGTGCAGGGAATTTTTGAGTTTGTAAGCCTTTACTGAAGATCAATAAAGAAGACTGTTGCAGAAATTCCTGTGTTTTATCTCTTCATGTATGAATGTGATATATGTTGTGATGAATAATGTCTTTATGAAATAATGATGTATTGATGCGTGAATTTACTTGATCCATCTTATTATCTAAACGCAATTAATGTTAAGTGATTACGCAAAGATCATAACACTTTTTGTTAAAGTTATTGAACACTTAGGTAGATCTGAGTAAATACTGATCTAAGGAGAATCTATGGTGTGCGTAAGTAGATAATTTTCCTGTTCAGGGTCCACAAAATCCAGTCGTAGACCTTCGCGAAGGTCTAGAGGCCAATTAAGGGAAGTTACAATGATAAGCCATAAGGGCTTAGAGATCTATGCGAAGGAAGATCTAGGACAGAAAAGGGACATCACACTGATCTCTGGGTGCAGAAACTTGGTTCCAGCATCCCCCCATACTGCTTCGGGTGAGACTTCAATCCGCGCACCACGGATTGATGCCGAAAGGGACAGTGGTGTAGGGATTTGTTTGGTGCAACTAACTCTGAGCCTGGTCAGGACCCCCTAAGCCAACAATTACCCTAATGACGTCACTACAGGAAACACAAAAATTTCTTCATTTTCAATGAGCCTATTCAGTATCCCAATGAAGTTACTTGCTTCACCTCTCTACGTAGGAAGCCTTTCTCTTCTTTCACCCATTATTTTATTTCACTATGCTCAATGGCAATTTATAGGTGTTTTTATCACCATGGTGGAATATGGATCTCGAATTATTGAGAGAAAGAGAGGTTATTCCTTCAGATACTTTTATATACCTCTGAAATTAATATACTCTCTCTTAGTTTTTTCCTTTCCATGCTCTACTTTATTGGGTCGACAAGAAAAACACCATTCAATTACCATACTGAGTCAAGGAATGAATATCCTAAAATATATACGAGCATCATGGTTTTTCCTATAGCTTTCCATTTGAATGAATCATATTTTCCATTCAAACATCATTGACCTTGAATATATGTAAACCCAAATAAAGAAGGGGTTCACAGACTAGCCTAGCATTGTTTGTCATCACAATTACCCTTTCAAATATTTTCCACATTATCTTTCAAACTAAGTGTTGGCTTAAGGGGGTCCTCACCCAGGTTTAGAGTTAGTTGCGCCAACCAACAAAACCCTACATTGCTAGCCCTTTCAACAGAAACCTGTGTAGCACAGGTCGCAATCTCACCCGAAGCAGTATTGGGGGATGCAAGAACCAAGTTTCTGCATCCACAGGCTAATGTGATGTCTTTCAGTGCCTTAGATCTGCTTCTACGCAGATCTCACCTTTCAGTAGAGTTAAAACTCCTAATTCGGCCTTAGGTACCTTCAATTCTTCGCGGGACCAACTAATTGCGTTAATCATGCCCTAACAGGATATGTCTTCTACTTTCGCACAACTGAACAGATCTTCTAGGGCTTCTGAGATCTAGATCTGCCATCGCACAGAACTATCTACCTTATCTAAAGCTAATCCAAACTATATTTATATCTTCGTGAATATCATCAACAATCTTATTAGGCATAAACATGTTCAATTAACCAGATTCGCGCGGAGAAAAAACATTGAATTACATAAACAACAGTGAAAGTAACATAACAATTAAATAGATAGATGCAAGTATGTCCAACCCAAAATCAATCTTTATTAATCAGAATATTTTCGGTATAGACTTCAACTACCTTGCGCACTCAGCTACAGGGGTCCACTCACTCAGTTGTGGACTCTTCCATGCCTCCGCACACTCAACTGTGGAGCCTTTCCTTCGTTTACTTACAGGAACAGAGCTTCCTATCTATCAAACCTTTACAACATCATTCATTCATTCATCTCTCTATTCTTATCTATGCTTATTTTTTGCTAATAATAATCTATTTATAGTCTTTCCAATACAATACCATGGCCCCCAACTCATGGGTGAGTCTTCAAAACTGCCTATCACTTACCCAAACAAGGGGCTAAGGCCCCTGTGATTCTTGACTAGCTACGCGCTCCGCATTCATATTTTGTAGAGTATTTACAAAATTATTTACAAAAAATGACTAAATTAATTCAATTCTACCCCTGGGGACCCCATCCCAATAGGCCCCCAATACAAAGGTCATGACTCACCCTCAAGTCACTCAGCTAGTTGTTCCACTTTCTGGCAGAGTTCGCTTACTACCTTGGTCAATGCTTGAAGCTCCGATGTACTTTGTTCTGCTACTTGTTGTACCTCCTTGACCAATTTCTCTGTGGTTGGCCCCTCCATTGCAAGTTGTGTAGTCCACTATGTCTGTTGCATGGCCTTCAGCTTCATACTTTCCATTGTCATCAAGCTCCACCTTTAGTGTTTACCTCTTCTCTTCCAATTTTCTAAGAATATTGCAGTTACATGTCATATGTCTGGAGGCACCATTGTCTACTAACCAGATATCGTTGTTGTCTGTAATATTCGTTGAAAGAGAAAAAAAAGAAAAGAAAAAATATTCTTCATTTTCATTCTTGAATTTATTTTGAGTTGGATGTTCATCATCAATGGTTGTTGTAGAATCATATTTCTTTCCTTTCCTATTCTCATCATCCTTCCTTTTGGTACATTGATTTTTATAATGGCCAAACTTGTAGCAACAAAACATTGAACATTTAACAAATCTTTTTTCTTTTGATCGTGATTGGGAGCAGGTCTTCTATTTAATTCCTTTTTTCTGAAATCTTCCAAAAATTCCTCCTTTTACCATTCTTTTCATGAGTTGTAAATGCTTGAGATTCACCATCTGGAGGTCTCTAAATTTTCCCTTTTGATATTAATCTACATTCTTCTTGAGTACATGAAGTCTCTAGCTGATAAAACTTAGAAATTTATGGTATACCACAAATGCTAGACGCAGATGCATACCATGGATCAGGTAGACCATTAAGAGTTATAGTCACAAGTTTTGTTTCGTCAATGTTTTCTCTAATAACCATGAGGTTATCTCTCAATTGAGAGATCTTCATGAAGTAGGATATCACCATATCATCTGTATTCATATGAACATCACAAAGTTGGTTCTTCAAACTCATTTTCTGACCAATGTTGTTGATGTTATACAATCCTACTAGAGCATCATACATCTGCTTTGAAGCGTCCAGCCCTAAAACATATGAATTCAAGTGATCTTTGATGGATTCAACAAGAATCCTCTTATTTATGATTTCAGACTTCCTCTACCTAGATTTTCCTTCATTACCATGTGGTTCAGTTACAAGCACAAAATTATGAAATTGATAATTACTTCTAATGATGTGATATTATCTTTTTGCATTTCCAAATTATCATTAAGTAATTCCACTTCAAAAATTCAAACATAAAATGCAGTAGTATAGTAGATATAAAAATAAAACAATGATGCACAAAGACACAACAAATTTTACCCTGGGAAAACCCTTTTCTAGGGAAAAACCCAACAACCTTTTCTTAGAGAAATTATTCAAATCAACAAGAGATACAATCTGATTTTTCAATCAAACTTGGTTAATCTGAACATACCAATTAGCTAAATCAAACCTGGTTCAAATTTCTTAGAATATCAGTTAAACATCTACCCAATAATTTTAGTCAACTCTGCCCAAACCTTATTCAAACACTACCCACAAATCTCAGTCAAATCAACCTCAGAAAGTCTCAGTCAACTGTAGTGAAATCTACAATTGAAGGTTTGGTCAAAGTGCCTCAAATAGCCTGCAATCAACTTAGAATTTTGGTCAACAAGATTCCTCAGAAATTTGGTCAACTTTTAGTTCAACTCGACAAGAATAAAGTTCATTCAACCCTCCAAAACCTTAATCAAACATAGCAGTCAAGGAATCAATCAAATAGAGCAGAAAATACTTGGTCAATGTTGGCCAGCTTAAGATTATTCTTCCTCCTTTGCACGTTTGAACAGAATACTTCTTGATTGATGATGTGAGTTGAATTGGATGCCAAATGGAGATGTTAAATGGTCTTTTTATAAAGGTCAAACTTTGTGGGTTTTGACCAAGGGTCAAGCATAGTCAAATGGTGGGCTAACCTGAACTCGAGAAAAAATACTTTTTCTTTCCCTTTTGAAGTCCAACCATAACTACAAGAATCAACACATCTTCTCTTCCTATTCTAGTTTCTTCTTCAAATGATGACACTAAGGATGAAAATCCACTTTTGCATGCTCACATTCTTATAAATGAGTCCATTGAACATAAACATGCACTAGCACCATGGTTCTATTCAACACGTGGAGCAGTTGGTGATCCTACATATCATCATCGTAGTCGTTCACAATTCCATAGAGCCTTCTCTCTTTTGGCTCAAGTTTCAGAGAACCATGATTCAAAAATATTTGCAAAAGCTTCAAGCCATCCAAATTGGGAAACAACAATTAATGAAGGATATCGTTCAAGAATGGTAAATGATACTTGGGAAATTATCTCTTCCAAAAGGAAGAACATTTTTCATATGTGAATGGTTATACAAAACTTAGTATGCATCAGATACAAGTGTTGAAAAACGTAAGGCCTGGTTACTTGCTAAAGGATTCTCTCAAGTTAAAGGAATTGACTACAACGTAACCTTTGCCCCTATCGCCAAAATGAATTCCATCCACCTTGTCCTAGCCCTTGTTATCTCGCATAGATGGGAGGTCCATCAGATGGATGTTAACATTGTCATCTTACATGGGGATCTACATGAATAAATCTAAATTGAACAACCCCCTAGCTATATTCAGAGTGACTCTAACCTTGTTTGCCACCTTTAAGAACCCTCTCTATGGTCTTAAACAAGATCCTCGAGCTTGGTATGCAAAAATTGGTAGTTTTCTTCTTGACACTAGCTTCTCAAAATGTCATTCTAACCCCAATGTCTACACCAAGAAAATAGTAAGTCATCTCATAATCCTTGTTCTTTATGTTGATGACCTTATCCTCATTGGTAGTGACCCTAAAATTTTAACACATGTGAAATCAAGCCTTAAGAAGTTTGAAATGACAAACTTAGAATATTTCCATTATTTCCTTGGCCTCCAAGTATTGCAAACCAAGGAAGAAAATGATCTTTCCCAATCTAAGTATGCATGTGTCCTTCATTGTTTTCACATGGAAGACTGTAAGCTAGCCCCTTCCCCTTTTCAATCTGGAGTCAAACTTATTTTCACCTACACTACACTCGATGTTGATGTCATTTTGTACTGTCAGTTAGTTAGTAGCCTCTTATATTTGACACTTACCCATCCTGATATTTCCTTTGTTTTTGGTCTTATTTCCTAGTATATGCAAACACTACATATTCAAAGTAATTGGAAAGCAGCAAAAAGAATACTTTGATATATTCGAGATACAGTTACGTTTGGGATACATTATAGTTCAAGGGGGGTTTCTTTGTTGTTTGACATCACTTATTCATATTGGGATGGCGACTCTAATGATCAAAATTCTATTGCAAGTTATGTTTTCAATCTTGGTTCCAAACCTGTCACTTGGGCTTGTAAAAAACAAGAAGCTATTGTTCTTTCTTCTGCAAAAGAAAAATATCGAGCAATGTTTGATTCAAGTCAAGAAGCCTTGTGGATTCGATAGATCCTTTTAGAGTTTGGATTCCAATAGCAACATCCAACAACCCTCTAGTGCGATAATCAGAGTGCCATCAAGATCACCATAGATCCAATTTAGTATCAGCGCAACAAACACATTGAGCTACAAATGTAATTCAAAAATCTCATTCATGATTGAGTTATTTAAGTGCACTTTTTCCCTACAAAAAATCAAGTTGCAAACATTTTCCAAAGTCTCTTACAAAAGTGAAGTTCTCTAAACTTCGATCCATGTCAGGAGTTCAAGAAGTTGTTGTTAAGAGGGAATAGGCTTTAATGCTTCCTTATTTCTCCTACTGTGTCACATTCGTAAATCCTTCAATCCTATCCTAAGTTATTCTTAAGGGGGAATGTTAGGTTATTAATACACTTAGGAGTTAGCTAAAGTCAACTTGGTCTAATGTGTTTTTTAGGTGAAAATGTGTTTCTTAGTGTGTTTCTTTAGTATGCATTAGTTACATTGTAATCTAACTATCACAATATGTTCTAGACATATATTGCTCTGACGACTCATCTTCTCCTCAATACTAACAACTATTGACCTTTTTGGAAATATTACCAAGACTAAGAGGGGGCATGAATCAGTATTGGACACTTAACAATTGTTTAAAACTTCAAAGACAACATGAAAATAATACTTATCAACAACACATTAATTTATGCACGAAACATATCTTAAATAGTTTCAATGTTTACAAGTACCAACTTTAAGGAAGCATCAACCCCCTAGTTTACCAACACCTAATGGAAGGAGGCACCACCCCCCTAATTTACAAGCTTCAAGCTGAAGGAAGCTACAACTCCCTTGCCTTGCTCCACCTTGCCACCCTTGCTTTAATAAAGAGAAATGAGGACTCTCGTACCAGAGATATTAGCTCATAAAAATTGAATAAGATAAAAAGATACAGTAGTGCATGTTGTCCAAAGTGCATGCCTATAACATCCTTCTAACCAAAACTAGAAACTTTCACAAAGTGTGCCAAAACCCTTTTTAAAAATGCACCATAAAAAACTTCAAAAATGTGCCAAAACCCTTTAAAAAGGTTCCAAAAGTCCTTCCATAGATAACCTCTCCAATCTGGCCTCTCCTCACTTCTGATTCGTGAGATATGAAACCCAAAAACCCTTCTTTTCTTCGCTTGTTTAAAGTGCCAAAACCTTTTTAAAAATGCACCAAAAAAAACTTCAAAAATGTGCCAAAACCCTTTAAAAAGGTTCCAAAAGTCCTTCCATAGATAACCTCTCCAATCTGGCCTCTCCTCACTTCTGATTCGTGAGATATGAAACCCAAAAACCCTTCTTTTCTTCGCTTGTTTAAATAGATCTGAATTTTCCTTGAGTGAATTACTAAAATGCCTCTTCCACGCACCTATATATAGTGCTCTTTGAGGTCCAAACCATCACTATGGAGCCGATTTGTTAAAGGCAACATAATTATAAACTTCAAAATTCATCTCCTCAACCATGAGGAGTTAGAGAGAGTGTTATATATTGTTGAACAGGTCTCGGAATAAGTTTTCCAACCATCTATGTTATGCTTCCATTTGATCTAGGTAAATGGAGTAAAAATGCATTCAAATAAAGGGTATCAATTTCTTTTTTTCTTAGATGACCTTTAACATCAATGACTTCTTCTTTCAACATTCTCAACCTTTGTCATTGATGGCAACTCCCCCTGTGATCATGCTCCTCTTGTATTCATGCTTCCTAGTCTTTCTCTTCGCTTTTGACATCAAAGGCAAAGGGTGATTCTTCACTTTGGGGTTGTTCCTTTTGAACTTATGGCACTCAATAGTACTTTGTCTTTATTTTTTGTCTTCTTATCCTTTCCTTCCTTGTTATCCTTGGATCTCTTTTGTGTGGCTTTAATCTTTTGTCTCTCCTTTTTGTCTAGGATGTATATGTTATTTGATCTCCTTGTTGTTGTTGCAACCAATATTCCCGAGTATTCTCCGACTTCACATCTTCAGGAATCAAACATGAGATTGTATCCTTAATCACATATTTTGCTAACACTAACAAGATTATGCTTCAAATCTTCAACCAGTAAGACATTTGTTGCTTTTAGATTTTCATTTTCAAAACTTACTACACCCTTTCCAAGTATCTTGATAGAGGAGTCATTTCCAGATGCAACATTGCCACTTTTTCTTTTCCCCAAACTAATGAATTTGTTTTTGTCCCCAATCATGTGTGTCAAGCACCCATTGTCTATGTACCATTCATCTTCTTTATTTTCAACAAGAAATGCTAGTTTGCAAGCTTACTTCTTTTTATTTTCCCATATTGTAGTTGGTTTCTCTTTCTTTATGATAAGAGCATCTTCTTTTATATTTCTGCAATCTTTGTAATAGCCCTAGTGAAAATTCCATGTAATAAAAGTAAATAAATGAAAAATAATAACCACGAATTATGGAACACTTATTCCAAGTTGAATGTTGGTCAAAATCCTAGTGATGGGGATCACTTGTGATTGTTTATGGTTAAGGAAATTGGCAAAGGCAATGGCTAAAGCCTTGGAAAGGCAAAATGGAATTTTTGGCACAATTATTTATGAAAATAATAGAAATTAGAGAAAAATAAGGTGAAAGGTCACAGGTTGCATGTGAGGAGGAAAATGAAGAAAATAGAGGCCTCATTCATAAAAGGGCTTCTAAGACTCAATTGGTAACTTTTTGTCAGTTCAGTTTTGGAGCTCTCTCATTATTCTCTTTCTCTCTCATACTCTTAGAGACTTAGAGTTTTCTTGGAGCACTCTTGGTGGGTGTGGCATACTTTTATTCTTGGATAAAGAAGGCAAAGGAAGAGCAGGAAAGCGCAAGAAGGCATCAGGATCAGCAACTACATCAAATTTTTCTTGTTGTTACCGAGTTCTATCTATGTTTCCTTCACTGGTTTTGGCATTCATGGCACATGCATGTGGTTTCTTGGTTGTGATATGTCATTGGCATGGAGGATTTTCTAGATTGACAGTGGGTTGCCTAGCCTTTCCATTTCCTGGATAGCCATGGTGATTGTGGGTTTACTTTCATTATTTGTTTTTGGTTGGTTCTCATGTTTCCTTAGCTTGGGTTGATTTACTAGTTCCCGTAGCCTTAGTTGGACAAACGCTTTGGAGCCCTGTAACAGATTGGGTTGATTTACTAGTCTCGTAGCCTTGGTTGGACAAACACTCTAGATCCCTTGGTGGGTTGAGTTACTAGTCCTGGAGCCTTAGATGGACAAATTCTATAGAGCCCAACGATAGTTGTGGGTTGAGTTATTAGTCATGGAGCCTTGGTTGGAACAAACGCTCTAGAGCCCTGGATGGTTGGGATAGAGACTAATCTGATGATCGTTTTTTGATGTCCGATCGTGAGGTAGAATCATTGTTTGATGGGTTGAGGTGGATGGCCTCTGGAAGCCCTGGATGGTTTTTGATTGATGTGTTCTATGAAATCTCACATTCATGCTTGGAATATGGCATGGGGGTGAATCGCTGAAGAGAGATTTGACTCAGCCATTCTACGGTCGAGTGGAATGTGGAAGTCCCATCCCGGGTTTGTATTTTGCATCATCAATGAAAGGTTATTTCTCCTTGTATTTCTATGATCATTTTGATGGTTTATATGTGGTCTATATGACCATACTTTCATGAGTATTTTCTATTGCTATTATGTTGGTTATGTATGTGTTTTATGACAACATCCATGTGCGGCTCTCATCGTGTTTTTACTTGTAATTGAATGATCAGTGTATCTATGACCTAATGGATGGAATGGCAGTTAATGTGTTGAGGCATCAATGGCTCTTAGCAATTCTCAGCTAAGTACGAGAATCCTATGCTCAGAACTAGTAATTACACCTATAGATTACACATTTGCAATATGTTTGATGAAATTCCTATGATGGCTAGTCAAGGTCTAGTCAAGGTCTTGAATGAGTATTTGCTCTAGTGTTGTCATTTCCATGTTATTTTACTAATCTGAAGAGATGGTTCAATTATGGGCAGTGACTTGGGCTATGGGCCTGAAATTGTGGCCCAAATCCCAGAGTCGTTGGCATAACACTGACAGTTTTGGTCTCTGGTCGCTGGCAGGCAAGCCTGTGAGAGCGACTTTGGTTTATGGTCGCATGCATGCCTATAGCATGGGAGCAACTTAGGCTTAAGTTGTCCAAAAGTTCAGTGGAACCCCAAGGTAAGTTGTCTAAAGTATTGGATTGGTTCCTGAGGGTCCTGTAGCTGATGATTAATCTCTATATGGTGTGTCTCTGTCGGGTCCACTTCCTTAATGTGACTTAGGAGGTCGAATCATATCATAGTGGCATCTCGTCACATGTTTACCTCGGCTGCCCGATTGCTTGGGTAGATGTGGGAAGAGGGTGTTAAAGAGTGGTATCAGAGCTTGGTTCACCCCTCGAACTGGATGGGCTATGTGTTGGTCATGCATGCATATCAGTTGCATGTGTATCTCTCACCCTTGTATTGCATATGATTGTTGCATTTGCATGATGTTATTCATGGTTGTAGTGATGTCTTCAGTTGAAACTTGATGTTTTGTTGAGGAATGCATCATCGTGAGTGTATGACTGGTTACATGTCGATTTATGTCGCTTATGTGTATCATTGTAGTATGTTTGGTTACATTCTTGTATGCTTGGTTGTATGTACCATTCTTGCAAGTTTGATTTCAAGTATAATTGTTCATTCATGCTTAATCATACGTGTTTATACATGTATGGATGGTTATGCATTGCTTATGCATGTTCATGTTTGCATGTGGTCAAGTGTATAGTGACGTAATGATGGTGGTTGCCATGCATGAGGTCGTGGTGTGTGTTGTTGCTGAGGTCATGCATTGATGACTGGACCCTAGCTAGAATGACAGTTGCATGGTCATATGTTTATGTTTTTAATTTCTATATGTTGTCATGATTATGTTATACATGTATCACGTTGATTTGTTGATCTTGCAGACAAGGTATCCTCCCCGAGCTATACTAAGGTACGTTGGTTTATTGTGATTTGGTTTAGCTGACATGATACACCTTGCAGGAAGAAATATCAAATGGCTAGCAAGATGGTTGACTACAAAGACTCTCCCTATGAATTCGAAGAGCAGTATGGTGTTGGGGATTCTTCCAATTTAGCAATTACATTAAGAAGCTTAAAGGAATAAATAAGGAGTTGTAAGGCAGATAATCACAAAATCATGTAGGCACAGGAGAAACAAGTAGAGGCAAATGAGTAATACGCCAGAGTTTGTCATATTTGCAACGACAGGGACCACGTAGGATCAGCTATGAGAAGGAGGATAGAACTAATGGGGCAAATGGTAGTCGGTCGTATGGTGGTCACAGATCAGATAGAGATGACACAATGAGAGATGACAGATTGTTGGACACTTCGGATAGGAGAGGGCTTACACACAGGTATGATTCTAGTTCTGATTCAGATAGTCATCATGATCGTCATCGTCATCATCCTCATAGGAGGAGTGACAGGGGATATTTGTCGGATGAGTTTAAGAAAGCAAAGCCACCAACATTTGATGGAGAGATGAAGAAACCATAGGATGCAGAGGCATGGTTGCTTGGCATGAGGAAATTCTTCAGGTTGCATGACTATTTAGAGAACATGAAAGCTAGAGTGGCTACATTCAGTCTCAAAGGTAAAACAGACATTTGGTGGGAAGATGTGAAGAATGTCAGATGTATTCATGAGGAAGATTTGACTTGGAGTGAGTTTGAGCGACTATTCAAGAAGTATTTGTCAGAAGATATTTTGATGACAGGGCGAAGGAATTTTATGAGTTAAAGATGGGATCTGTGACAGATGATGAGTACACTAGCAAGTTCTTGGAGTTATTGAGGTATGTGCCTTATCTCACATAGGAAAAGGCCAAGATTCAGAGGTTCATTAGTGGGTTACCGGTTGCATTTAAAGATAGAATTGAGTTCGATGAGCCTAGATCATTGGAGGAGGCCATTCGAAAGCTAAGGCATTGTTATGAACAATCGAAGCGTAGAACCGAGACTAAGCCAGACTCGAGAGGTAATGCAAAGTAAAAAGGCAAATGGGACAAAAAGAGAGCAAGGCCTCAAGATACAAGTAACAAGGAGAATATCGCACCACCTATGAGGTTCAATGCATCAGACAAAGGATAGGGACACCGATTTGAGGAACATAATAAGGAGCCCGTGCGGTGTTGGACTTGTGGAGGAGATCATCATAGGAGAGACTATCCATAGTACCAAAGTGGTAGGCCTAAGATATACAGTGCATAGGAGGCACAGATTGTTGGAGATGTTGGTCAGAGTATTCCACGTATCTATGCAGCATTGGATAACAAACAGGCAGAGCATCATGCATCTATCATTGAAATGGACGGTAAGCTTTGTGATCAAGTTATTTATATTTTGATTGACTCTAGATCTAATTATAGCTATGTTAGTCCTGACTTGGTGGATAAGTGTGGTTTGAGTAAGGAATTGCATGTAAAATCTTGGTTAGTGCAGTTGGCTACAAATATAAAGAAGTGATTTCATCATTGGGTAAGAGCTTGTGCATTTGACTTGAGTGGTATGCCTACCACAGCACATTTGAATGTATTACTGTTGAGTTCATACAGTATGTTGTTGGACATGGACTGGTCGTATCTTCGTGGAACCAAGGTGGATTGTTATGATAAATTCATTGAGTGTGTTGATGACAATGGGGAACCAAAATTCTTACAGGGTAAAAAGAAAGCTACATCAATTAAGATGGTGACAGTGATGCAAGCAAAGCGTAGCCACAAGAAAGGGTGTAAGTTATTTGTAGTGCACATTGATAGTGATAAGGGTGAGGAAGTTGAGGATATAGATGTGTTGAACAAGTACCCAGTTTTACAGCGGTTTCAAGGTGTATTTCCTGAGGACATTACATAGTTTCCACCTTACAGGGAGGTAGACATTTCTATTGAGTTAGTGTCAGGAGCAGCTCCAGCGTCAAAAGCACCTTACAGGATGAGCACACATGATTTGGTTGAGCTAAAGTTGCAACTGAAGGAAATATTGGACAAGGGGTACATTAGGCCAAGTGTATCACCATGGAGCGCACCGGTATTGTTTGTGAAGAAGAAAGATGGAACACTCAGATTATGCATTGACTACAAGAAGTTGAACAAAGTGACCATCTAGAACAGGTTCCGGTTGTTGAGGATTGATGACTTGTTCAATTAGCTGAAGGGAGCAACAGCGTTCTCCAAGATCAACTTGAGATCCAGATATCATCAGGTACACATCAAAGAGGAAGACATTTACAAGACTGTTTTCCAGAATAGGTACGAACATTATGAGTTTGTCATTGTTCTATTTGGCTTAACTAATGCTCCAGCTACATTTATGTGTTTGATGAATAGTGTGTTACGTACATATTTGGATAAATTTGTTATTGTATTCATTGATGATATACTAGTATATTCTAAAAATGAGGAAGAGCATACCAAACATTTAGCATCATCGTTGAGGTTGTTGAGAGAGCAGCGGTTGTATGCTAAGCCCATCAAGTGTAGTTTCTTTCAGATTGAGGTACACTGCTTGGGGCATGTTGTCTCCAAGGAGGGCATTGCAGTAGATCCAGATAAGATAAGGGTCATCATGGAGTGGGTAGCTCCTAAGAATGTAGATGAGGTGAAAACTTTCATGGGTTTGGCAGGCTACTATAGGAGGTTCATCAAGAACTTCTCACATATTTCTTATCTTATCACATCATTATAGAGGAAAGGTAAGACGTGAATGGACTGAGGAATGTGAGGCTAGCTTTGAGCAACTTAAGCAGTTGTTGACACATGCACCAATGTTACAGATTGTAAATCCGGACGAAGAGTTTGTGGTATTCATAAATGCTTGCAAGAGAGGGCTTGGTGGAGTCATTATGCAAGGTGGAAAAGTGGTATACTATGAGTCCCAGAAACTAAACGAGCACGAGCAAAACTATCCCACACATGATTTGGAGTTAGCAGCGATCATACATGCATTGAAGATGTGGAGACACTATCTTCTTGGCAGGAGATTTGTACTTATGAGTGATCATATTGGATTGAGGTATTTGTTTGATCAGCCGAATCTGAATGCCAGGCAGGCTAGATGGTTGGCCACGATTAGTGAGTTTGATTTTGAGATCTGATATATCAAAGGTAAAGAGAACAAAGTGGTCGATGCTCTTAGCAGGCAGATATAAGTAAATCACTTAGCAGCTATGAGCTCCTATGGGACAGATTTACAAGATAGGATCTTGCAGGCAGGTCAACAGGATGTCAGATATATGGATATTGTGCACAGGTTGCATCAGAGCACTAGTACAGGTACAGGTACAAGTACAGGTATAGGTGATGGTATAGGTACAGGGGATGGTACAGGTGCAGGTGCATAGGATATGGATTATTGTCTTACGGAAATTGGATTGGTCAAGTTCTGAGACAAGATATATGTGCCAAATAGCAGTGAGCTCAAGAAGGTGATCTTGAGGGAGTTTCATGCGAAACCATATTCGGGTCACCCAGGGTATCAAAAGACACTGACAGCAGTGAAGAAATTTTATTATTGGCTGAATTTGAAGAGGGATGTAGCAGAGTTGGTGGCTAGATGTTTTGATTGTTAGCGAGTGAAAGCAGAATGTAAACATCCAGGTGGACTGCTACAGTCGATTGCGACTCCAGAGTGGAAATGGGAAGTCATTTCCATGGACTTCATCACAGGGTTGCCGAAAACAGTGAGACAACATGATTCCATCATGGTTATTGTGGACAGGTTGACAAATGTTGCACACTTCATTCTGGCTAAGTCTACATTCTCAGCTAGCGATGTAGCACAGGCATTCATCAGAGATGTAGTCAGATTGCATGGTGTTCCAAAGAAGATTGTGTCAGACAGGGATGTGAAGTTCACTTCCAAGTTTTGGAAGGAAATGTTTTCATATTTAGGCACAGAGTTGGCCTTCAGCACGGCTTATCATTTGCAAATAGATGGAAAAACAGAAATGGTCGACAGGATATTGGAGGACATGTTGAGGATGTATGTCATGCATCTGGAGCGGAAGTGGGAAGAGTATCTCCTTTGGTAGAGTTCGCGTAAAAAAATGGGTATCAGGAATCATTGAGAATGAGTCCTTTTGAGGCATTGTATGAGCGGAGTTGTAACACTCCCATCAGTTGGAGTGATCCGGTTAGCAGGGTGTTGATTGGATTAAATATGTTAGCAAACATGGAATAGGAAATGCAAGTTATAAAGAGGAATCTAAAGGCAGCACAAGATAGGCAGAAGAGTTGAGCAGATCGGAACAGGTTGTTCGAGTTCTAGGTTGGGGAACAGGTGTACTTGTACATCAAATTGAAGAAGAGCTCCCTATGGATTGGATCTTGTGCCAAACTGACACCACAATTTTGTGGACCCTTCACTATCATTGAGAGGATTGGGCCAGTAGCCTATCGACTTACACTGCCTCCAACAGTGAAAGTCCACGATGTATTCCATGTATCTTTGCTTAAGAAGTATGTTACGAATGTTGATCATGTGATTGACTGGTTTGTATTGCAGATGGAACCAGATGGAGAATTCCAACTGGAGCCTTAATGTATATTGCAGAAAAAGGTGCTCATGCTACGGAATCGAGCAATCGAGCAAGTTAACGTGCAATGGAAGCATTTTGGGTTCGATGAAGCTATATGAGAGATGGCGGATTAGATGCGGGCTATGTATCCTTCCTTGTTTGCTTGTTGAGGCAAAGCAGTTTTGGCTTGGTATTTTGATATATGCTTTGGTATATGTTTTGATGATGTTGGTTTATGTGCATATGTATATGGATGTAAATACCGCCATGAGTTGTGTTATAAAGCTCCACTATGCGGTATGTTGTTATGATGTCATGTTATTATGTTGTTATGTTGGTTTGCTTTTAGCAGGGTGATCATTGTAAATATTGCATAGAGCTAAGTTATAAAGCTCCATCGGCGGTATATATTTTGCTTACAACAGTTTTGTGGTGATAGGTGTTATTGCACACCAAGGATGGTGTTCCCCCAAGGAGGAGGGTTCTGTAACAACCCTAGTGAAAATTCCAAGCTCAATGTTGGGCAAAATCCTAGTGATGGTGATCACTTGTGATTGTTTATGGCTAAGGAAATTGGCAAAGGCAATGGCTAAGGCTTTGGAAAGGCAAAATGGCATTTTTTACACAATTATTTATGAAAATAATGGAAATTAGGAGAAAAATGAGGTGAAAGGTCACAAGTTGCATGTGAGGAGGAAAATGAAGAAAATAGAGGCTTCTTTCATAAAAAGGTTTTTGAGGATCAATTGGTAAATTTTTGTTAGTCCAGTTTTGGAGTTCTCTCATACTCTTGGAGACTTAGAGTTTTCTTGGAGCACTATTGGTGGGTGTGACATACTTGGATTCTTGGAGCAAGAAGACAAAGGAAGAGTAGGAAAGCGCAAGAAGGCATCGAGATCAGCAACTACATGAGATTTGTTTGTCGATACCGAGTTGCATGAATGTTTCCTTCACTAGTTTCGGCATGCATGACACATGCATTTGGTTTCTTGGTTGTGATCTATCATTGGCATGGAGATTTGCCTGGATTGACAGTGGATTACCTAGCCTTGCGATTTCCTCGACAGCGATGGTGATTGTGGGTTTACTTTCATGGTTTGTTTCTGGTTGGTTCTCATGTTTCCTTAGAATGGGTTGAATTACTAGTTCCCATAGCCTTGGTTGGACAAACGCCATGGAGCCCTGTAATGGCTTGGGTTGAGTTACTAGTCTCGTAGTCTTGGTTGGACAAACACTTTGGAGTCTTTGGTGGGTTAAGTTACTAGTCCTGGAGCCTTGGTTGGACAAATGCTCTAGAGCCCGACGACAGTTGTGGGTTGAGTTACTAGTCCTAGAGCCTTGGTTGGAACAAATGCTCTAGAGCCTTGGATGCTTGGGATAGAGACCAATCTGATGATGGTTTTGTGATGTCTGACCGTGAGGTGGAATCATTGTTTGATGGGTTGAGGTGGATGGCCTCTGGAAGCCCTGGATGGTTTTTTATTGATGTGTTCTATGAGATCCCACATTCATGCTTGGAATATGGCACGGGGGTGAATGGCTAAAGAGAGATTTGGCTCAGCCATTCTACAGTCGGGTGGAACGTGGAAGTCCCATCCCAGGTTTGGATTTTGCATCATTAATGAAAGGTTATTTCTCCTTGTATTTCTATGATCATTTTGATGGATTATATGTGGTCTATATGACTGTACTTTCATGAGTATTTTCTGCTGCTATTATGTTGGTTATGTATGTGTTTTATGACAGTAGCCATGTGTGGCTCTCATCATGTTTTTACTTGTAATTGAATGATCAATGTATCTATGACCTAATGGATAGAATGACAGTTGATGTGTTGAGGCATCAATGGCTCTTAGCGATTCTTAGCTAAGTACGAGACCCCTATGCTTAGAACTGTTTATTACACCTGTAGATTACACATTTGAAATATGTTTGACGAAATACCTATCATGGCTAGTAGGGGTCCAGCCAAGGTCTTGAACGAGTATTTGCTTTAGTACTGTCATTTCCATGTTATTTTACTGATTTGAAGAGATGGTTCAATTCTAGGAAGTGACCTGGGCTCTGGGCCTGAAAAAGTGGCCCAAATCATAGAGTCATTGGCATAGCACTTACAGTTTTGGTCTCTAATCGCTGGCAGGTAAGCCTCTGAGAGTGATTTTGGGTTTCTAGTCGCACTCATGCTTATAACATGGGAGCGACTAAGGCTTAAGTTGCCCAAAAGTTCAGTGGGACCCCAAAGTAAGTTGTCTAAAGTATTGGATTGGTTCCTAAGGGTCCTGTAGCTGATGATTAATGTTTGTATGGTGTGTTTATGTCGGTTCCACTTCCTTAACGTGACTTAGGAGGTCGAATCATATCATAGTGACCTCTTGTCGCATGTTTACCCCGACTGGCCGGTTGCTTGGGTAGATGTGGGAGGAGGGTGTTACTATCTTGTGTCTTGTGACCAAGATGATTGCATTTGTAGCATACGACATTTTGATCCATCAGTGGATCAAATGGATTGTAATTCCAATTAACAAATCCATGAGTATTTCCAGGTCTATGGTCATCCTTTGTATATCCATAATACTTTATGTTTCTTATATATTTGTTTCTTTCATTGATTTTACAATGAATTGCTTTATGTCCAAGGTTTCTACAAGAAAAACAGCGACCAAAAAAATATACCTGGTGGGATAGGACCTTCTCGGTGGCTCAATTTTCCTAAATTTTGGTCTTTTGTTCCAGTTGGTGGTGGCATGTTCATGTTGTTGTTCAACTCCCTTTTGTTTGTTGTTTTCACCTTTCAAAGCATTGGCATAGCTTCTAGACTTCTCTTCATTTTCCCTTACTAGTGGTTTTGTGTTTGCTTTATCCATGATTTGTCGTTTTTAAATTGTTGTCATAACCAAGTCTTGTCTTATCAGTGGGTGGTCTTTGTTTGCTAATCATTTCATCTAATCTTTCAGTACTTTCAAATTTCAAGTAATCATTTAACTTTGTTGTCAACATCAACTCCTTTCTTGTGTGATCCAATTATGTTTTCAATTCCTCATAATCTTTGGCTTTATCTAACTACTCGTTCAGATTGTTAATTGTCTTTTCAAGCTCGTGATTCTCTTCTTCGCACCTTTTTAGTTTGCCATTTAGTTCTCTACTTTTGTTTCTGAGCTTGATACTTTCTTCTTCAACATACTTCAAATTTTCTTCAATATCTTCCTATTCAGTTTTTGTATCATCTTTGATTCTTCAAAAGGTGTCTAGTTCCATATTTGTTTCTTTTGCATCAGAGTTAATCTTCTTGTTTATGAACTCTTCTTTAGAATCAATATCATTCGTTTCAAAAGTTTTATGGTTGCTATTATGGGCTTCTTGAGTTATGAAGAGAACTTCCCTTGCATTACCTTCTTCTCCATCACTTTGATTTGAAGAATTGTTTTCATCTTTGGAGCAAAGACTCTTTTTCTTAAAGAAGCTTTTATTTTCTCCAAAATAACATCCCTTAACATAGTGTCCTATTTTACACAATCGAAACATTTAAAGGGTAACTTACCTTTGTATTTTTTGGTTCCCCTTTTTAGCTTCTTTGCGAAATTTGCTTCTTCTTCATTTGATTCATCCCCTAGTCTTCCTTCTACCTTGTTTATTCGTTCATTGTCTTCTTCAAGGCCTTAATGGCTGCTTCTCTGTTTGGTTTCCCATCCTCTGTATATAAGTTCTCATTTCATATGGGTGCCATGTAGTTCATCCATCGTCATTTTGGTCAAACCCTCGATTTCTTCTATGGTAGATACCTTGGTATGATATCTCAAAGGAAGCAATCTCAACGATTTCGTATTGTCAAGGATTCTTGGACTTCTAATCCTCTAATAGCATTGACAACTTCATCTACTCTAAGTAAATAGGTTGCAATATCTTCTAATTCATTCATTTTCAAATTGTGTTGTGTCATTGAAGCTTGACCTGTTTGACCTTTTGATCTCCTTCATAAATACTTTTAAGTTTATCCCAAACTTTTTTATGTGTTGCACCCCATCACCTTGGTCTTAACGGTTCTTGACAATCCACATGTGGTAACATGATGAGTCTTTGAATTACAGCTAAATATTTTCTTCTCATCATGATGAGTTGGAGGATTTTTTGGAACTTTGTCATCGTTAACAGTAGAGAGGGAGACATCCACACCTAAAGCTTTCAAGTAAATTTCTATGTTATTGCTCCATAGTGCATAATCATTTCCATCAAACACTTGAATTGTGTTTGGAGAGAGGTCTTTTGTTTTATCCATATTTGTTCGTGTTCTTCCTTCCAGTGATTATACTGTTTTGAAGGTAACATACTCTAATACTAATTGTTGGAATTATTACCAATACTGGGAGGAGGCATTGAATCAGTTTTTGACACTTTTAACAATCATTTAAAACTTCAAAGACAACATGCAAATAATACTTATCAACAACACATTAATTCATGCACGAAACGTATCTTAAATAGTTTCAATATTTACAAATACCAACTTGAAAGAGGCAACAACCCCCTAGTTTACCAGCACCTACTAAAAGGAGGCACCAACCCCCTAATTTATAGGCTTCAACCTGAAAGAAGCTACAACTCCCTTAATTTGCTCCAGCCTACCACCCTCGCTTTAATAAAGAGAAATAAGGGCTCTTGTACCAAAAATATTGGCCCTCTCACCTACGCTGCACAAGAGAAAAAGCTACAGTAGTGCAGGTTGTCCAAAGCACAGGCCTTATCTTGGTGGAATTATTTCTTCGGGAATTAAAAATCTCATAAAGTTTTCAGTGACTACCGCTACAGATTATTCTAAGCACATAATTCTTAAAACCTTTTGTTCTTTTCTGCAGTAGATAACATAAAATAAATAACACTAAAAAAGACAGAAAGAACTAAGCCGTACAACTCTTAAAATCCATCGAACGGTTGCCATACCATTAATCCAAAAGATTATTCCATGCCAAACAATAAGACTTTAATTGGGCCTCGTCCTTGTGTTTAATCCTTCATGTTGAGCATCTAGAATCCAGCTCCCTCAACATTGTGTTCCCTAAAGGCATGGGAGAGGACGAGGGTGAAGCAAAGGCATGAGATTCAGAGCTATTAAGGAATCGCAGGGGTATAGCAGTAAGAGATTGCACAAGGTACATCTCACCAATAAGCCAAGGAAAGGGATATAATTCTCACATAACCTTGAGGGCAAACAAATGATAAAAACGTATGTTACGTTTAGGGTAGAAAAGAAAAAAGTATTTTTGATATTGCTTTCTCCCTGTTTTTTTGTTAACCCGGTATCACTCAGGTGTTCCCTGTGGGGATGAGGGCCATCCCCATTCCCAAGCACATGCTAAATCCCAAGACAAATGGGATGCACGCTTTAGAGATTAATTTATTGTCTTGGCATGATCATTTTTACCATTTAGTTCAAGTGTTGGGCATGTTGCCTAGCAAGTAGATATATTCTAGGAACATATGCACTACCTACAGATTAATTTTCTTAATTTTGACAAAATTTCTTGTATGCAAAATCTTGGGCATGATCATTTTTACCATTAGTACGAAGCGTTGTGCATACCTAGCAAGTAGATATATTTTGAGAATATCAATTTATTCAGAAAGAGTTTTATTTTCTTGAAGACAAAAAAAAAAAACACTAAAAGAATATCCCTTTCTGGTAGTAATCTTGCCAAATCCACCATATATCAATCTAACAAATTACTCTTTTCCCGGCAGACTCAGGACTTCCCTCCCGGATAGGACAGTTTAGCAAAGGTTTCAACAGTTATGATATTTCTATCTAGAGGCGATGAATATATATCATAATTTGCCAGTGCTCTGTACGTGACATTTCAAGACTGTATTTGTTTTTAATCTTTCTAAAATGTATACTGTTAGTTGAATTTTTTTGAATAATTTTAAATGAAGAAAAAAGTCTTGCTGTAGACATACGTAGGCTGCTTCTAGGAGTGGAAAAAATACATTAAAAAGGTCACTGTCAACCTTCCCAACCTAACAAAGAATTCGAGAGCATGAACTACAAATCAAGATTTGTTGTGAGATGTTCTACAGAATATAGAAAATCCCCATACATGTTCACCACCACAAGCAGTGTTTCCAATAGCAAGCACTTCATGTACACCATACACAGCCTCATGCTAAAAAGTACAGGATCCACTAATTGAAGCCCAAAATTTGCAGAGATTTATTAATCCAATTATCAATATTAATGAGACCATTTCACAAGTCAAATACAGCAACATGTGTCAACCAAAAGTAACTGCATTAATCCGTTGCTAATACAATGGTATTGCTAAACACAATGAATTGATGCATGTTTAAGCATCTTTACTTGGCTTAACTAGTAATTAAAAAAATTTGTGATTGCAAATATTGATTGTTTCAACCAGAAACCTCCCTCAAATAAGAATGGAGGAAGTTAATAATCAAGATATCCCCTTTGCCAAATGGATAATAGCACTAGAAAAGGAAAACTTGCATACAAAATGACCATCAGCTTGTAAAGCCAGCAACCTCAAGATACATGGTGCATCAATTGAGGCTTTCAAGCACTGACTTCAACCATCTCCTGCTCTACAATATTTTCTGTGACTGGATAGTATTTGAAATGAAGTTCACCAACATCATCACCAGACAACTTCTTCCAACCTTGAGGACCCACATAGTACACTGAAGGCAAGAACATTCATTATCCTAAAGATCATAAAGAAATTACATGTATAATCAAAAGATACATATCTAAGTCTGTCAAACAACAAAATGCTACATACCACTTGCCACACCCCCACTGGCACCATCACGAAATGTTGCATGGTATATAGAACGGCGAGCTAGTTCTGCAGCTTCTTCCACTGGCATATCCCAGCGATACCTGTGTTTGTGATCATAAGACAAATAAGAATCAGTACAAAATTACAAATTAAACTTCCAACAATCAAAGTTAAGCAGAACTTTAAAAATTGCTGGCAAGCCCTACCCGCTGTCCAGGACACCATAGGCATATGGTGAACCAGATCCAACAGAAAAACGTGTTCCCTTAAGTCTTCCTCCTTCACTGTCTACATAATATAGACCAGGGCCCTGTAAATTTAAAGACAATAATAGAGCATTATTATTCATGTTGGCACATGATACAGAAAGTTGCAACAAATAAGAAAATCAAATTTTCCATTACCGTTTCATCCCATCCAGCAATCATTGTGCCTACTGACAGGCCCATTCCTCGGTATGAGTACAGGATATTAGCCAACAATTTAGATGCACCTGTCACTGATATTCTCCGCTTGTTTGCCAGCTCGTGCAACCGACACTGTTATGAGAAACAATGAAATCATATATCAATTATAGGTAAAATACTGTAATACCTTCAGGCTAATGCAGAACAAGGATTCCTACAACTAAACAAGGAGTAAGCAATCATCAAAATGCATTAACATCACGGAGCTCAGTTTGAAGATGGTGAATCCCAGAAAACACTTCATAATATTAAAAATTAGATCATTTCTCCCCCAATGAGTATCAACTTCAAGCAATTCAGAACGCATCTGGAATCCAGTAGAGATCATTTAGCCCCAACATTTTTTTCCAAATTTGATACGTTTATAACACATCCATAACAGCATGAATAATAGCCAAATCTTGAGGCATCCTTTGTTAAAAACAAAGAAATTGGTAAATTGTAATCAAAGTGGCCAAAATATCAAGTATACATGATGCCCGCTAAATTTGAAAGCTAATTGACACAACAGAACTGCTACAATTATAGGCTCGACATACCCATATTATCGAAACATGCCTTAACTGGTGGAAATTTAGGTCATCAACTTTTTTCTTTTAAAGACAATGTGCATTAAAGGAAATGCTTGTGACCATGAATCCCATCAAATAAGGGCCACTATGTTTCTTATATATTCTAAAACAAGTGGTGTGACACTGACAAAGGATTTAGGCCCCATATCACACAGTGTGATTGTGATGAATCCATGCAATTGCACCTTTATATTGTTCCATAAAAATAAAATATCCATCTTCATAACATTTTCAAGGCCATATGGCTGGTGACATCCATGAGGCATCACCAGAAAAGAAGAGAAAGGAGTGTTGTTGGGCGTTGAGCTGTGTTAATTTTAGTTAACAATGGTATGTTCTATGCTTAGAACAATTACTTCAATGTCCTTTAGCAGCCCAATGACAATTTCCAATTTAGTTTTCCAATAGCAATCACATTAACCATAAATCATATTGACAGTAACTATAAATAGAACATGAATAACAAAATGCAAAAGACAAGCCAAGACGAGAACACCAGATTTGGCGGATGCCAAGGAAAAACCTCAAAATGGGGAAAACCCTTTGATGAATTCTTCTTATTGTTATATCAAATGTTCAGCAAAGAGAGAGAGTACAAAAAGTCAAAATTGACTTGCCAAATCAAAATCAAAACAGCCCTGACAAATCTGCAATCAACTGCAGTGAAATTCAGCCCTAACAATAAAGTCAAAGATGGTCAACACAGCAGAAAATCATCCTCTTTGGAGCTCAGTCAAAGGCAGTCAAACTCAACCTTCAGCAGTGGTCAAAGTCAGCCCAAAACAGTGACAAATCTGCGGTCAAACTTGGTCAACCTGAAGTCAACCTATGGTGAACGTAGGTTAGACAGCCCAGCGAATCTCAGTTTCTATGCCAATCAATTTGGCCTAGTCAAATAGAGTCAAACCCTCCAAAATTACAGTCAAACTTGGTCAAACAGTCCTTGGTCAATGCTGGTCGAACTTCAGTCAACTTCTGAAATTTTCAGCCCTGTACTTCTGTCTAGAATTCATCCTCTTTGCCACACATGTGAGTGCGAAGATATGCCCAATAATTGTACGAACCAATGAGAGGAGAGAGAAGAATGTGTGAGTGAATGACAGTGGTAGTGAATTACATTTATACAAGTCATTGAGGGTGAAGTGACATGTCCATTGGGCTTCATGAGCCTACATGCTGATGTGGCCGACCTTGACAATTTGCACATGTGTGGGCATAAATTAAAAAACGCATTTTTGTTTGTCTGGATTTGATTATCTTTACATCAATTTTGGTCCTCTCAAAAAGAGGAATTCAACGCAAACATCATCTCTATCAAATCAGTGGTCCAAAGTGGAATTTGGCCCTAGTTGCCAATTTTAACACTCCCTCTCAACTAGAGAGAATTCCACCTGCCAATCCATCCATCATCATCAATCATCATGCCATCCTATCGTCATGTACCATCTTTGTATCTCGTTTCAACTCTGCTGAACACATATAGATAATGAAGATGAATCGATCAGAGTGAGTCACAAGACCTTACCAGTCTCCACTGACAAAGTCAGTCCAACGGTAGAACCCCAATCAAATTTGATCCCAGATCAAGTTGTTGAACACCATGCATCCTAGACATAGGTAGTACGGCAGTACACAATGCATACATCTATAGTGCTATGGTCCCTATCCACTTTTCCCAACTCATTGGCCAAATGAGAGATACTTCCCATGAGTCCCAGACTACAAGGGTGGGATGTATGATGGGGCATCCGCAAGAGAAGGTGAACCACTCATCCTGTTCATATGCCATAGGAGAAGGTGAACCGGTCATCCTATGCATATATCATCAATCGTAAGGGAAAGTGAACCATGGGATGTATGATGCGACATCCGCAAGAGAAGGTGAACCACTCATCCTGTTCATATGCCATAGGAGAAGGTGAACCGGTCATTCTATGCATATATCATCAATCGTAGGGGAAAGTGAACCACTCACCCTACACACATGTCAGCCATCATAGGGTATCACAAGGGAGGGTGAACCACTCACCCTATGATCGCCTAAGTCACCTGACACGGGGATTCGGGATTCGTGATGTCGGATTCGGACACGTTGACCCCCCGGAACAGGACACGTAGAATTCGTTATATATATATATATATATTAAAAACTACATATTTCTTACACAAATTTTAATTAATGTTACAAATTCATTGATTTCAAACATAGATCTTCATCTATAGCTATTAGCATGCATAGTACATACAAAATTCAAATACATGTCAATCTATTATCTATTTCTTATGCTTGGCCCTCTTGCCACCACGAGAAATGTCTAATTTTTTAGTCTTGTTGGAAAATTAGGATCTTTGTCATTAATATCACCCTCTAAGCATTAATATCCAGAGGTATCTTTGTCATTACCTCTGTATCTGTATAGGGATCTTTGTCATCAATATCACCCTTTAAGCATTAACATAAGATAGAACAAGCATAACATGTCAAGTCAAGATTTTGTTTGAGCGATGCATACATTTTTAGGAGGGTCATGATACAGGAGTTTGACAACCAATGTCACTAACATCAAGGTACATAGAGGGATTGGTGCTCTTGATTAAATACGAGTTCCATACCCTAAAACATGACAAAATTCAATGGAAACATTGCAATCCCCCAATCCTAAAATCCTGAAAAGCTAATAAGTCAGCTGGATTTTGAATGAAATCTAAAATTCTACTTTCTCCATATGAAATCCAATGAGGCCAGAACCACTCTCAAACATCTTGAGTCATTTCATGGTAATGTTAAAAATTTAAGTAAAAGGATGAAAATGAAGATTAAGGAGAATGTCACTTTTACTTTAAGAATTTAACATTACCATGAATAGCATATCAATACTAGGGCCTAGACTCGATCATTAAGCTGCCAAAATGCTTGCCAAATGAAAATATGCGTCGCTGTAATGACCAAATGCGGCCTTTTCATACCCGCGCAGGTCACTTTTGCTGCCTAACGAGTCCTAGAAAACAGGACACGATTTCCAAAATCATGACACGCTGGGGGATTCGACATGTCAAAATAGGACACGACGTGTCATCTTTTTTGGACACGAATTTCAAGAGAATCGTGTCGGACACGACGGATTCGTGGGCCCTATAGAACGAATCCGGTTACTTAGATGATCGCTTATAGCTCCTGTTAGATCCCTATAATATTAGTGATCCCCCCATTACTATTGTCGTTGTATCCCTTATTATTATGATTGTGCCCCTATTGTCCCCGTATTGTTATTATTGTGCCCCATAGAATCCCTCTATTATTATTTTTGTGCCTTTATATTATTATTGTTAGGTCGGCTTGGTTATATTGTGACCCCGTAGACTCCTATATATAGAAAAGAGGTTTTGTCATTTGAATCATCCAAGAATTGTTCATTTGTGTAATGTAAAGGAGATTGCCCCCTCGAAGAGGCTGAATTCTAAGGTGTTGATCTATCTTTTCTATCTTTTTGTGAGCTGGTTTCATAACATTTGGTATCGGATCTTTGGATTCTAGGGTTTCGCTGCTCCAAACAGGTCATCGTGTCATTTTCTCTATAATTTTTTTTCTACGACGTTTTAGAAGCTAAAAAAAACCCATTTGGGCCAAAATAGTTCTAAACTCCGGGTCCAAATTCCAGAGCTTTTCTCGCTATATTTGCGGAGATATGATGTGAGGAAGTCAGTGTTTTTCCAAACTCCCGAATTACATTCCAAACAAGTGACTTGGGGAAAATCGTCATAACTTTTGTTTTGAGGATCAGATTGAAATCTCGTAAGAAGTTTCAGAAAGACGATGGCCTCTAGTTTTTTGTGTATCAGTTTCAGGTACTAAGGTCGAAACAATGACATGTGGCACGTCGTACAAGTTTGCTCTACTAAACTAGTCTATAATCAGGTCACCGTGGGAGATTTGGCCTAACGTTTCCTTGGAGAATCCAATTTTGATCAGACTAGTGGCATTATTAAGAGGACGTAGAGTGCTACTGCAGATCACGATTTCAGAACTGGGAGATCCAAAATTACAGAGGTACATCCGATTCAATATCGAGCTCCTACAAGTGAAAAAAGGTGTGTATTTTTTAAATTTTCGCATAAGCTTGGTTTGAAAAATTAGTTTGAAGGAATTCAAAGGGCATAGTGAAGCATTATCCCCGAAGAAAGAAAATGGAAACACCTAGTAAGCAACCTAAAAGCTCTAGCATGATTCATGAAGAAGATGAAGAAATGCAACATGATATATCAATATCACGAAACCAAGTGCAACAAATTTCACTCGCACAAAAGGTAACAAAAAATAAGATGGATGGTTTAAAGAAAGACGTAGAAGCTAAGATGGATGGTTTAAAGAAAGGCATAGAAGCTAAGATGAATGACTTGGAAGCTAAGATGGACGGCGTGGAAATTAAGATGGACGACGTGGAAGCAAAGATGGATGGCATGGACGCTAAGATGGAAGCTAAGATGAATGGCATGAACAATAAGATGGAAGAATTGAAGATAAATTTGAATAATTTGCTACAAGAAATGGTCACTAATGGTGAAAAGGTAGTAAAGGAAACTCATGATGAGAACAGTATAAATGTTAATCATGATTTCATAGACTCTAATGTTGGATTGAAGACCCACCATGTTCCAAAAATCGATATGAGAAAGTTTGATGGCAAAGATCCCGGAACATGGATACTATAGATGGAGCAATTTTTCGATCTCCATAATGTGCAAAACACACAAAAGGTATGTATTGCAACTTTATATTTGGAACCAATTCAATTTGTATGGTATCGATGGCTTTGCTCTCGTAAACAAATTGTCACTTGGGCAATTTTTACGGAAGAAATGATAGCACATCATGAGGATACAAAAAGCAACACTTTTTTTAGCCAATTGATAAATCTCAAACAAAAGGGTTCAATGAAGAAGCACATTGAGGACTTCCAAAAATTGAACATTAGGGTAAAATATATTCCAGAGGAGCATAGGATTGATGTGTTCATAGGGGCTTTAAAGGACAATATCCAACATGAGGTTCGTCTTTGGAAACCTGATTCATTGGAGAAGGCATTCAGGTTATCAAGAAAAAATGGAAAGGAAAATTATGGCAACCAGGAAGCCTACCACTCACAACTATAAAGATGGAAGTGTTGCTACCCCTAGCCTTCCACAACCTACAAGGTTGACACCACAACAATTGGAAGAAAACAAAGCAAAAGGGCTTTGTTACAGTTGTGATAGCAAATACACTAAAGGTCATAAGTGTGCTAAGAAGAAATTATTCTACATAGATTGTGAAGAGGAGGAAGAAAAGGAACAAGAAATGTCAAAAGAAGAGGATATACTCCAAGAGCAAATCCTAGACAAAGAAGAAATGAATCCGACCATATCTTGTAATGCATTGACTGGAATTACCACTCCTCAAACTATCAAGATAGAAGGACATATCAAGAAGAAAAAGGTAATAGTGTTGATTGATTCCAGAGGTACCCATAATTTTATTCATTGTAAGATAGCAAAGGAATTGAATTGCTTTCTATATCGAGCACTAGAGTGTCAAGTGATGGTTGCAAGTGGAGGAAACATAAATTGCTCTAGAAAGTGCTATAATATCAAGTTATGCATGGGAGAATATGTATTGAATAGCCCAATGCTTTCCATTCCAATGGGTGGTGTTGATGTTGTACTAGGAGTCCAATGGCTACAATCCTTGGGTACAATAGCTTTTAATTTTCAAGAACTTTTCATGAAATTTTCCTTGGAAGGAAAGGAAGTTGAATTAAGGGGTATTGCAGGGAAACCGAGAAAGATAATTAGCTCTAACGGTATGACAAAGCTTCTAAAGAAGGAACAACAAGGTGTAATTGCACAATTATGTTCGCTAGAGGTTCCCACATCGAAATCATCTATTTCTCCAGATCTCCAAAAAGTCTTGGACAATCATTCCAAGGTATTTGAGACTCTCAAAGGTCTCCCACCTATTCGTGATCATGATCATGTTATAAATTTGATTCCAGCAAGTGTTCCTCCAAACATCAGGCCGTACAGATATCCCTACGCCCAAAAGAGTGAAATTGAATGTACGGTTGCAGAAATGCTAGAGGCTAGTATAATTCAACCTAGTCAAAGTTCTTTCTCTGCTCCAGTAGTATTAGTTCACAAGAAGGATAGATCATGGCGCATAGTCACAAGACCTTACCAGTCTCCACTGACAAAGTCAGTCCAACGGTAGAACCCCAATCAAACTTGATCCCAGATCAAGTTGTTGAACACCATGCATCCTAGACATAGGTAGTACGGCAGTACACAATTCCATCTATAGTGCTATGGTCCCTATCCACTTTTCCCAACTCATTGGCCAAATGAGAGATACTTCCCATGAGTCCCAGACTACAAGGGTGGGATGTATGATGGGGCATCCGCAAGAGAAGGTAAACCACTCATCCTGTTCATATGCCATAGGAGAAGGTGAACCGGTCATCCTATGCATATATCATCAATCGTAAGGGAAAGTGAACCATGGGATGTATGATGCGACATCCGCAAGAGAAGGTGAACCACTCATCCTGTTCATATGCCATAGGAGAAGGTGAACCGGTCATTCTATGCATATATCATCAATCGTAGGGGAAAATGAACCACTCACCCTACACACATGTCAGCCATCATAGGGTATCACAAGGGAGGGTGAACCACTCACCCTGTACATAGCACACCTATAGGGGAAAGTGAACCACTCACCCTATGATCGCCTAAGTCACCTGACACGGGGATTCGGGATTCGTGATGTCGGATTCGGACACGTTGACCCCCCGGAACAGGACACGTAGAATTCGTTATATATATATATATATATATATATATATATATATATATATATTAAAAACTACATATTTCTTACACAAATTTTAATTAATGGTACAAATTCATTGATTTCAAACATAGATCTTCATCTATAGCTATTAGCATGCATAGTACATACAAAATTCAAATACATGTCAATCTATTATCTATTTCTTATGCTTGGCCCTCTTGCCACCACGAGAAATGTCTAATTTTTTAGTCTTGTTGGAAAATTAGGATCTTTGTCATTAATATCACCCTCTAAGCATTAATATCCAGAGGTATCTTTGTCATTACCTCTGTATCTGTATAGGGATCTTTGTCATCAATATCACCCTTTAAGCATTAACATAAGATAGAACAAGCATAACATGTCAAGTCAAGATTTTGTTTGAGCGATGCATACATTTTTAGGAGGGTCATGATACAGGAGTTTGACAACCAATGTCACTAACATCAAGGTACATAGAGGGATTGGTGCTCTTGATTAAATACGAGTTCCATACCCTAAAACATGACAAAATTCAATGGAAACATTGCAATCCCCCAATCCTAAAATCCTGAAAAACTAATAAGTCAGCTGGATTTTGAATGAAATCTAAAATTCTACTTTCTCCATATGAAATCCAATGAGGCCAGAACCACTCTCAAACATCTTGAGTCATTTCATGGTAATGTTAAAAATTTAAGTAAAAGGATGAAAATGAAGATTAAGGAGAATGTCACTTTTACTTTAAGAATTTAACATTACCATGAATAGCATATCAATACTAGGGCCTAGACTCGATCATTAAGCTGCCAAAATGCTTGCCAAATGAAAATATGCGTGGTTGTAATGACCAAATGCGGCCTTTTCATACTCGCGTAGGTCACTTTTGCTGCCTAACGAGTCCTAGAAAACAGGACACGATTTCCAAAATCATGACACGCTGGGGGATTCGACATGTCAAAATAGGACACGACGTGTCATCTTTTTTGGACACGAATTTCAAGAGAATCGTGTCGGACACGACGGATTCGTGGGCCCTATAGAACGAATCCGGTTACTTAGATGATCGCTTATAGCTCCTGTTAGATCCCTATAATATTAGTGATCCCCCCATTACTATTGTCGTTGTATCCCTTATTATTATGATTGTGCCCCTATTGTCCCCGTATTGTTATTATTGTGCCCCATAGAATCCCTCTATTATTATTTTTGTGCCTTTATATTATTATTGTTAGGTCGGCTTGGTTATATTGTGACCCCGTAGACTCCTATATATAGAAAAGAGGTTTTGTCATTTGAATCATCCAAGAATTGTTCATTTGTGTAATGTAAAGGAGATTGCCCCCTCGAAGAGGCTGAATTCTAAGGTGTTGATCTATCTTTTCTATCTTTTTGTGAGCTGGTTTCATAACATTTGGTATCGGATCTTTGGATTCTAGGGTTTCGCTGCTCCAAACAGGTAATCGTGTCATTTTCTCTATAAATTTTTTTCTGCGACGTTTTAGAAGCTAAAAAAAACCCATTTGGGCCAAAATAGTTCTAAACTCCGGGTCCAAATTCCAGAGCTTTTCTCGCTATATTTGCGGAGATATGATGTGAGGAAGTCAGTGTTTTTCCAAACTCCCGAATTACATTCCAAACAGGTGACTTGGGGAAAATCGTCATAACTTTTGTTTTGAGGATCAGATTGAAATCTCGTAAGAAGTTTCAGAAAGACGATGGCCTCTAGTTTTTTGTGTATCAGTTTCAGGTACTAAGGTCGAAACAATGACATATGGCACGTCGTACAAGTTTGCTCTACTAAACTAGTCTATAATCAGGTCACCGTGGGAGATTTGGCATAACGTTTCCTTGGAGAATCCAATTTTGATCAGACTAGTGGCATTATTAAGAGGACGTAGAGTGCTACTGCAGATCACGATTTCAGAACTGGGAGACCCAAAATTACAGAAGTACATCCGATTCAATATCGAGCTCCTACAAGTGAAAAAAGGTGTGTATTTTTTAAATTTTCGCATAAGCTTGGTTTGAAAAATTAGTTTGAAGGAATTCAAAGGGCATAGTGAAGCATTATCCCCGAAGAAAGAAAATGGAAACACCTAGTAAGCAACCTAAAAGCTCTAGCATGATTCATGAAGAAGATGAAGAAATGCAACATGATATATCAATATTACGAAACCAAGTGCAACAAATTTCACTCGCACAAAAGGTAACAAAAAATAAGATGGATGGTTTAAAGAAAGACGTAGAAGCTAAGATGGATGGTTTAAAGAAAGGCATAGAAGCTAAGATGAATGACTTGGAAGCTAAGATGGACGGCGTGGAAATTAAGATGGACGACGTGGAAGCAAAGATGGATGGCATGGACGCTAAGATGGAAGCTAAGATGGATGGCATGAACAATAAGATGGAAGAATTGAAGATAAATTTGAATAATTTGCTACAAGAAATGGTCACTAATGGTGAAAAGGTAGTAAAGGAAACTCATGATGAGAACAGTATAAATGTTAATCATGATTTCATAGACTTTAATGTTGGATTGAAGACCCACCATGTTCCAAAAATCGATATGAGAAAGTTTGATGGCAAAGATCCCGAAACATGGATACTATAGATGGAGCAATTTTTCGATCTCCATAATGTGCAAAACACACAAAAGGTATGTATTGCAACTTTATATTTGGAACCAATTCAATTTGTATGGTATCGATGGCTTTGCTCTCGTAAACAAATTGTCACTTGGGCAATTTTTACGGAAGAAATGATAGCACATCATGAGGATACAAAAAGCAACACTTTTTTTAGCCAATTGATAAATCTCAAACAAAAGGGTTCAATGAAGAAGCACATTGAGGACTTCCAAAAATTGAACATTAGGGTAAAATATATTCTAGAGGAGCATAGGATTGATGTGTTCATAGGGGCTTTAAAGGACAATATCCAACATGAGGTTCGTCTTTGGAAACCTGATTCATTGGAGAAGGCATTCAGGTTATCAAGAAAAAATGGAAAGGAAAATTATGGCAACCAGGAAGCCTACCACTCACAACTATAAAGATGGAAGTGTTGCTACCCCTAGCCTTCCACAACCTACAAGGTTGACACCACAACAATTGGAAGAAAACAAAGCAAAAGGGCTTTGTTACAGTTGTGATAGCAAATACACTAAAGGTCATAAGTGTGCTAAGAAGAAATTATTCTACATAGATTGTGAAGAGGAGGAAGAAAAGGAACAAGAAATGTCAAAAGAAGAGGATATACTCCAAGAGAAAATCCTAGACAAAGAAGAAATGAATCCGACCATATCTTGTAATGCATTGACTGGAATTACCACTCCTCAAACTATCAAGATAGAAGGACATATCAAGAAGAAAAAAGTAATAGTGTTGATTGATTCCAGAGGTACCCATAATTTTATTCATTGTAAGATAGCAAAGGAATTGAATTGTTTTCTATATCCAGCACTAGAGTGTCAAGTGATGGTTGCAAGTGGAGGAAACATAAATTGCTCTAGAAAGTGCTATAATATCAATTTATGCATGGGAGAATATGTATTGAATAGCCCAATGCTTTCCATTCCAATGGGTGGTGTTGATGTTGTACTAGGAGTCCAATGGCTACAATCCTTGGGTACAATAGCTTTTAATTTTCAAGAACTTTTCATGAAATTTTCCTTGGAAGGAAAGGAAGTTGAATTAAGGGGTATTGCAGGGAAACCGAGAAAGATAATTAGCTCTAACGGTATGACAAAGCTTCTAAAGAAGGAACAACAAGGTGTAATTGCACAATTATGTTCGCTAGAGGTTCCCACATCGAAATCATCTATTTCTCCAGATCTCCAAAAAGTCTTGGACAATCATTCCAAGGTATTTGAGACTCCCAAAGGTCTCCCACCTATTCGTGATCATGATCATGTTATAAATTTGATTCCAGCAAGTGTTCCTCCAAACATCAGGCCGTACAGATATCCCTATGCCCAAAAGAGTGAAATTGAATGTACGGTTGCAGAAATGCTAGAGGCTAGTATAATTCAACCTAGTCAAAGTTCTTTCTCTGCTCCAGTAGTATTAGTTCACAAGAAGGATAGATCATGGCGCATGTGTCCAGATTATAGGGATCTCAACAAGCTCACTATTAAAAATAAATTTCCTATCCCTGTCATTGATGAATTATTGGATGAATTGCATGGATCAATTTACTTCACCAAGTTGGATCTTCGTTCAAGATATCATCAAATCAGAATGAAGACTGAAGACATTCCAAAAACAGCATTTAGAACTCATGAGGGTCATTATGAATTTTTGGTCATGCCTTTTGGCCTTACTGATGCACCTACATTTCAAGGTTTGATGAATTCCATTTTCAAACCCAGCCTTAGAAAATTGTTGTTAGTATGTTTTGATGATATACTAATCTACAGCAAATATTGGAAGGATCATGTCCAACATGTTGACATGGTGCTCAAACTATTGGAGGAGAAACAATTATATGCAAAAATCTCCAAATGTTTCTTTGGAGTACAAGAGGTAGAATATCTGGGTCATATTGTATCTCATGAAGGTGTTAAGGTAGACCCTAGCAAAATTAAAACCATTAAAGAATGGAAAATCCCCACATCCATAAAGCATCTACGAGGATTTCTTGGGTTGACAGGGTATTATCGCAAGTTTGTTAAGAATTGTGGAAGAATAGCAGCACCTCTAACAACATTATTGAAGAAAGATGCATTTTCATGGACTCCAAAAGCAACGAAAGCCTTTGAACAACTTTAAGAAGCAATGTGCCAAGCACCAGTCTTAGTGTTAAATTGGCAACTAGGGCCAAACTCCATGTGGATCAGCTTATTTATGACAGCTGATATTTTTATTGGATCCCTCTCGTCGAGAGGTGTAGGATTGATCCAAAGATCATCCGATTCCGATAAGTATTTATGGAGATATGAATTTATTTTGTTTATATAATTATTACCAAGCCGACCAGCAACTTGAGTAGGCTCAGAAGCCCAATAGACGTGTCTATTCATCATCTACGTTCTAGTATAAATTGGTGAGGATTTGAAGTCATTTTAACACACATTCTTGGTGTGTTCTCCTCCTCTCCACGTCTTGGGTTTTTGGAGAAGGAGGGACACCTAAAATATACATTTGCTGATGCCCTAGCCGCAGTAGCTGATGCCCTAGCCACAGTTCAGTTGTGCCCTAGCCACAGTGCAGATGATGCCCTAGCCGCAGGCTTATAAGAAGATCTAAATGCAGATAAGAGGAGACTTATGTGCAGCATGAATAAGCCCCTATACTGCTGTCCTAAAGAGGCTCCTATCTGCGGTGCTAAAGAGCCCTATCCACTGTTCCAAAGTGCCCTAACCGCAGGTCAAGAGATGCCCTAAATCCACAGTCTGTTGAGCCCTTATTCACAGCGAAACAGTGATCCTATTCCACAGCAACTGGAGCCTAATACGCAGCTAAGAGGAGGTTCTATACACAGCCAATACGGAGGCCCTAATACGCTGCCTGTAGCAGCCTAAACGCAGTCTACACACAGCATATATATACGCACAGCCTGAAGCACTTGTACACTGTCCACGCTGGAATGAAGACGCAGTCCACCCTTGGTATGACAATCTTCGTATTACATGGATAAGGTATGACTATATGCTGTTGTGGTATGCCTGTAGAATACCTGGTATAAGGATGACCATATCATGGATCTATTCTATAGATCACATGCCTATTTATAAGGAAAAGCTGTACCCAAGCTACTACAATCTAATAATCATTGTTGCAGTAATGATAAGGATATCAGAGATGGTCATCATGCTGTAGAACTCATTGGAGACCTGGTTGATATAATGAAATGACTGTCATAATAGAAATCTCTGTATAGCAATGAGAGCAGTAAACCAGTCATTGAGTACACATTAGATGGGTGCAGATCCTTGATGTTGAGATCAACACTGTGATATTTGGGTACAGCGTAACATGATGAATGGGCAGCGTGAAGATCATGAGCAGCATGTAGGATGCTGTGTGTTGGCGCTATACTGTAAGGTACAACAAATGAACGAGATGCAGAATGATGATAGGTGAAGGAGTCACCTTGAGAATCAGTTGAAGCAGAATGTCTTCAACTGATCTCATAATTATACGAAATGATCTATGCTAGATCTAGATAAGTCAAAGTATTGACTGCTGTTGTAAATGTACTCTCTCTCTCTCTTTCTCTGCTGAACTTTGAAGATAAAAGAAGATTTGATCAAAGGGTTTCCCCACACATTGTGGGGTTTGTCCCTGGCTCGCGCCATATCTTGTGTCCTCTTGTCTTGGCTTGTCTTCTGCGTTTTGTATTTATGTTCTATCTGCAGTTTATCGTAATGCTGATGTGATTGCTAACAGTGAAAATTTAAATAAATTGCTTAAGCATAGAACATACCTAAAATTTAACACTTAGCTACACCAGACTTCACAAAAACCTTTATTGTGGAATGTGATGCCTCAGGAAATGGAATCGGTGTTGTTTTAATGCAAGAAGAAAAACCCATTTCTTTCGAAAGTCGTCCAATCAAAGGAAAGTATTTACACAAAGCTATTTATGAGAAGGAAATGTTGGCAATACTACATGCACTTAAGAAGGGAAGCAAAAATGGGTCACAAAGATGTTGGGTTATGACTTTGAAATCATCTACAAAAAAGGGAAGCAAAATGTTGTGGCAGATGCAATCTCAAGAAAGGATGAGGATGTGGAAGCATTTATTTGCGCCATTTCTATTATCCAGTCAGATTGGATAAACAAAGCAAGGGATGAATGGAAGAATGACAAGGAAGTGTGGGCACTCATTCAAAAGATACAACAAGATCCCAGTACATCTGATACATTTATCTCAAAAAATGATTCGTTATGGTACAAGGATAGGGTATACCTATGTAAGAATTCCCAACTCAAACAAAAAATTCTTAGGGAATTGCACACCTCTCCCTTGGGAGGGCACTCAGGATTTCTAAAAACCTACCATAGGGTTAAGAAGGATTTTTTTTGGGATGGCCTTAAATCGGATATTCAAAAGTTTGTGGCAGAATGTTTGGTTTGCCAACAAAATAAAATTGACACAATTAAGACTACAGAACTATTACAACCTTTATCCATTCCAAGCCAACGTTGGGAGGAGGTCTCAATGGATTTTATCACAGGTTTACCCAAGTCCGAAGGAAAGAGTGTTATCATGGTAGTAGTGGACAGAATTACCAAGTATGCACACTTTTGTGCATTATCTCATCCATTTAAAGGGAGTACAGTTTCTACTGCATTTATGGAAACAATTCAAAAAGCTACATGGAAACCCAAAGATTACTGTAAGTGACAGAGATCCCATTTTCACTGGAAACTTTTGGACAGAATTATTTTCTTGTCTTGGTACTCAGTTAGCTCATAGCTCATCTTATCATCCTCAATCTGATGGGCAAACTAAGATCGTAAACAAATGTTTGGAAGGATATCTTCGTTGCTTTATATCTAAAAAACAAACACAATGGATCAAATGGTTGCCTCTGGCTGAATGGTGGTATAACACTTCCTTCCATACTGCAACAAAAATGACCCCATTTATGGCACTTTATGGATATCATCCACCATCCATCACATCATATTTAAGAGAAAATTCTAAGATTCAAGTAGTGGAAGATCACATCGAGTATCAGCAACAAGTTCTCCAACTATTAAAGGATAACCTCACCTTGGCATAGAATAGAATGAAACAGCAGGCAGATCAACATCACAGCGAAAGAAGTTTTGAGGTAGGTAATTGGGTATTCCTACGGCTACAGCCATATAAACAAATGTCCCTCAAGCAAGCTAAGAAGGATAACAAATAATCACCAAAGTATTATGGTCCGTACAAGGTGTTGCAAAAGATAGGTACTATGGCATACAAATTGGAGCTTCCTGCAGTTTCTCGAGTGCACCCAGTTTTCCATGTTTCATGCTTAAAGAAGGTTATAGCTGACAATCTTCCAGTTCAAACAATATTGCGAGAACTTGATGAGGAAGGAAAAATCATATTCGAACCTGAAGCAATGAAAGAAACAAGAACTCGATAGCTACGAAATAGATCAATTTTAGAGTATCTCATCAAGTGGAAGAACTTACCCGTTGAAGATTCCACATGGGAGGATGGGAATTTTATACAGAAGCATCCAAAACTACTCAAGCGTTGAGGACAACACTTTTTTGAAGGAGAGGGGCATATTAGGTCCCTATAATATTAGTGATCCCTGCATTACTATTGTCGTTGTATCCTTATTGTTATTATTGTCCCCATATTGTTATTATTATGCCCCATAGAATCCCTCTATTTTTATTTTTATGCCTTTATATTATTATTAGTAGGTCGGCTTGGTTATATTGTGACCCCGTAGACTCCTATATATAGAAAGGAGGTTTTGTCATTTGAATCATCCAATAATTGTTCATTTGCGTAATGTAAAGGAGGTTGCCACCTTGAAGAGGCTGAATTTTAAAGCGTTGATCTATCTTTTCTATCTTTTTGTGAGTTGGTTTCATAACAACTCCAAGAAGTACCTGAAGCCCGCAGGAGCTCCCAGAGCTCAATGTCCAACTCAAGTAGGACCCTAACAGGAGGGTCCTTCCACGACTCCAAGTCTCTCTCGAAAGGCTAATAATTTGACCTTCCCCAAGGGCTTCATGAGGATGTCATCAAGTTGCTCATCAGTCGTGATGTGTTGGATTCTTATTCCTCCTCGTTGTACCATATCCAAGATAAAGTGGTACCTGACAGCGATATGCTTGGAGTAGTCGTGGAACACGGGATTCTCTAAAAGGAAAATCCCACTCTAGTTGTCGCAATAGATCATGATGGTATCCAGCACATGCTCAAATAGCTCACTAAAGAGCTTCCTTAACCAAACAGCTTCACAATAAGCCATACTAGTTGCAATGTATTTGGCCTCGACAGTGCTTAAAGCAACCGATTTCTGCTTCTTGCTTATCCAAGAAATCGAAGCAGATCCCAATGAGAAGCAACATCCTAACGTGCTTTTTATATCCACCGCACTGCCAGCCCAGTCAACATCAGTGTATCCATGTAACCTCAAATTCCCGGCAGTGTATCTTAGCCCATAGCTGATTGTGCCACGGAGATACCTTAAGAGATTCTTAGCAGCAATCCAATGTATGTTGTGAGGCTCAACCATAAATTGACTCAACGTATTCACAGCAAAACATATTCTGGTCGGAGTTTACCAAGAACATCAGGGCCCCCACAAGTTATCGATACTCGGAAGGGTTTGCCAATCTAGGCCCAACAACACTTCCACACAGCTTCTTGAAGTTGACTTCCATCGGAGTAGACACAAACTTGCAATTGACCATCTCACATCTCTCTAGCAGCTTCACAATATATTTTCCTTAAGAAAGGAAAATCTCACATGGCTTTTGCTAGACTAGGAAATAGTGCACCAATCCTAGGTCCTTCATCTTGAATTTAGAAGTCAACTCCCTCTTACATTGATAAATGAGAGGGTCATCACCTATTAGAAAGAGATCATCAACATAAAGGACCAAAATGAGAGGTATGTCCTTTTCAACCTTGAAGTATAGGTTGGGATCAGCATAGCTCCTCGTGAATCCCAACTTCATAAGATAAGTGTCAAACCTCTCATACCAAGCCCTAGGGGCTTGCTTCAACCCATAGAGGCATTTCATCAACCTGCATACATGTGTCCTTCAATCTTGTACTTCGAACCCTTGAGGTTGTTCCAAGTATACTTCCTCCTTAAGCGAGCCATGCAAGAAAGCAGTCTTAACATCCATTTGATGTAGGCTCCATCCTTGAGTGGTAGCTAGAGCAATAATAGATAGGATAGTGGTATATTAGGAAACTGGTGCAAATATCTCGTCATAGTCCACTCCTTCCTTTTGTGAGAAGCCACGAGCTAGAACATGGCCTTATATTTTTCAGCACTTCCATCAACTCCATGTTTAATTTTGTAAATCCATTTAGAAGTGACCACAAACTTGTTCTTTGGTCTAGGCACCACATCCCAGACATCATTCTTCATGATTGATTTGTATTCCCCATTCATCGCATCTTTCCATGAGCGTGCATGGTTCAACTTGAACAATAGTACTCATAGAAGCCAAGTACCCTCGATCCCTGTTCAGCTTTTTACTTTTACAAAATGTACATCTTGAAGCAGTATGTCTTTCAGTGTCTTCGAGAGTATCTTTGAGCCATAGTGGTCGTTTCCTTGACATAAAGGGATCAATAGGATCCATCGGACCATCAACATCGGGCATAGGCTCACCTGTGAGAGGTTCATCTTGTTTTTTTGCAGCATCATCATTATCATTCCTTGAAATGGGGAGATCTTTGGCTTTTCCAAGGGCAGTATCTTCATCAAAGGCAACATCACGACTTACTTCCACATCTCTTTGACCAAGTACATAGATTCTATATGCTTTCGAATTTTCACTGTAGCCAACAAATATACCCTTCTTCCCAAAAGCTTCCAACATGTTCCTTTTCTCTTTAGGCACATGAAAATACACTGGACAACCAAATATTCTAAAATGAGAAACAGCAGGTTTCTTACCAGTGAAAACTTCCTCAGGTGTCTTGAAATCCAATGCTTGATGTGGGCTCCTATTTTGAACATACATGGCAGTGTTAACAGCTTCTCTCCATAAGAACTTCGATAGACCTTGATCATGGAGCATGGCACGAATGGCTTCCATGATTGTTCGATTCTTCCTTTCAGCAACGCCATTTCTCTCAGGAGTGTATATAACAATTGTCTCCTAAGTCACCGGATTCGTCCTAAACCCCCTGCGAATCCCGAATCCGGCGAATCCGACACGATTCGGCCAGATTCGTGTCCAAATCACAGGACACGTCGTGTCCGAGGGCATGTCGCGATTTTAGGACACGTGTCCAGTTTCCAGGACTCGTTAAGGTCAGCGCGGGAATAAAAAGGGCATGTTTGCTCATAAAAATTGTCATTTGGCAAATGATTTGTGCTGTTGGCAAGTGATTTGTGCTGTTGGAGCAAGGAGTAAAGCATTCAGCTTGGAGAACTGACCAGGTAAGTTCTAATCTCACTGTTCAAACTTCAGTGTTTATGCCATATGGTTTACGTTTAGCAGATGGACCCTATCACACTATTATTCAACGGTCAACCACTCCAATCGCAGCAAAGAAGGGTTATAACTTATGTTTCATTGTTTGGTTATGGCTTGAAGTGCCCTAGAGGCCTCTTTCTACACACGAATCTAACCTATACCACTTTTATATCAACTAACAGTCTAGGAGTAGTCTTGCACAATATGATTTTAGTAAGACACGTGCTTATAAGAAGAATGGAATCGGAATTCTATAAACAAGTTTAAACCTTTTTCCTGTTTAAACGTATATCCCAGGTGCTTTGGCATTAATGCCTTCCAATTGAAAGAAATAAACAGTGGACAGTAAAAGCCTACGCAATGGCTGTGGGAAATTTTCAGAAAGGCAAACTGTAAATTTACATCAACACTGTATAATGTATATGGCTTCAATTTGAAACAAGTATGGAAATGCCCTCCATAAGCGTTTTGAGTTGCAGCCACGTACCAGTCAATCTCATAGACATCAGAAGATATTTCCTAGATGATAGATCCTAAGTTTTGGCCACTAAACGACAGCCAAAGGGAGCTTTAAAAAGGGGGCTAATATTCCGAGCACATTAATTCACAGATAACATTTCCCTTGCCTAAGATATTTATGTTGCTGCTCGTCCTTAAGATTATGAAAGAATATTCAACTGAAGCAGAAACCGTGACCAGCCCATACCTGACTTTTTATTATATATCAAATTTATTTTACTTTTAATTTTATATAATTAAGAATGTCATATTCAATGTACAATACTAACCTATGAGATAAATTAAAATATTACAATCTCACCTGTAAAATACAGCTACCATCTCATATAATGATAATTTACAGTGCTGTTCAGTGTTGGATTGATGGAACATTGGAAACCTTGCATTGTAAACATTTTGATCACAGCGCTGAGAGAATCGATGTTTCAAATGAATCAAATCTTGAATGTTGTGAGCCTGTGACACTTAAAAATTTAAAATTGATTAATGCACAGTCAGTGACCAGATTAACATTGTGTTAGGTGGTGTAATGTCCTGAGGGGATTTTTTTCCCTTAGGGTTTAAGAAAATAAGAGAATATTGCACCAAAATTCCAGCACTTTTTCAACTATCTTTAATGACCATAAAGATACAGTAATAGGCAGATAAATAACATCAACAGTCCCTTAATTTATATTTCTCACAGTTTTACAGCAGTTTGTATATGATTTTCATTTTTTATTTACAAATTTGTGCATGCTTTGTAATTGTAAGTTTGTTCATTTTTTTTACAGGTCTGAGGTAACAGTGTTCATGGCTCAATCAAAGGCAGCAGCAGTTAGGGGGCAAAGGAAGGGCAAGAATGTCATGGGTGGAGATGCCCTTCCTCCCCCAATATCATCAGAGTCTGCTGCAAGTAATGTTGAGGGAAGAGAACTTAAAGACAATGATAAATATCCATTGTGGAAATATGTCACAAGAGAGGATGGGCCAGACAACAAGGGAAAGGGAGGAGGGAATGTGCAATGGAAATGCAATTTTTGTAACATTTCTTTCAAAAGCACATATTACCGTGTGAAAGCACATTTGTTGGCTTTACCTGGTTGTGGGATTGGATCTTGTAGAGCTATTACTTCACAAAAGAGAAAAGAATTGCAAAAGGAGGCCAATGTTGGTATGGAACATGTGGCACTGGCTTCAAAATCAAAAATAGCCAAGAATGAAGACCCCCTTCCATTTTTGAGGAAAGCCAACACCAAATTTCCATTTGAGAGTTCTACTTCTACTGGGGGACAAGCATCAAAAAGAAGATCACTTGGTCCAATGGACAAGATTTTCCAAAAAGAGAGACGGGAAGAGCTTGATCTCACCATTGCCTTCTTCTTCTATCAAAACTTCATATCATTTAATGTTGCACGTTCACCTTTATTTGTTGAGATGTGCCGAGCTCTAACTCAAGGGGCTCCAGCAGGGTATGTGCCTCCTGGGTCAGAGAAGCTGAGAACCACATTGTTGACAAAGGCAAAAAAAGAGGTGCAAAAAATGCTTGAGCCTATTGTGGCAACATGGCCAACATCTGGGGTTAGCATTGTTTCTGATGGATGGACAGATCCAGCACGACACCCAATCATCAACTTCATGGTGTCTTCCTTGAATGGTCCAGTTTTCATGAAAGCAGTGGATACACTTGGCGAATACAAGGATGCACAATTTATGGGTGAGTTATTTATTAAAGTTGTTGAAGATGTAGGTGTTGAATCTTGTGTGCAAATCATTACAGATAATGCACCTGTTTGCAAGGCTGCTGGCATGATTGTGGAAGCTAAATATCCACAAGTGTTTTGGACACCTTGCATTGTCCATTCATTGAACTTAGCACTGAAATCCATTGCTTCTGATGTGCTTTGGATTGGAAGCATTATTGAGGATGCAAGACATATCCGTAACTTTGTGCAAAATCATACAAATGCCCTCACTATCTACAAGGAGTACAGCAATCTATCATTGTTGAAGATTGTTGATACACGATTTGCATCTTCATTCATGATGTTGAAGAGGTTGAGGGGGGTCAAGACCGCTCTTGGGTCCATGGTTATTTCTGAGTTTTGGTCTTTTTGGAGAAAGACAGATCAGGCAGCCTCTAAAAGAGTGAAGGACACAGTGCTAGATGATGCTTGGTGGGAAAGGGTAGATCTAATTATTCGGTTCATGGACCCTATCATTTCTTTGCTTCGAGTTGCAGATACAGACAAACCCATCCTAGGAGAGGTTTATGAGGGATGGGATTCCATGATTGAGTCTGTGAGGAGCATTATTCTACAGAGTGAGTGCCCCGAGTATGAGACATCAGCCTCTGCCTTCTGTGATACCATACAGGATATTCTTGTCAGCAGATGGGACAAGAATTGTACACCTTTACATTGTTTGGCTCACTCATTGAACCCCAAATACTACAGCCATGAGTGGTTGAATGGTGGACCTTCCCGCAGATTCCCTCCTCACATGGATGGTGAAATCTCACAGGGGAGGAAAGAGGCATTCAAGCGGATTTATCAGGATAGTGCATTGCTTGCTGAGGTGGAGGATGCCTTTGCAGAGTTTTCCACTGGCAGTGGTCGATTTGGAGGTTATGATGTGATTAGAGACAGGGGAGTTAAGAAGCCTTATTCTTGGTGGGCAAATCATGGGGCAACAAGCCCTCCTCTTCAGCAGTTAGCCATGAGGCTCCTCTCTCAGGTGACTTCATCCTCTTGTTGCGAGAGGAATTGGAGCACATATGGGAATTTGCATAATGTGAAGAAGAGCAGGCTTGAGCAGTCCAGGGCAGAGACAATGGTGTATGTGCACACCAACCTTCGTCTTATTTACAGGCAGAGGGAAGAGTGGTTGAGGGGAAAGACAAAGATGTGGGATGTCTTTCCTGATGATATGGGTCTGGACACCACTGTTGAGTTGGCATTGGCCAACATGGATCTCAGTGATCCAGTGCTAGACCCTGTTAGTTTTGATGACTTAGAGGGGTCAACCTCCATACCAGCAAATGCAGAGGCAACTATGGATACAGGGGAGGAGGAGGATGCAGAGGAGAGCAGTGGGGACCATGATGATGGGGACAGTGATGCTGATTCTGATGTTGATTGATGCCTTGAGGCTTGTATACCTGTAGGTTGTAGTTGTTTTATATTTTCTATTTCTATTTGCCATTGGCATTGCATGAACACTACCTATGTAACACATTTTGATTTGATGACTTAATGAGAAAACTACAGTTGTCAGTGTGTTTATCTTACTATCTTGTAGTTGTAAGTTGTCTTTCAGTTATGAATTATGAATCGTGATTTAAATTTTTAATAGATTTATCATTTATGTGACCAGTACCACTGACATTTATTTGAATTTTGTATGTACTATGCATGCTAATAGCTATAGATGAAGATCTATGTTTGAAATCAATAAATTTGTATCATTAATTAAAATTTGTGTAAGAAATATAATAATATCTAATTTTTAATATATATATATATATATATATATATATATATATATATATATATTAATAAAATAATATATAACGTGTCCAGTTCCGAGGGGGTCAACGTGTCCGAATCCGACACCACGAATCCCGAATCCTACGTGTCCCGAATCCCTGTGTCAGGTGACTTAGGTTGTCTCCCTCTTAATGCCAACCTCTCTGCAAAAGTCATTGAATTCATTTGATTCATATTAGGTTCCATTGTCAGTGCTCGATATCTTGATCTTTTTCCCTGTTTGATTTTCCACCAATGCTTTGAAAGAATAGAACCATTTGAACCAGCGTTGCAAGAACCGTCCCCCCCCCGCCAAGGATCCAAAGGCAGATCTGCGTCCCGTACGGATCCGCCACCGATCCTTCGGCAGAACCGTGGATCGGAAAATCGAATCTGTAGATCATCTTTTTTTTGGCGGTTCCTGCAAAAATGGATTCGTGGGGCCCCGATTTGCGGCTCCTCCTACCCGATCCGCGGATCCAGAAAGGATCGAGTGCGGATCTATGGAGGTTTGAGCGTGTATCCACCGTGAATCGCGAGCAAATCCAAGAGAAGGTGGACAGTTCCGCAAGGCTTTTTTTGTTTTTGGCAATTTTGAATTGTTTTGTGAGGAACTACACTTCCCGAATACTCCCAAGGCGCTCCCTAATGGTAATGTTAAATTCTTAAAGTAAAAGTGACATTCTCCTCTATCTTTCATTTCCATCCTCTTACTTAAATTTTTAACAATACCATGAAATGACTCAGGATGTTTGAGAGTGGTTCCAACCTCATCAAACTTCATATGGAGAAAATATAATTTCATATCCCATTCAAAATTCAACAGACTTAACAGTTTTCAGGATCAATGGGATTGTGTCGTTTCATTGGATTATATCATGTATGGGGGCATGTGATTGGCATTTAATCAAGAGCAACAAGCCCTGTATGTACCAGCCCCCCAGTGTTGGTGTTATTGATTGTTGAACTCCTTTGTCATGGCCTTAACAATTATGTACCCTTCACTCAAGTCAAAATCATTGATCAGCCATGTTAAGCTTTCTCTACCATATTATAAGGCTTGGATTAAGCTGTTTGATCAAAATTAGGCAATGTTGACTAAAATCTCTATAGAATTGAAGTAGAGGCAAAGGCTAGACAAGAGAAGAGGAATCTAGATTGTAGTGGTTGATGCTGGAATAATTAATCATCGATGTACAATGGATGCCATATCTATCTTGATTTATGTAAAAATATGCATGTTTTCATGTCTTCTACAACTAATTTGGTATTTTGAATTTTTTAATATAAATGCAAAAAAAGTAAAAAATAAAATATATATATATATAGTAGACACTTCCGAGACGCTTCGCTTCCTAGATCTTTGGAAAATGACGCTTCCACGTCCCCGCTTCCAAAAAATGTCCCCGCTTCATCCCCGCTTAGTGCAACATTTATTTGAACAGTTCATCCTTCTTCAAGAAATAGATCCATGTTTTCTATGAGAAGTCATCCACAAAGATTTCATAATATAGGTATCCTCCCAACGATATTACGGGCAACATACCAGATAGATCGGAATGGACCAATTGAAGAATAGCAGTAGTCTTGTTTTCACTAGAAGGGAATGGTACACTTGTAAGTTTCCCAGCTGCACAACCCCGACAAACACCTTCATGTTTCATATTGAATTCGGGCATACCTGTAACCATCTTCCTTACCCAATTAAGGCTTTGTAATGCAAGTGGGCAAACCTTTAGGGCCATAGCTCAGATTGAAATGAAGTATCACTTGTCAAAGCTCCCAAAGGACTTCCTCCAACTTGATACAAAAATCCAAGTGTAAATGCATCTTTAGGGTTTCTTTGCCAAATGTGTACCTTTCCAGCAATGAATGATACCTTGAAGCCTTTATCTTCCATTGCAGAAATAGACACCAGGTTGTTCTTCAAATCGGGCACATACAATACTTCTTGTAGATGAATGGTTTGACCTTGATTTCAGTGAAGAGTGATAGTACCTATCCCTTCACAAGGTAGGTGGCATTATCTCCAAGAATGATCTTCAAATTAGTCTTCTTTTCAACCAAATTTGAGAGGGCTTCCTTGTAACCAGTGAAGTGCCTTGAGGCGCCACTTTCAATCAACCAATGATCTAATGTGTCCAGAGGAGAGGTAGTAGACAGAGTGGAAATAAGATAAAACTCATCTTTTTTTTCTACAATATTAATTTCATCATACCTAGCATTTATTGTCTTTTGGGGAGGACAGCCATTTCCATTTCAAGTAGCAGGAGCATTCCTCTTTCCTTTGTTGTTGAACTTATTGTTCCTTTGATTTCCATTGCCTTTGAAATTGTTGTTGTTGTTGTTGTCATCCCTTGGAGAATTTTTCTTGTGAGGGCACTCTGTAGCATAGTGGTCGAACCTGTTGCAATTGTAGCACCTTCCTTCTCTTCCTTCTTTGAATCCTTGACCTTGCCTTCTTGGACCAGCATTGCTCTTCCTCTTTGCATGAGCAGAGAAAGCAGTAGGTTCATTTCCATTTGAGGGCTTGTCTCGTTCCATCATCCTAGTCTCTTCTTGAGTGCTTCTAGCTAATAACTCATTGAAACCGGGTATTCTGTCATTGTTGAAAATGGTGGTGAAAAATACATCCCATGGCCTTGGAAGACCTCCAAGAGCAATGAGCAAGAGCTCCCTGTCAAAAATAACTTCTCCAATAGATAGCAAGTCATTCTTGATTTGCATTATTCTCATGAAGTAGGATTGAATAGACTCCCCTTAATCCATTTTGATGTCCTTCAACTTGTTCTTGAGAAAAAAGATTTGATTTGCATTGTTCACTTTGAACATCTCAACTAGCTTATCATACATCTCCTTAGATGTTCCCAAATCAAAAATATAGGCAACCAAATGCTTTTGAATCGAGTCAGTGATAATTTTCTTAGCATTGACCTCACCTTTGTTATACTTCATTTTCGCAGCAGTAGGGGCATTTGAAGGAGGCTCCACCACTTTTCCCTGCACATAGTCCATTGCATCATGCTCTTCCAAAGTCATCTTCCATGCACATGATAGTCAGATTTGTCATTGAGCTTATCCTCAGACTTGAAGTAAGATGTAGAAGCCATGGAGACTTGTTCAATAGCCTTGTCCAACAGATCTCACCTAGTGATTGCTTTTCTCTCTCTTGCTTGGGCTTTATCTTCACCTGGGCTCAAATACCATGTTAATTTTAGTTAACAATGGTATGTTTTATGCTTAGCACAATTACTTCAATGTCCTTTAGCAACGCAATGACAATTTCCAATTTAGTTTTCCAGTAGCAATCACATTAACCATAAATCACATTGACAGTAACTGTAGATAGAACATGAATAACAAAATGCAGAAGACAAGCCAAGACAAGAGAACACCAGATTTGGCGGATGCCAGGGAAAACCCCAATATGGGGAAATCCCTATCAAATGTTCAACAGAGAAAGAGAGTACAAAAAGTCAAAATTTACTTGCCAAATCAAAGTCAAAATAGCCCTGACAAATCAGCAGTCAAATTCAGCCCTAACTAGAAAGTCAAAGATGTGTCAACGCAGCAGCGAATCATCCCTTTTGGAGCTCAGTCAAACTCAGCCTTCAGCAATGGTCAAAATCAACCCAAAATAGTGACAAAATCTGCAGTCAAACTTGGACAACCTGAATTCAACCCTGCGGTTAACGCAGGTCAAATAGACCAGAAAATCTCGGTTTCTGTGCCAATCAATGCATCTTGGTCAAACAGAGTCACCCTCTAAATCGCAATCAAACTTGATCAAACAATCCTTGGTCAACGTTGGCCAAACTTCAATCAACTTCTAAAATTTCCGGCCCTGTACTTCTATCTGGAATTCTTCCTCCTTGCCACACGTGTGAGAAGATATGCCCAATAGTTGTACGAACCAATGAAAGGAGGAGAGAGAAGAATCTGTGAGTGAACAAAGTGCCAAAAGAGGTTGGAGGTCACTTATATGTATACAAGCCGTTGAAGGTGAAGTGACATGTCCATTGGGCTTCATGAGCCTACATGATGATGCGGCCCACCTTGACAATTTGCACGTGTGGGCAAAAATTCAAAAACACATTTCTGCTTGTCCAAATTGATGATCTTTAGGTCAATTTTGGTCGTCTCGAAAAGAGGAATTCAATGCAATCATCATCTCCATCAAATGAGTTGTCCAAAGTGGAATTTGGCTCTAGTTGCCAATTTTAACAAGTTGGCATCCATGGAGGAGATCCAAGTAGATTATTCCTCAGACCCTCACGAATTCTGCCAGATATGGGAGACAGATGGCAAGTTTTCTTCAGTAGGTGCAGAGGGTCATGGGGATGGAGGTTTGGCCCAAGAATGGGGGTCCAATGCTACTAAGGTGGTGTCGTTTCCTCCATTGCAAGGGGTTCCTTTAGGCTTCGAAGCAGCCATCTACGGGGGCACACAACTTCATGAAGCGGAAGCTAGAGCAAACGAGTCGGTTCATGGTCTAGTGGGGGAAGGCTTGAGGTTACCCGGGATTTGTCTAAACCCCCAGCACTTTCTGCTTGGATGAGGTGCTTCAGGATTTCACGGAGGAACTTCGACAGAGAGCGGAAAATACCCCAGTCATGGGCAGAAACAAATCCCTTGCAAGGAAGAAACAAGCAGTGGAAAGGAAGGTTATGCAAGGGACGGGATTCCAGCACCAGGCGTTTCAAGGTCTATAGCTTATTCGGGGTCAAAGGGCTCTTTCCTAAGGAGGGTTTTTCCTCAGGCCATATCAAGGGCATCGTCAAGAGGAGAGGGCTTTCTCCTCAGCAACAAAAGTTTATTGGCAGAAGCCCTATGGAAAGAAGCCTAGCAGGAAGCGAGTCCTAACAAGAAGGGCCAAGGTGTAGAAAATTCGTGCCCTGTAGCCCACCCCGGTTTCAGTTTGTTTTACTCATCAAGTTTAATGCCCAACCCCATGGTTAAATATTGATATTAAACTTGAAATAAAATTCGAAAGAAACACTTGAAATTACTACTACTCTTTTACACTTTCACTTTCAGATAATATGTAATTTCACAACCATGCACAGAATTTAATACACTTGATTTTCGATCAATCACAGTCCCTAGAAAAACCCCAAAGGGAAAACCAGTTAGAAGGAGGATTTTATTTTGCTTACTAAGAGAATTTTTACAACATTAAATACACGTTAAGAGTACTTATCTCTCCCTTGAAATTTGTGCCACTGACAAACTTTGACCACTGTTGGGTGTAGCTTTTGGGTATAATTTAGATACCTTTTTCCCCCATTTTTTACCATTTTACCTTTGAACCCGCGAGCTTTACATCCTCATTATCATTTTTCCTGGTTATAAGAAGCAACTCTTGTTGCGACATATTATTTTGCCATTTTTGTTAAATATGAATGAAGTGATATCTTTTTTATGGCTAATCAGGGTGAGTGTGAAAGAAGTTCTCTGGCTCTTTTTCTTTCAGGTGTTGTCCATGAATTCAAGGCCAAAGGATGGCCAATTTTGTTGTTAATTCACAAATATGTTTTGAGCATTTGTTGTTACGGACCATTGTTGTTATACCTCAAGTTGTTGTTACACCACGAGATGTTGTTACACCGCAATTGTCAAAGACCGTGGGTACTATTCCATGAGACAGTTGTCGAGAAGCATGAATTATCTGTGGGCGGTCAAAGAATCTAGGCAGTTATGATTTTAGAAAATGATGTAACTTGAATAGGCCTTGTATTTAGAAACCAGTTGTAACAATTCCTATTTTCTTTTAATATCAATCAGCATGAGAATTGTAAGATTCTCATGACTAATATGTTCCCTATTTTGGGCATGTAAACTTTATAAAAGGATTCAGTTCCATGGAAGGGAATAGACAACACGAGATAGTATCATCATTTTGATTATGTAATTCACAGCTATTTTAATACAAGAACATCGTTGGTGATGCTTTTACAAATTCTGTGTTGAATTCCTAACTAGTTCTTAATTCATCCTTGTGCCCTGCTAGGGAGGAAGGGCCCTCCTCTTTAGTAGGGATTGCAGTAGTAGTTGTAGCAGTTAAATTTCTTTTTCTTAAGTGTGAAGTTATTATTATCGTTGTATAATTCATAGAGCAGATTTACTTTTGTTTTTCAGATTTATGATATGTTGTTACACAAGATTGATTTAAGCTATAATATTTGATCAGTTGGTTCAGTCATTAATATTGTGTGTGGCACGCCCTTTCTTGGTAAAACATGAAGTGTGATTTCATTCTTGTAGAATGCTTTTTGATTTCTGCATGAGTGTTTAATTTCTGCAATTGGTTCAGCAACATTTCTTTCCATTCTTTATTTCTATCCTTGGTTGTTATGTATCGGCACAAATAGTGCAGACACCTTTGAAATAAACAGACCTACCCTAGTTGACAATTAAATGGTTGCAGTTTAGTCAATTAAACAGTGATTAAACCGGCACAACATTTTGGCACCGTTGTCGGGGAAGGCAAATGAAAGTACAATAAGCCAAGTGTGTTTTGTTAATATAGTGTTTCTAGTGCACAAGTGATGGGCAGTAAGACGAGAGGTAAGAACCTGTGCATCACTATAATATACCTGGGCGGGCTCACCACTGTGATCATTAATTAGGACACTTAGGGTGTGTGAAAATTTTGGATTTTCTTTAGACATGTTTTCAGCTTTATAGGCGTTGGGTGGTAAGACGAGAGGTAAGAACCTGTGCATCGCTCTAATATATCTAAGCGGGCTCACCACTATAGAAGCTGAGACACTTATGGTGTGAAATAAACACACATAGGGTCCATATGTAAGGTGTAGGAGTAGCAGAGATACCAAAACACAACCACTCTAATAAATCACAGGAAAAACGGGTCATAAAAGGAACAAGAAGAGTGCAGATTTGGGGAGAAAAACATTTATTCAGGAGCTAATCTCAAAAGAAGAGAAAGAACAATCAAACTCACAAAGGGATACAAGAAAAACAAGGCCACAAAAAGTTGTTACCCCCATAGTAAGGCCAGAAGCATCTGGTTCCTCTGTCTCCAGACCTCATCATCCTCAAACTAGTGTACCCACTCCCAAAACCGTAGACTCAATTCAAGAACAGCAGGGGGAAACTAGTGGTCAGGACCTTAGGTTTGAGGGCCAAGGGGAAACCAGTGGGGAACACCAAGGGCCTGAATTAGAAGAGCATTCATTTACTTATCAATATCCAGATTTGGGCAGCGCGGTGAAACAGCCAACCCCAGAGCAGCCTGAGCTATCATCTCACGAATCTTCACCCACAGGACAGTCACCTAGATGGTCTGAAGAAGGAGACTCATCACAGCAAGAGTCAAGAGGATCAACAATGGGGGACAACAATAACAATAACAACAACAAAATAGATGCCACCATTACCACCTTTGAGTTCCCAATAGATGATATAAGGGGCGAAGCTCCCATGAAAAACATTCCTTTGTCATCTCTTCCATCTTTTCAAGGAATGACTGTAGAAGACCCTGACACCTTCTTGTTTGAATTTGATGTCTTGTGTAGGAGCTATGATTATACTTCGGATGCTCAAAAGTTGAAATTGTTCCCTGCTACTCTAAAAGGAGCAACACTGAGATGGTTTATGGGACTAGGCTCTGCTACTATTCGGACATGGGGCGACATGAAAGCTACATTCCTATCCAAGTATCAAGACTATTGTCGAACTAGGGACCCGAGGGAAGAAATATTCAAGATGACACAAAAGGAGGAAGAAAGCTTGGAGGATTATGTGGAACGATTCCATTATAACTTGCAGAGATCTAAACATAGTGATTTAGATCCAGAAATCTTGAAAACCATATTCATAAGGGGAATGAGAGATGACTGCCTTGATACCTTGAATCTACTAGGAAAGGGAGACATATCTCAGGAATCATTTGATGAGATAATAAATCTCTGCCTAAGATGCTCAAGAGGGTCATCGAGAGGAAGAAGCATGGTACGGGATGCCTCTGTCAGAATACAAAAATCTGCAAACAGAGGTGTGACCAAAGCTGAGATCAAAAATCTGTTCAAAAACCTTAAAACTGATCTCCTCAGTACCTTATCTTCTCAAATAACGATGGCACAAGTGAAGAAAGCACAGGATGAAGTTGATACAGCTTTAGCTGTGTTCTGCCCAAAATGCAAGGAGAAGCATTCCTTGAAGGAATGCAGAGTAAACAACATCAACTTGTGCAACATTTGTGATCTAGAGCATTCTACAAGCTATTGCCCGGAGCTTCCTAGACTAAAAGCAGTGCTCAAAGAATCAAGCGAGGAAGTTCAGTCTTCCTATTTCATTGGATCCAAGAAACCATGGCAACCACGACCCTCGGGTATGTCTCAAGACTTCTCTTCTTTTAATCCATGGAATAATATATATAATGCTCAACAATTCCCTTGGCAGTATTCTACTCCTCCAGCATTGATTCCTTCACCTTGGAACTAGTGGTCTCCCTCTCCACCTTTCCAATACCCTCCATCTCAGCCATATCCTTGGACTCAGAATTGGAGAGGAAATTCCCTAGGTCCAGCCCCTCCTGCAATGTCAATGCAACAGCAATTACAGCTGCCACCTCTTCAAACACCTATTGCTACGACCCCAATTACCTGTGCAACCTAACCCTAACCCAAACAATAAGGTAGCCCAGAACATTGAGGCCCTGACTACCTTCCAGACTTATTACATCACTCCTGTCGGATGTAATGAAATTCATCTTCGGTTAGGGAAAGTGATTAACCCAAAACACTCTCCTATTATCACTGAAGAAGAGTGTGAGTCACCCAAAGAAGATACCACAGATCTTGAAGATGTTGTCACACCTATAACAGCTAACTCGAAAAGGATTGTTGCGCCTGTAACAGCCAATTCGAGTAAAGTTGATACACCTGTAACAGCTGACTCAACTATGATAACTAAGGATCCTCTGTATCCCCAAAGATTAGCCAAAGCTAGGACGACTTCACAACCAGAATCTAATTTCCTTAGGGAGTTAAAAAATTTACACATATGGATTCCTCTACTGCAGGCTATTAAAGATGTACCTATTTATGCAAAAACAATAAGAGATTTGTGTGTTAAAAAGCCTGGGAGGAAGCCTAAGGACCCCGCTACTATTCATGTGATGGGAAAGTTGTCTGAATTGATCACTGATCAGTCTCTCCAGGAAATCCCACGATCATTGTTTACATCGATGACAAGCCCATTACCAATACATTGATTGATTTAGGGGCAACCATTAATGTAATGACTAAGGAGCTCTTCACCACCTTGGGGTTACATGGACTAAGACACACACCTACGGTGTTGGAATTAGCAGATAGGTCCCATGTCCAACTTGAGGGAGTGTTAGAAGCGTAGTGGTCATAGTGGATTCTTGGAGATATCCAGCTGACTTCCTCATTTTACAAACTAAATCAAACTTGGGGGGACATCCTTTGATATATTTCTCCTACTTATTTATGATAAGTTATTTACCAATACTTCAATAAATACCAAAATAAATTTAGTTGCAGACTTCACAAACTAGAACTGAAAATTAAACGGCAAGAGAAACATCAGCATATGAACAATCACATTGACACACTTGATTTTAGACAATTGTCCCCGTAAAAACCCAATGTGGGAAAACTAGTGCAGCAGATCTGAGGATTCTTATAATTGGCAGTAAATATCTGAATACAATCTAAGATGCTCATCTAGCAATCCTTTACAGAGAAAATACTGGCAGAAAATCTGAGTGAGTTTTACCTCACTTCACCCGGCTGAATTCCAGCTGATCCGGCACATGACTGGCTAACCCCCGCTATTTCTGCGATGGCCTGCATCATCTTCTCTGCCCTCTGTGCTAGCTCTCTCGGTTGTTCCAGCAGTTTCCGTTGTTCCGGTGGTTTTGGATTCTGCGTGACAAGCAGCTTTTCTGTCTCAGCTCTCCCGGTTGTTCCGGCAGTTCTAGATTTTGTGTGAGATGCAACTTTTCTGTGTCAGCTCTCCCGGCTATTGCGCTGCCTCTCTGCAAGCTCTCTCTGCCTCTCTATTCTGTATTTTCCGGAAAGTCCTTCTCCCAGATTCTCTCTGCCCCTCAGCTGCAAGATCTCCCCAATCGATTTTCCTCCTAAGAACTTCTCACCTCAGAAAATCAATTTCCTTAATCCCTCTGTGTGTTTTCAAATGAACCCCAAGCCTCCATTTTATACTTTTCTTATTGAGTCTTCAACGGCCGAGATTAAGTCTCTAATCAACGGCTAAGATTAAAACATGACTTAATCTGCCTTCTAGATCATTCTCACCCATATTTTGATTAATACCCAATAATATTTTAATTTCCCTAAGTTTAGACTTACGAACTCCATTAAAAATATTAATTATTTTAATAAAATACAATCCGGGTGGAATTTCACCAAACAGTTTCTGGGTTATTTAGAACTCATGTGCCTAGCCTCTCCACCAATTTTCAAGGCTAGAGCACTTCTGATGCTACCAAAAAACTAACATTTTCCACCAAGTTTGATATAGAGTTTGCTTTAGTGGTGAGTCTTACCACTAGTGTTACATCTTCCAGTGTCTGGTTTGTAGGCAATGGAGCTTCTTGCCATATGACTAGAGTGAGAGAGAACTTTACGAGTCTTACAGAGAGGGGTATAGACTTGGAGGTGGTGCTTGGTGATAACTACAAGGTCAGAGTAGGAGGTGTGGGGAAAGTATCCTTTCAAAGGGAGTCATTGCCTCCCTTGAAAGTGACGGAGGTCTTATATTTTCTGGGACTAAAAAAGAACCTAATTTCAATGTCTAGTATTGAGGACAGAGGATATGTAGTGGTGTTTTGAGATAGACAGGCGGTTATTTACCCCAAGAGATCTAGTATCACATGTGCCAGAGTGATTGGAGTCTGTCATGGGAGACTTTACAAGTTTACTTTTCAGCCTACCAAAGCCTTAGTGGCTACGACTAGCAGCAATGACTTGTTCGAGTTATGGCACAGGAGGATGGCCCACTTGCATCATGGAGCATTCAGGACATTGAGGGAGATTGTCACTGGAGTACCACATTTCAGTACTGAGAATCATGATGTATGTAGGGGGTGTGCTTTGGGAAAGTACACCAAGGCTCTTTTCCCAAGCAGTGATAGCAAGGTAGCAGGTATCCTTGAGTTGATTCACTCTAATGTATGTGGTCCTATGTCTTTGTATCGTTGACTAGATTTTCCTATTATGTGACTTTCATAGATGACTACTCCAGGGATACCCAGATTTTCTTTATGAAGACCAAGGATCAAGTCTTCAAGAGGTTCCAAGAGTTTAAGGCTCTTGTGCAAAACCAAATGCAGAAGAAGATCAAGGCTTTGAGGACAGACAATGGGGTCAAGTATACCTCCAATGAGATGAAGGAGTTTTCTAGGAGAGCAGGCATCAGGAGAGAGTAGTCAACATATTAAGTCAGCTTATGATGGAGCCCACGAGGTTGCACTGGGTGGTTGCAAAACATGTGTTACAATACCTCTAGGGCACAATGTGTTGAAATTGTAACTAGGTTCGGTCTTCATAATGTAGATTTATCATTAATGTATTTATTATATTTTTGTCAAGCATGTTCTCCATGCTAGAGTCAAAAGAATTTATTTCGAGTCAAAAGAAAAAGTATTTATATCATGTCCCATTTGGACATTTAAAAGAAAGAAATTTGATTTTTATTTTTGACTCTATAAGTCCACAAGATGACCAAGTCGGCGTAGCCTTCCAGGTAGCACTTATTCGAATTTTGACCCCCCTAGAAAGCTATATATTGAAGACCTATTCGACCTACTTGGAGCTCATTCATTCATCACATCACAAGAAGTTTTTCTAAACCAAGCGAAGGAAGAAGAGGTCGAGTCAAAAGAGAGAGAAGACAAAGTCAAAGCATAGAAGAATATTCCCTCGTTTACCGAATTTTTGACCTACTGCAACTCACACATGCGGATTGTTTTCTATGGGAGACACTGAATTTTCCAAAGTTATTGCAAGCCAAATTTCAGCCCTATTTGTAGGACCAAAATTTTCCGAGTTTGACCACATTGGAGCATATTTGACCAAAATTGACTTTGACTTTTGGAGGTAACTTGAAGGAAGGTTTGCTTGGTATCTTAGTGGCAATCTAGTATTGAGTCTTGGCTTGGATATCCCTCATTTTGATTTTATCTTTTAAGGAAATTATTGTTAGGTTTTCCCCTTTTGGGTTTTGCCCTGGCCATTGGCCTAATTTTTGGTGTCTCTTGTGATCTCCACTTCTTTGAATGATAAACAAATGTATAATTGCTTGATGAAGAAGACATAAGAAGTAATAAGAAGACATCTAATTTTCAAAAGTAATTATCAAGAAGATGAATTAAGTGTTACACTACATTGCACTTAGTTTCTCAACGTGGTATCAGAGCTAAGGTGAAGAAAGGAAGGTTGAAGATCACAATTTGTTGGTACTCTTGATTTAAGACATCTTTGAAATAGCTCTCTCTCTCTCTCTCTCTCTCTTTCTCTGGCCAAGTATATAAAAGGAGGCCTCAAGACTCTAAGGATTCTCCTTGAATCCATCAAAGGATATATCATCACCTTTGTTTCAAAATTGTCTACATCCAAGGAAGTCAAGGATGAAAGTCACTACTCTGCTCTTACAGGTTCAATTGAAGATGACAACACGTGGGTAATTGATAGTGGAGCTTCAAGGCATATGATAGGTGAACGTGAACATCTCAACAATCTATCAAAAGGAAGTTCCTCTCACAAGGTCGAACTTGGAGATAAAAATAGCTATCCAATTAAAGGCATTGGATCTACCTCCATCAAGTTGGAATCTAGTGGGAACATTCATCTCAACAACATCCTCTATGTTCTAGGTTTGAAAAAGAATTTACTTTCTATTTCATGTTTAGAAGATAAAGGAGACAGGATAGCATTTATTGATGGCAAAATGGTTGTTTGGGCTAAGGGATCTAGTATAGAAAGTGCTAGGACTATTGGGATTCATGAGGGGAGGTTGTATAGACTTCTAACTCCTCCTTCTCAAGCTTTAGTACACATTGACATCAATCCATGTGAATTATGGCACAGAAGATATGGCCATCTTCATTATAAGATTTTTCCATCCTTGAGTCAAATGGTTACAGGTATGCCCAAGTTGAAAGAAGAACATGAAGGAGTTTGTAAAGGGTGTGCTCTTGGAAAAAATGTGAAGAAGTCATTTCCTAGCAGTGACTCAAGATCCAAGGAAATTTTGGACCTAATTCATTCTGATGTGTGTGGCCCAATGTTTGAAAAATCGCTTGGTGGTCATCTATACTATGTAACATTTATTGATGACTATTCTAGAAAGACTTGGATCTATTTCTTGAAGTCTAAAGATGAAGTGTTTAATAAGTTCCAGGAATTCAAGGCCGAAGTTGAGAACATGACAGAAAAGAATATCTGACAATGGAGATGAATATACACCTAAAGAACCTTTAACTTTTTGTAAAGAAGCTAGGATTAAGAGGGAACTGATAGTTCATGTTGACCACTGGGGTGGCACCTGATGATTATATGAAGACTCCATGCCTAAGGATGATCCAAAGGACACTTGTACCATCAGATATCATCATTCAACAAAGTTTTTTAACTCTACTTCTATCTTCTCATCGTCTTTCTTGTACCCAGATTCCACACCCTATAGAGAATTGTTTAAGTAATACTAGTAATGAGAAGTTTTGAGTCTGTAACAAGCCTAGGATGTTGAGACTCGATCAACAAACGAGTACACCTTGGAGTGTTTTTTTATCTGGTTAATTATCCCTTCTTTTTCAAAGGCGGATAATTTTATGGGTTTTTTCACTCACTTTTTACCCCAAAGCTAGGGTGATGGTTTGAAGGTTGAGCCCCTAACACATCTTAGTGTCTAGAGTTGATGTATATTGCCATACTAGATCACACAAAAAATTTCGTGGAATTTAGCTAGGTCTAAGTAGGATTTTTTAATTATTTTCTATGTAATGGTATAAATAAGTGGCCTTAGGAAATGTCTAGGGCATGTGACTACTCAAAATTCCTCCTCAGAGGCCCAGCATTATCCTAGGACCCACTTTGGGGGTCCAAAAATGACTTATAGTCCCTCAAAATCTGATTTTTCAAATGAAAGTAGCAAAAGTGAGGAAACAAATCAAAAAAATAAATAATTCGAAAAATTTATAGATTTTTCCAAAGTCAAAATAAGTCAAATTTTGACATGGAAATTATGTGGAGAGTCAAGGGTGATGTGGCAAGCATGTGGGGCCCACCTCATAAGGTACAACAGGCTCAAGTCAAAGCAAGTCAAAAGGATGGTCAAAGGCATCACGTAAGGTGCATGAAATGCTACGTATGGCTAATAATTTACATGTGATTTAATTCAAATATAATGGATTTGATTTAAGCCAAAGTCTTATGTTAAAAGTGTGAGTGGGGAGTGGACCCCACCTCACCCTCCTACTCTACGTATGGTTTATCAAAGGCAAATATGCACATGCAAATTAAAAGAGCTCCACGCACATGCTAAAGGGAAACTCCACGCAACAGAATTAAGTGGTCAACGCTGCCAGCAAGGAAATCAACGCAGGTATCAAAGATTTGATTAAGGATTTTGTTGAGACTTTTGTGGAGAATGGCTTCCACCAACAGTCCACTTTACTATCCACCTGTACGTTGTTATCTACCTCAGCCATACGCACAACAACAGTTTTACGTGGGAGTTAACAACAGTTTTACGTGGCAAGTTAGCAGCAGTTTTATGTGGGAGTTAACTCCCCTTATCTCATCTCCTCTAAACACATGTTCATATTCCAACACGCAGTCACCAGCAGTTAAAGAGATACGTACAGCAAGGAGGAAGGAACATGCACAACAGTTTATTCACAAATTTGAAGTGGCTTTTATTTCCAGATTTGGTGGATGATTTGTCTTCAATTTACTTTAGTTTCTTCACACTTGTTACACAGCTGCTCCACAGGGATCTATGCTCAACCAGAGAGGAGATTTTCACTACTACACTCAGAGATTCATTGGACACTTGGTCAAATATCACAACCTAAGCAAATTCGAATTTCCTTTGGATCATCATCAACATGCCACTTTCCATTTCTCATCTTCATTGGGATCTCAATCATGTGGCCACTTGGAAACTCAGTTTATCATTGCGATTATCTCCATTGCTACACTTGTCATTTCATCTTTCATTGGGATTGGCTCCCATAGTTCTATTTAAACGAGTCTTGATCTCTCATTTTTTTTTTACAAGGAGCTATTGGGGCTTACGGACCCAATCAGTTTGCCTCAAGGATCTCATCAAACGATAATGAAAGAGGGAGTTTCCTTTCCTCTACCCTACTAAGATCACATAAATATAAATTAAATATTTTTCTTGATCAATATCTTGTGCTTTCAAGGATTTTATTTGCTACCTAGAGCATTGTTTTAACTAGACAAGTATGGAGTTCTACTTGCATGTCTTGATCTAGTTCTTGTACACTAATTTTAGATTATCATTTTGACTCTTTCATGTCAACTTTGTCTTCATTTCAGGATGGATTTGCTTTCAATTTTTTAATCATTCTACTTTTGTTTTAAGCAAAATACAATTTCATTTCTTAAAGAGCAAATACTTGGAAGGCACTGGTTGTTTGTGTATTTCATGTTTATCTTTATGATGGTTATTACTCATATCAGTTTTTGCTTATAAATCTTAAAGAAATAATCTATTTAACTCTAACAATTCTCCTAGAAACTCACATCTCTTTTTAACTTAACTTTTCATTAGGGACCACCCCCCTTAGCTAACCTAAGAGATAGCTTAAACGGAGAGAGAAGGGATTTAGTGTGACAGCCCCTTCTCTGAGTTCCTTGCCACCAACCACACCTTGTGGGGTTGACGGCTTTTCTCACTGACTTGTAGGTAGGTGCAGGAAGCAGGGTCAACATTTTTGGCACCATTTCCAGGCACAAGCTTTCTTGTACCTGGGAATCGACTAACCGTTTGGTTTTAGCATTTTTGAACTTTAGATTTAGATTCTTGCTCAAGTGGCGACTCCACTAAATCCAAATTTTGCAAGAGTCTCTACTAGGAGAACTTCAAGTGGTCTAGTTAGCCCCTCTGCTGATCCTGAAAGGGTTTTTAGAGAGAGGTTGAATAGACTTTCTCATATTAGAGCTCTTGCTAGTCTTGGGCAAGAGGCTATTTCTGATATTCATTTGCATTTTCAAGAAAAGTACAACCTAACATCATGAATTATCTTTTTGCTCCTTGTGACTTCACTAACATAAATGGCTATCCTCACAATATCCCTGACAAGGCTATTGAAAAGTTGCCTTCCTTTCAAGGTAACAATGCCATTAGTGCTACATCAGATGTGAAAAAATTTAATGTTTGTATCTTTAAATGGTGTAACACTGCTAATTATGAGGATGTGAAGATGAGACTTTTTGTTTTATCTTTAGAAGAGGATGCTCTTGATTGGCTCACTGAGCAACCTGCTAACTCATATAACTCTTTGCAAGATATTCTAATTGCATTTTTAGATAAGTTTGGAGAGAAGAAGGAAAATAGGCATTTGATCAATGCCATTAGCAATATGAATAAAAATAAGAACGAAACCATGGAGGAGTTTAACAAGAGATTCAATGGATTAGTAAAAATCATGCCTGCTACTGTTAAACCTGCTGATGAATTTATTTTATGCTCATATCTGGATGCTTTTGGTGTTGACACTGCTTATGAGTTGAGGAGGAAGGAGCTTGTGAATTTAGGTGTAGCTCAAACTGAAGCCTTAAAAATGGAAAAGGCTAGAAAGCAATCAGGAAAGTCTAAACTTCCTGGTTTCACTAGAGGGCCATCGAAACCGAATGATTCCAAAGGCAAGGCCAAAGAAGAGACTACACATGATCCTATTAAGGAGTTAACCCAACTCATCAAGAGTATGGAGGCAAATCACACCAGTCAAATGAATGCTATCCAAAATCGATTAGTGGCCATAGAAAGAAATCAAGGTGGGAGATTCCCAAATAGAGGAAATGATAGATGGCAAAAGAAAGGATCTCCCAATGACCATAGGCCACCTAATCCACTTGAGTCTACAAACTTAGTTGATGATTTCATGCCTCACTGTAGACCTTGTGATGACATACATGATGAACTCACTTGTCCTTATGCAAGAAGGATCTTAGAAGGAGATATGGTGGGAACAAGTGAGCAAATCAATGTAGTTGGAAAAGAGCATCATTTGTCCTTGGAAAATTGGATGGGAGTTATGAAGAGTAGTCAAAAGGTAAATAAAAAGTCTCCATCCTCCTATAGTATAAATAATTTTGAAGATTTGGATAGGATCACTGAGTTATATGGAGAGAAACCTTCATCAACTCAGATTTTAGAGATAGCCAAGGATAAGGAAAGGGGAAAGAATAAAGAAAGAAATCATAGTAAAACTTTCACTCCACCCACATTGAAGTTGAATATTGACTTGAGAGGATGGATTAATAATGCTAAGATTTTAGTTCCTGTCACTGAAATCATGAAGATTCCCTCCCAAAGATATAAATTGTTGAAAGCCATTGATGCTCCCAATGGAAAAGAAATGTCTAATTTTTCTAAGGATAGATATGAGGATGCCCCTATCACTCTGCAAAGTAGTGATATGTGTAGAGATAACAAAGACCACCAACCTTTTTTCATCACTATGTTGGCCAATGGAATGCTTTTACACAATTGTATGTTTGACTCTGGGGCATCATCTTGTGTCATGACTAAGAAAGTCATGAATCAGTTAAATTTGAGGATTTCTAGACCCTACCACAACATTTGTGCAGTGGATTCAAAAATCATTGAAGTGTGTAGTTTGATAAAAGATCTTCAAGTTCACTTAGTTGTACATCCTGACATTATGATCACCATGGATATTGTGGTGATTGATGTGCCTGATGCTTAGGGGATGTTATTGTCTAGAAAGTGGGGAGCCGATATTGGGGGTAGTTTGCAAATGGATTTAAGTTATGCTACCATCCATAATAGTGAGGGCATCATGGTTAGATTGGATAGGGAGTTGGAGAAAGTTTCACATAGAAAATCCCAAGGAGCCTCATAATGAAATTGTGTATGAATCTGATAACTTGGGAAACTATGCTATCCTGGCTAATTCTTTTCCTACTTTGGAGAAGGAGGTGGATTGTAAGAAAGATGGAGTTTGGCACATGAATTTTGATGCTGCCCATTCTAGGTATGGTAAGGGTGCTGGAATTGTCCTTACCTCCCCTCTTGGTCACATATTCAAGTTTGCCTATAGATTGGAATTTGATGCAACCAACATTGTAGCAGAGTATGAGGCTCTATTGTTGGGTCTTGAGTTGGCAAAAGACTTGAGGATAAAGTTACTTAGTATCAAGGGGGGTTCTGATCTAGTCATTCTTCAAACTAAGAATCAATTTGCATGTAAGAATGATAGATTAAAGAAGTATCGAAATGTTGTTTGGGATAATATGGAATATTTTGATACATTAGACCTTCAAACAATTCCTAGGGAAGGAAATAAACAAGCTGATGAGCTGGCTAGTGCTGCATCTACATTACAGCTTGGAGAGAACTTGATGGATGATAAAATTAAGATGGAGATTATCTTTAGGCCATCAGTTCCTAACAATCTTTATCATTGGCAAATCTTTAATGATGAAGGCCAAGTGGTTCGTTTTTTAAATAACATGGAGGGGTTTTCTGAATTTAAGGCTAGCTACAAAGAGGAAGGATGTGATTATGAGGAGTGTAATGTGGTGACAAATCCCACTACTAGGGAATGTGTAGCCTTGGAGCAAGTGTTTGACAGACATGATGCATCAAAGAGGAGATGCTAAGAAAATTGACCCAAAGGAATTCAATGAAGTGAATATTGGTACCCCTCATGACCCAAAGATTATTAAAATAGGCAAGGGTACCAATGAGCAAGAAAGGAAGAAGTTGATAAATTTACTTCATGAATATAAAGATATTTTGGCTTTTTCATATGATGAGTTGAGAGGTTATAGGGAAGATGTTATGGAACATACTATCCCTCTTAAGGATGAAAATGCCAAACTCTTTACGCAGAAACTTAGGCAAATCAATCCTAAGTGAGCCCCCTTTGTGCAAAAGGAATTGCAAAAGATGCCTCAAGCTAGTATTATTGCTCACACTAGGCATTCCACATGGTGTTCAAACTTGGTTATTGTAAGGAAAAAGAATGGATCAATCAAGCTATGTGTAGATTTTAAAATCTTAATTTAGCTTGTAAAAAAGATAATTACCCTTTACCTAATATGGAAACATTATTGCAAAGGGTAATAGGATCTGGAATGTTGTCTTTGTTAGATGGATTTTCGGGATACAACCAAGTCTTGGTGAACAAGGAGGATAGACATAAGACAACATTCACCACACCATGGGGTACTTTTGAATATTTGATGATGCCTTTTGGATTAACAAATGCTGGAGCAACTTTTCAAAGGGCTATGGACTATGCCTTTAAGGGTCTAATTGGGAAATTTATTAAGATCTATCAAGATGATTTAATTGTTTTTTCTAAAAATAGAATTTTCCATATAGGCCACCTAAGGCAGATTTTTGATAGGTGTAGAGAGTATGGAATATCCTTAAATCCTATTAAATCTATTTTTGGAGTGGCTGAAGGGAAGTTGCTTGATCGCATCATTTCAAAGGATGGGATCAAGATTGACCCTGAAAGAGTTGAGGCTATTCAAAAAATTCCTTTGCCTCATAATATTAAAACCCTTCAATCCTTCTTAGGAAAGATTAATTTTCTTAGAAGGTTCATTCCAAATTATGTTGAGATTTCCAAACCCATCCAAACCCTCTTAAAGAAAGATGTCAAGTTTGTTTGGGGAAATGAGGGTAGAAAAGGTTTTAAGGAAATAAAGGATTCTATTGTCAAAGCACCTGTTCTAGTAAGCCCTGATTATTCAAAGGAATTTTTTATTTTCTCTTTTGCATCTGAAGATACTATTGCTAGGGTGTTGCTTCAAAAGAATAACGAAGGGCATGAGCAACCTATTGCTTTTATGAGTAGGTCCCTTCAAGGGTTTTGAGTTGAAGTATAGCACCATGGAGAAACAAGCTTATGCTTTAGTCAAGTCTCTAAAACAGTTCAGAGTTTATGTGGGGTATTCTAGGATAATTGCATTTGTTCCCCACTCTGTTGTAAAGGATATTTTAGTCCAAGCGAATTGCTTAGGAACTCGAGCTAGGTGGGTCTCGAAGATTCAAGAGTATGATTTGGATATTAGACCTACCAAGCTTGTGAAAGGCCAGGGATTGGCCAAAATCTTGACTGAAGGAAATGAGAAAGTGATAGGAATGATTTGTCAAAATGATTTGGAATTAACATCATCAGGAACTTCAAAGGTTGAGTCAACTTGAACGGTATAAAGACATTATTCATTATTTGCAAAATTTATCATGTCCTAACCATTTAGTTGGTGGATGATTTGTCTTCAATTTACTTTAGTTTCTTCACACTTGTTACACAGTTGCTCCACAGGGATCTATGCTCATCCAAAGAGGAGATTTTCACTACTACACTCAGAGATTCATTGGACACTTGGTCAAATATCATAGCCACTAAGCAAATTCGAATTTCCTTTGGATCATCATCAACATGCCACTTGCCATTTCTCATCTTCATTGGGATCTCAGTCATGTGGCCACTTGGAAACTCAGTTTATCATTGGGATTATCTCCATTGCTACACTTGTCATTTCATCTTTCATTGGGATTGGCTCCCATAGTTCTATTTAAATGAGTCTTGAGCTCTCATTTTTTTTTAGAAGGAGCTATTGGGGCTTACAGAGACTCTGCTAGATTTTGTATTCATTTTCATATAATAAAAGAGACTTTGGGGTACTATTGTGTCGGTGTTCTCCTTCCATTTCTTGAGGTGATGTTATTTCAATTGTTGTGCTTTACATTCTACATGTATGTTGGATTATGCTAGTTATCATTTTGCCACTTGTTTGGATTAACATATGCAAGCTATCTTGTATGGTTTTTGGGTTAGAGAAATACTCTAGGAAGAGGAGCACTAGAAGATTTTTGGTGAAATTTCTAGCCTTCTCCTCCATTGTATAATCTAATCCCTTATGATTGCTGACATCTTTTTCCAAATGTGTAGAGATATTTAGATTTGGTTGAAGGATTACTTGGGCGTGGGGTAGCTCTCCAATAGACAAACTAACTCCCAAGATCAAGAACAGAAGGACCCAATCGATTTGCCTCAAGGATCTCATCAAACGGTTTTGAAAGAGGGAGTTTCCTTTCCTCTAGCCTAAATTTAAATTAAATATTTTTCTTGATCAATATATTGTGCTTTCAAGGATTTTATTTGGTACCTAGAGCATTGTTTTAACTAGACAAGTATGGAGTTCTACTTGTATGTCTTGATCTAGTTCTTGTACACTAATTGTAGATTATCATTTTGACTCTTTCATGTCATCTTTGTCTCCATTTCAGGATTGCTTTGCTTTAAATTTTTGAAGCATTCTACTTTTGTTTTAAGCAAAATACAATTTCATTTCTTAAAGAGAAAATACTTGGAAGGCACCGGTTGTTTATGTATTTCATGCTTATCTTTATGATGGTTATTGCACATATCAATTTTTGCTTATAAATCTTAAAGAAACAATCTATTTAACTCTAACAATTCTCCTAGAAACTCACATCTCTTTTTAACTTAGCTTTTCATTAGGGACCACCCCCCTTAGCTAACCTGGGAGATATCTTAAACAGAGAGAGAAGGGATTTAGTGTGACAACCCCTTCTCTGAGTTCCCTACCACCAACCACACCTTGTGGGGTTGAAGGCTTTTCTCACTGACTTGTAGGTAGGTGTAGGCGGCAGGGTCAATAGTTCCCTATAATCCCCAACGGACTGGTGTAGCAGAAAGAAAGAATCGGTCCATTGAAGAATGTGTAAGAGCTGTAATACATGATCAAGATCATCCCAAATTCCTATGGGGAGAAGCTATTTTTTTCTAGTGCAATTAGGGTTAGCACAATATTTCTAACATTTTGATAATTACTTTTGATGTAGGTATTCTTTTAACTTGTTCCAATATATCATTCAGCTATTATACTTCAGAAATTCAGCAACAAAGAACAGTAGAATAATAGAAATCACAGTGCACAAAAGAGAGACAAGATTTTCCCTAGGAAAACCCACTACAGGGAAAAATCTAGAAACCTTTTCAATAGAGAAATTCTTCTTGTTCAATGAGAGACACAACTAGACCTATGGTCAAACCTCTGATCTTCTCCTCCAAGTCATTCACCCAAATCTGATCTTGCACTTTGCTCTTGATCCTGCACTTCTAGAATTTTGGCCCTCCTGCAATACCAGTTGGCCCAGTATTTAGGCCCTATAACAGTTTCCCCACTAACCCAACAACTTTGTCCCTCCTGCAATAGTTACCCCAAAAAAAGATGCAAACCACAAAGAGAGTCTACTCCACACATGTGAGATGCTAGAGAGAGAGGAGAGAAAAACTCGACCTTCTTTTCATCCTTCTTTGTCCTTTGCTTATTTGCCCAGAGACTATGTTGTGAGAGAGAATGTGAATTGCCCAAATGAGGAGCTCAAGCTGCCTTTATATAGTAATTTGTCTAGGGTGAATGGAAGTTTCTCTTGGCCAGGGCCGACATGACGTGGAGGTTAGTTGACTTGTCACTTTAGGAGCCAAAAAATTGTTTTTAAAAAATCAAATTTACATCTTTTAAAAGTTGCAATGGGACTTTGACTCAAAATAAATTTTCCTTTGACTCAAGCATTTATAAATATGCTTTACAATGATAAATATAATTACATCAAGTGACCACAAGTACATTATGAAGACTGACCATAGTTACAAATTCAACACTCCCTCTTAACTAGGGAGGTATTCATAATCACTATCATAGATGTTCTCAAATTGAAAAAATTTCTCTAAAGAAAAGGTTATCCATTATTACCAGCATCATCATCTATCATCAACATCCACTAGTGGCCATATCCAGGGCAGTACCAGACCATGGTAATGTCATCAGCATATCAAGACACACTCATCCAGAGTGATCGGTCCTCAAATCCCGTGGCCACCACCTAGGCCAAAATGTTGACACCCTCAACTAGCAAGCACTCACTCACCCTTCCTAGTGAGCATTCTGGGCCAAGAGCTCACTCAACCCTTACCTGGTTGGTGACCGGACCTAGATGTTGAACCAGACCTCACTCCACCCTACCCAATGTGAGATCAGGGTCCAAGACCTCACCCTACCCTTTCAATGTGTGATCAGGGTGTAGATGTTGAAGGACCTCACTCCACCATGCCTGATGTGTGATCAATGTCCAAGACCTCACTCCACCATTTCTGGTGTGTGATCAGGGTCCTCCTCCAAGGGACACTCACTCAACATTGTCTATTGAGCCCTCTAGGTCTCTTGGACCTATTATCCCTTTCGAGAGAACGTCCATTCGTGCTGCAGAGAAATTAGCACTCCCTCTCAACGAGAGGGGTGATCTCCACGAGTCTCAGCTTGTCTCTGAAGTACATGAACTTGTCCCTTGGCAATGGATTTGTCAAAACATCAGGTGTTTGCTCATTGGTGGAGATGTACTCAAGCCTTATTGCTCCCCTTTGCACCATGTCACGGATGTAGTGGTACTTGATCTCAATATGTTTCAACTTGTCATGAAACACAGTGTTCTCTGAAAGCTTCACACAGCTTTGATTATCACAATGTATCACCATTGGTTCCAACTCTTAGCCAAATAATCCTACAAACAACTTCTTAAGCCATATTGCCTCTGTACAAGCCTCATTGACTGCAATGTATTCTGCTTCAGCAGTGCTGAGTGCAATCAACCTCTGCTTCCTGCTCATCCATGGTATCAAAGCAAATCCCAAATTGAAGCATACTCCAAAGGTGCTTTTCCTGTCTTTAGCACTTCCTGCCCAATCAGCGTCTGTATATCCCTAAAGTTGTACATCTTTGTTTGCAACATACCTCAAGCCATAGTTCATTGTACCATGCAAATATCTCAAGATATGCTTTGTTGCAATCCAATGCTCGTGTTTCGATTCTACCTAGAACTGGCTCATGGTGTTTACAGCGATGTTTTAAAAATCGGACTCAGACTCGAAACTGACCGAGGTTCAACTCTGACTCGGTATTGACATGGACTAGTTGATTCCAATGACTCGACTTTGTAAAAAGTACATCAATATTTAATTTTAATGAAAAATCATATTTTTAAAGATTTTAATTCATGTTTCCAAACTCAAAGCATTAGAATAATAGAGAAAGACAACACCTTATCAAAGCATGCTCATGAATATATATATTATATCAAAATGGCATCGAGTGCATTGTCCAATACATGAAATATATAGAGATCAGAACGAAAACACATAACCAACGCTGCTCCAAAAACTAACTCCTCAATGTTGATCCAAAAATCACCCAAGAACCTCCTCAATGTTGCTCCAAAAACCAACTCCAACTGCTCACAAACTCCTCACAAATTATCACATAAATGCAATGAGATAGTTGTGAGGAAATATGAGAGGGTTGGGTCACCTTTATAGGCGTGGGAAAAGGGTAGAGGGGCTAGGAAATAGTTTAAACAAAAAAAATGATTTCACGTCCACCCAGCCCACCTTTTTTCCCACCATCGAGACTGACCAGTTTAAGTCGGGCTCAGTCAGTCCGGCTAATCCATTACCGAACTAGTTGAATCGTTGACCAACTCGGTAGGTTTGATAACGAACTGACCGCCGAACCAAACAATTGACCTAGTCGATTCAGTCAGGGGTATGGCTCAGTCAACCAGGTTGATTCCGAGTCAGATCGACCTAGTTTTAAAACTATGGGTTATAGCAAAGCAAATGTTTGACCTAGTTTTAACCAAATACATCAACATACCAATCAGTCGCCAGTACATAGATGGATCTACCAATCTGGAGTCGGAGCCTCTTAACTTCTTCAAGTTAGTCACCATAGGAGTCGCCATGGATTTGCAATCCATCATACCGAATCTCTAAAGGATCTCTATCACATACTTTCCTTGACTAAGGAAGACTTCACCAGGTTTTTGCCATACTTCTAATCCCAAGTAATAGTGCATCAACCCAAGATCCTTCATGTCGAACTCAGAAGCCAATTGCTTCTTGCACTGAATGATAAGAGGCTTGGCACCTATCAGAAACAAATCGTCAACATATAATAATAAGATCACAGGTGCATTCTTCACAACCTTGAAGTAAAGGTTTGGATTGGTTTTGCTTTTGGTAGATCCCAGTCTCGTTAAATAGCTTTCAATACGACCATACAGAGCTCTTGGAGCTTGTTTAAGTCCATGAAAGGCCTTTTCCAACCTGCAAAGGTGAGACTCCTTTCCATATACCTCAAATCCTTGAGGTTGCTTTATGTACACCTCTTCCTCAATTACTCCATTGAGGAAAGCAGTGCTTACATCCATCTAGTGTAGTTCCCATCCCATGGAAGCAGCAAACGACATGATGGATCTAATAGAGGTGTACCTAGAAACTAAAGCAAAAGTCTCATCATAGTCTTCTCCCTCTTTTTGCGAGAATCTTCTAGCCATGAATCATGCCTTGTATTTGTCAATACTACCATTTGCAGCATGCTTTATCTTATAGATCCACTTGGAAGTCACTACTGTCTTCCCCTCATGCCTTGACACAATCCCCCAGACATCATTTTTCATGATCGATTGGTATTCCTCATTTATCGCTTGTTTGCTAGATGCTTCTTAATATGTGGAAGGTTATTCATCAATGATTTTTGTCATGAGGGTTGCATAGCTAGAGAACCTCTTAGGTTTATTTATTTCTCTAGATGTGCCATCAGGAGCTACATGTCCTTCCACCTCTTCTAATGTGGATCTAAGCCATGTTGGTCTCTTCTTGATCTCTGGAACTATGACTGGTTTTGTTGGATCTTGAGGCCCTTTTGGCCTTCCAGTACATTCTGTAGAACTCAAGTGCTCCTCCCTTGAGGCTTCTTGTTTAACTTCTTCCAAGGAATCTACAGATACTTCCTTAGACCTCCAATATGCCACTTTCTCATCGAAGGTGACATCTCGACTGACCTCAATCTAACACTGCTTTGGAATGTATATTTTGTAGGCTTTTGAAGATTCATTGTATCCAACAAATATGCCTTTATTTCTTGAAGGCTCAAGTCTATTCCTCTTATCCTTGGGAACATGAATATATATAGGGAAACCAAAGATTCTCATGTGCCCAACCTCTGGCTTCCTTTTAGAGAAGGCTTCTTCAGGAGTCATACCTTCCGGAACTCTGAAGACTTCGAATTTGAATGTACACAGTTGTTCATGATGCTTTGCACCATAAGAACAACGGCAATTCCAAATCATGCATCATGGCCTTGACAGATTCTTCAATTGATCTATTCTTTCGTTCTACCACATCGTTCTATTATGGATTATAGGGAACAATTAGCTCCCTCTTAATCCCAGTCTGCTTGCACAAAGCAACAAGCTCCTTTGAGGTGTATTCTCCTCTACTATCAGATCTCAATATCTTGATCTTTTTACCTATCAATTTTTCCACTTCAACTTTGAATTCTTGGAACCTGTCGAATACCCCATTTTTTGACTTCAAGAGATATAGCCATGTTTTCTGGGAGAAGTCACAAATGAATGTCACGTAGTTTAACAAACCTCCAAGTGATTTTACGGCATCAAACCACAGACATCATAATGAATCAAGTCCAAAGCTTCCTTAGATCTGTTGTCACTATTTGGAAATGGTTTCATGATGTTCTTCCCAAGAGCATAGCATTTGCATACACCATCATTCTTTATTTGTAGCTCAAGAACTCTAAGATGATTGACAATCAAATGCATCACAAATTTTGTCATAAAAGAATTACGGGAGGTGGAGGGGGCATTCACAAGCTAAAACAACACTTGGTTGGTATTAGAGGCCAAATTGTCCCATGTGCAGCACCAACAGAGCAAATTGGGGAAATTAGGAAGGAGTTGCTAGAAAAATTTGAGAAGTATAAGGCAAAAAAAGCTAGGCAAAAAGAAATAGATGCCAAAATAGGGAGGAAGAGGAGTCTAAAACAGATAATCGCTGTCAGCCCCAATTTTGATTATGAGGGTTCTTCATCTATCCCTTTTATTGATGCATCCAACCCCCTTCGCTATGTTCCTCTCTCTTTGGAATCAAAATTTATTTCTGCCCTCATCTCCCTTTGACAGTGCACATGGTCCTCAAGCTAATAGAAGCCAAATCCAACCTACTTTAGTTGACCATTGGAAGAAACAATTGAGAGAAATTGCTTGTGATTACATAGCTAGATGGTGGTATGATGTTAATATCCCCTTCAATGTTGTTTATTCACTATATTGTGAACCTATGTTAGAGCCATAATTTTTGTTGGTAAGGGCTTCAAAGGCCCTACTATGCATGAATTAAGGGGATCTCTTTTGCATAAAAAGGTTATGTCCATTTTCAAATATTTGAACGATTTCAAAAGCTCATGGGTGAAAACATGATGTACCATCATGTCAGATGGATGGACTTATCAAAATAAGTGTACCATTATAAATTTTCTTATCTTTTGCCAACAGGGAACCATGTTTCTAAAATCAGTGGATGTTTCTGATAAGGTGAAAGATGCACACTTGTTGTTTCAGCTTTTGGATGAGGTTGTTGAAGAGGTGGGGGGGTGGCTAATATTGTTCAACTCATCACAGATAATGCCTCTAGCTATGAACTTGTTGGTAAAATGTTAAGAGCAAAAACACAAAACCATCTTTTGGACCCATGTGTTGCACATTGCATAGGCCTCATGCTTGAGGATATTGGTAAAATAGATTGGATCAAGAACACTATAACACATGCCAAAAACATAACAAAGTATATCTACAATCGCTCATGGATTTTGAACTTGATGAGGAAAAACATAGGGGCAAGGATCTTGTTAGGCCTGCCATCACTAGATTTGCAACTCATTTTTTGACATTGCAATCTATGCTTTCCCAACATAAAAACTTGCAAAAGATGTTTTCCGGTGATGAATGGAACGGATGTCAATGGGCCCGCAAACAAGATGGAAAAGATGTAAGAAAGAACGTTAATGAAGACACATTTTAGAAAAATGCAATAGAGATTGTGAAAATTGTTGAGCCACTAGTTAAGTTGTTGTGGTTGGTGGATGGGGAAAGATTGGCTATGGGTTTTATTTACGAGGATATGGATCTAGCAAAGTACCAAATAAAGGCAGCATACAAGGATAGAGTGGCTAAGTATGGGCCCATTTGGAAAATCATTGATCAAATATGGAACAATCAACTCCATCGCCCTATAGATGCAGCTGAGTATTTTATGAACCCAAGGTATCAATATAAATCCCTGTTGAGAGAAGAATTGACTAGGGAGGTGAAAGATGGATTGTATGAGTGCATTGAGCGCATAGTCCATGATGAGAGTGAGCAACTGGAGGTACACCGATAGATCATTTGTTTCAGTAGAGCCACAGGTACCTTTGGCAAAAACCTAGCAAGGATTGCAGGGGAAGCAAATGAGCCAAGTAAAAAATTTCAATTTTCAAATCCTTATTTTATTAAATTGCTTATAATTTGAAAGTTGGATATAATTTGTTGAACTAACTCATTACACAACCATGTTTTTTTCAGCACACTGGTGGGAGGCATTTGGTAGCCAATGTCCTCAATTGCGGAAGTTTGCAATCCGTATTTTGAGTCAAACTTGAAGGGCTCTTGGGTGTGAGCGCAATTGGTCTGTCTTTGAGAGGACAAAAGAGAGAAACCGTTTAGAACAAAAACGATTAAATGATCTAGTCTTCGTCCAATACAACCTCCAGCTAAGATGCAACCAAATGTTGAACAAAAGACCTAATACAAATCCCATTGTGATGGAAGATATTGATCCAACCTCAGATTGGGTAGTGAAGACTCAACCAGCAAAGTTTGACCCTGACGAGGATATTGATGTTGATCTTGATTTGGAGTTGGATGCATTACAGATTATTCAGTTAAATGCAGATTCACTAGTACCAGTTGTAGGCACTTCCTCTACTTAGCCACAATGTAGGCGCATAGCTCGTCTATCTCAACGTGCAGCTAGTGCTAGTGCTACTACTTCTACAGTTGCAGTTGGAGATCTTGATGAAGAGGAGGAGCCATGGGTTTCCCTGTCTGACTCAGAGTTTTAAAAACCGGCCTAGCTAACCGGTTACCGGTCTAACCGGCCGGTTAGCAGGCCCACCAGTTGGAACCAGTGAAAAAACCCGGTTTAATAGGCTGTGTGGCGGAAAATTTGACCTAACCGATCCTAATCGGTCCTAAACCGGTCGGTTACCTGCCATGCCCACCAAGGACCCACAGTGCGGCTTTTCCAAGGTAGTTTAGGGGTTTTAGAGGGAAATTAAGGGTGCTTTCCCTCCAAAAACACCCTCTCCAAGCCTTTAAGGAACAAAAACGATTAAATGATCTTGTTTTCGTGCAATACAACCTTCGACTGAGGAGGAACCAAATGATGAACAAAGCACCTGATCTAGATCCCATTGTGTTGGACGATATTGATCCAACATCAAAATGGGTGGAGGAGACTGAAGATCCTGTGTTTGAGGCTGATTTTGATATCGACATGGCTTTAGCGGGGGATGAAGCAGATTTTGTGGCGGCATCAAAACCAGGATCAGTAGCGGCATCAAGGAAAGGCAAAGAACCAATGGAAGGCACTAGTCGTGCAGGTCGACAAACTCGTGCTTCCATTAGGTCCACTTCTATTGTTATTGGTGGCATTGCTACTGAGGTTGCAGATCAGGCTGAGGCATCCTCAAACTCTGAACTAAATGATGTCTATGTAGCTCCTGATGATGATCCTGTGGCTAGTAGTGGTGATGAACTTGATGATTGATCATGTGTACACTATAGACTTGTAGTAGGCCAATGGCCTCATAGCTTGCAGCATTGTTTTTGGACTTTATAGGCCATTTAGAGCCTCATTGCTTATGTATTTTGCTATTTTGTCGATAATATGTATTGCACTCGGTGCCATTTCGATATAGTCACCTTTACATGGTATATAAATGAGAAAACTTTGCATATTTTGTCTCTATTGGCTTGGAATCATGGTTTTAAATCTTAAAAATAGTTTTGTTTCATTAAAAATTAACTATTTAATGTATTTTTCTAAAACCGGTTCATTTAGACCAAACCAATCCCGATTAGACCGGTTTTGGTCGGTAAACCGGTTCATTAGGTGGACCAGTCCAGTCATCGGTTCTGATTTTAAAAACAGTGGTCGGACTCTGATTCAGAGTCTGAGCCAAATGATGTTGCCTTGTCTAGCAGTAGTGACTAGTGATCTTTTGTTGTAGAGGCCATTTAAAGCCTCCCTGGTTATGTGTTTTTGTTCTGATCTTTATATATTACATGTATTGGACAGTGCACTAGGTGCCATTTTGATATAATAGATATATTCATGAGCATACGTTGATCATATGTTGTCTTCTCTTTATTATTATAATGCTTTGAGTTTGGAAACATGAATGAAAATCTTTAAAAATATGTTTTTTCATTAAAAAATATGTTTTTTCATTAAAAAATAATTTTTTAATGTATTTATTACAAAGACCAAGTCTTTGAAATCAACTAGGCTGAGACGAAGTCCGAGACAGAGTCGACCCTCGACTGGTTCCGAGTCCGAGTGTGAGTCCAAGTTTTAAAATCATGAGTGCCACTTGATTAAATTTATGGAATTTATTAATTAAAGACCAGTGCCTTTAAGTCAATTTACTTGCACAATATAGATTAATTTCCAAGTTACCGAATGAAAAGTTATTGCTAGGATGAATACTATCCTATATGAGATGCAACACCTAGAACTAAGTGAAATTCAAACTCTTGGTTAATTTTAGATTAAATGTCTATTCTAAGTGAATCAGTTCTCTCAACTATTTTGAAATTAGTCTCAAATGTAGCTTGTGGACAGAAACCCAGGGGAAGAAAGTTATGGCTTTATTAACGATACCTACCCTAGGGTTCTAACCACCCGAATGCCTCCAGTGTTGCAGGGACTGTGGCCTTGAGCATTGCAAGGTCACCGTGTTAACCACAGGTGAGGGTCTAAACTTCGCAAGTTAGGTGAGAAAGATGGTCCTATCTTCTTTCAACCAAGCATATGCGTGGAGGTAAAGTAATTAATGCACAACTAATCCTAGGATGAAGTGCAAGTTATTAGCGAATGCCTTAAATGAGATTATCAAATGGCCTCTTAAGTACTTTAAGTTAAATTACTTAGGATTATATGCTTATGGTGTTCAATACAAAGTACTTAGAGAGCAATATTAGGAACAATCTCAATTGAAACAATGTGCTAATGAAACAAGATCACCAGAGTGCCGAATAGAAATCACTTCAAGATCTATCCAATGATTAGCAATCTCAAAAAATAGCAAGCACTCTAAATAGATAACTAATGAGAAGCAAGGCGCACCAAATTAATGAATCCTTTACACTTGATATGCAAATTAAGAACCAAAGGAAACAATGCCAATGAAACAAGACTAGCAATGGGATTGTTCAATTGAGATCACAATATTGCTTATGACTAATACTCAAAGGAGTTGATCTCACAAGATTATTACAAGATCACAAATGTTGTTAAACCATGAAACAAGATAATGCCCTTGTCCAATTAGTAACCAATACCTTAAGTCACTTGGAAATTAGAAGAAAAAGGTTACAAAAGTATTCTAATTACTTTACAAGAGCATTAGAAAATAAGTGATATCAACAACATTCACAATTGGCCACTTTAGAACATTAGCAATTTCTTACAAGCACATTAGATGAGATTGTAATGCAAGCACCAATGAGTTACGTGCAAGTCCTACGATGCAAATCAAAGCTATGCCAATGATGCAATGCAAAAGACAATCGAAATGCAATTAAATGACCAGCAAGACAATATGGATATTCAGATATCATAGTTAGGAGCAGCCCAGTTCTTTCACTTTTTCAATAGCATTATACAATAATGACAATGATTTAGGAGCTAGGAATGAGTACTTATGAGTCTAGGATCCTTTTAAGTGTCTTCTATATTTATGATCAGACTTTAGAGTGCTTATATCAGACCTTGAAATCACTTAAGAAAGGCACAAAAGATAACCCTATGAGTTAATTATCCTCTTGAGATTAATGTGCAATTGTTATATGCTCAAGTGAGAGTGATTTAGGGCTTCTTTAGGATATTTAGATCAGATTTATGCCACTGTATGTATGATGCTTCAGATCTGATTGCAAAACAGTAAGAGAAAGAGGGTAGAAGAGTCAAACCCTTAGGCCTATAGGCCTAGTTTGATGACTAGTTGACTTTCCAATGGACTATAACTTCTTCAAACACCTGCAACACAATTTGTTAGCTTGAAATAGGATGGATCAGCCCTCTTGTGACAATGGTTAGGGATTTGATGGATTGTTGAGCTACTTTAGACCTTGAACCTGTTGTCAAAGAGGCTAGCAAATCTGCAAAACACATAGTTAGCAAGGAAAACCCAAGATTTATGCCTCAAAATGATAGAAATAAATTACGAACAATTGCCAAACTTACCCTAGGCTTGCAACCACAAAGATTAGTGTCAAATTTAATGCCAAAGCCTCAAAAAATAACCGAAAAATCACTGAAATGAAGGGATGAAGGCCCAAAGAGGCCAGCAGCTAGGGAATAAAGGCTAATAAGGCCTGTGTTAAGGGTCTAGAGGCCCACATAAGGGCTTGGCCTAGGGCTACAAGCCCTTCTAGGCCTGCGGCTACATAAGGCAAGCCTCCTAGCGGCTACAACAAGGAAGGAAGAGGCCTCTAAGGCCTGCCGCAAGCCCAATTAATGTTGTGGTTTGATGGGTAAAGGTCCCAAGGCCTGTAGCTGCCACAAACAAGCCCTCAAAGGGCTGCTGCTAGGCCTTGGAAGGTTGTCACTAGGGTAGAAGGGGCCCACAAGGGCTGCAACTAGCTTCCAAGAGGGTAGAAACCCTCACGTCACCCAAAAAATTACTTCAGCCCTTGCAAACACCAATTTTTAGCAAGAAAAACATTGCAAAAGGCCTCAAAAGGCTAGCGGCTTCCTTCTTCTAGCTGAGCATTGAGTTACTGCGAGTTGGGAGGGCTAGATCTTACCTTCTAGGGCCTAGATCAGCCTCCTTCTCTTGGATGAGTAGCCCAAAAATTAATTACTGCTTCAAACCCTTGAGCTATCACCTGCACAAATGAAAAAATAGAAAGCCCAAATACCCAATATATACAAATTTCAAATTTAAATCCCCAAACCCCAAATGCTATACAAAATTTAAAAAATGGGTTAGATTTAAAATACAAGAGTTAGATTCAAAATTATTTTACAAATATCTACAATATTTACAAAATAAAATTATTGCCCTCATTAGCAAATTAAATCTTTATAGCACAAGAGAAAGAGATTAAATTTTTAAGAGATTTTAAAATAAATGATGTATGTAAATGGATCACCGACCAAAACACTCCTGCAAAGTACCCTGCAAAATGAAAGCTCGGAATCCAAACACAATTGATTCTTCTCCACAGTCTGTGAACTTGGAGACCAAGGGCTAGCGTACCTGTAGATCTTTATTCAAACTTAAAAGATGAATTGTTGAGAGATCTAGATCTATGGGTATAGATCTAAACCCAACACCTAAGGCAAGATACCTGTACCAATAGATGTTCTGTCTTGCAACAAATGAAATAACAATTTATAAAGCACATATAATATAGAGCATGAAAAATTACTAGCACATACCACAGATCAGCAAATAGAAGAACACCATGAATTGAAACCCCAAAGTCTTTCTATTATGAGATACAATTTCAGCAAAGCAAGGGTCAGTACATGCATTACAGATTACATCATCCAAAGATGAAATGAGGAGCTTGATAACTTCCCTATATAGAAAACTGAGAGAAGAAAACCCCTCCAAGTGGAAATAATGGCTAGTTGGCTTGATTCTCGTCAAAATAATCTTATTCGTTGATCTTCCTTTGAAAATATCTTGATCTCCACAGCTGATTTTTTATTTTTGAGGAAGAATTTGAATTTCTCTTGAAAGTTAAAACCCCTTTTTTATTATTCCAAAAAATAATATTTTGGACTAGTATCCTCAAACAATTCACTTTGGCTTAACCACCAAGGTCTAACAAGTCAAATTTTCTTAAGAAAACCATTTTTCCATTGGTGGAGTGTTAATTTTAGAATGTTATGTTCTATGCTTTAGAGCAATTTACTTCAATTTCTCTTATAAGCCCAATATCAAATTCCAGATTAGCAATCACATTAACATTGACAACAAATGCAGATAGAACATAAACAATAAGCGGAAGACAAGCCAAGACAAGAGGACACAATATTTGGCGAATGCCAGGGAAAAATCCCCAATGTGGGGAAAACCCTTTGATCAAATCTTCTTATTATTTTTCAAAATTCTAGCAGAGAGAAAGAGTACGTCATACAAAATTTACTTGCCCAATCACTGTCAAAATAGTCCAGTCAAATAGCAGTCAACAGGATGCCCTAACCAGAAAGTCAACGTAGGTCAAACCAACAGAAAATCTCCTCCAAATGAGCCCGGTCAAATGCAATCAATTGGGCCTTCAAAGACAACTTGAATCAGCCCAAAACAGTCCTGAAATTCTCGGTCAACACAAATTCAATGCTACAATCAATGGCCCTGTGGTCAACACTGGTCAAACAGCGACCAATTCCTCAATTTCTATGCCAGGAGATGTGTCCTAATGAAATCAGACTTCCTGCCTAAAAAACGCAGTCAAAGGATAGAGTTTGACCCTCGGTCAACGCTGGTCAACACCCCTATAATTTGCCCAAAACATATCTAAAATTTTCGGCCTGCAATTTCAGTCAATGCATGAGGAAGAAGAGTTGCTCCTGTTTGTTGTACGAACCAATGAGACGAAGATAGAAAGATGTATGTTGAGGTGTTTCCAAATGAGGAAAATGCCTCTTCTATTTATACACAACATTGAGGGTGAAGAGACACATCTATTGGGCTTCACGAGCCTACATTAGACTTATATCCGACCTTGTCAATTTGTCTATAGAAGAAATAAATTCATAATTTCATTTCTACTTGTCAGAATGAGATGATCTTTAGAGTTGTCCAAGGTGGCGTTTGGCCCTAGTTGCCAATTTTAACACTCCCTCTCAACTAGGGAGAAATCCACCTGCCAAACCATCTAACAATTTGTCCCATCTCTATCATCCATGCGCTGCTCTGCTCTACTGAACCATGAAGGAATAATGAAGAAATGGTCGAGAGTGTATCATACCACTCTCCACTGACCCGAAGTCAATCTCCATTGATCCCAGATCAATATCAAACGTCGTAGCATAGGGAGTACAGTAGTACACGATGCATCCATCAGTAGTATTATGGTCCCTATCCTCATTTCCCAACTCATTGGCCAGATGAGAGATGCTTCCCATGAGTCCCACACTGCATGGGTAGGACGTATCGGCAGGAGAAGGTGAACCACACATCCTGCTCATATGCCATAAGAGAAGGTGAACCACTCATCCTATGCATATATCAACCATCATGGGGTATCACAAGGGAAGATGAACCACTCACCCTATACACAGCACCACTGGGGGAAGGTGAACCACTCACCATATGGTCACTCATAGCTCCAAGAAGTACCCCAAGCCACCCCCCCCCCCCGGAGCTCCCAAAGCTCAATATCCAACTCAAACAGGACCCTCATAATAGGGTCTCTCCACGACTCCAAGTCATTCACGGAAGGTTAAGAATTTGACCTTCCCGAGGGGTTTTGTAAGAATATCTGCGACCTATTCATTAGTCCCAATGTGATGGAGCCTTATTGCTCCCCGTTGTACCATATCCAGAATAAAGTGGTACCTAATATCAATATGCTTGGAGCAGTCATGAAACATGGGATTCTCAGAAAAATGAATCCCACTTTGGTTGTCGCAATAGATCACGGTGGTATCAGCACATGCCCAAACAACTCACTAATACTAGAAGAATATATTCGACCTCGGCGGTGCTCAAAGCAACTGAATTTTACTTCCTGCTCATCCAGGATATCGAAGCAGAACCTAGTAAGAAACAACATCCGGATGTGCTCTTACGATCCACCACACTGCCAACCCATTCAACATCAGAATAACCATGGAGCCTCAAATTCCTGGCAGTGTATCTCAATCCATAGGTGATTGTACCCTGAAGATATCTCAAGAGATTCTTGGCAGCAATCCAATGTATGTGATCAAGATCAACCATAAATTAACTCAATGTGTCACTGCAAAGCATATGTCCGGACAGGAGTTCACCAAGAACATCAGGGCCCCCAAGAGTTGACGATATTCAAAACGATTTCCCAAATCGGGCCCAGCTGCATTTCTACATAACTTCTTGAAGTTAAGTTCCATTAGAATAGTCACAGACTTACAATCCACCATCCCAAATCTTTCAAGTAGCTTAACAATGTATCTTCCTTGGGAAAGGAAAATCTCACTTGGCTTTTGCCAGACCTCCAAGCCTAGGAAGTAGTGCATCAATCCTAGGTCCTTCATCTCGAATTCGGAAGCCAACTCCCTCTTGCATTTATAAATAAGAGGGTCTGCACCTATCTGAAAGAGAACATCCACATAAAGTACTAAGATGAGAGGTCTATTATTTTCAACCTTAAAGTAAAGGTTTGGATCAGCTTCACTTCTTGTAAAACCCAGCTTCATCAGATAGTTGTCGATCCTCTCATACCAAGCTCAGGGAGCTTGCTTCAACCCATAGAGGGCTTTCTTCAACCTGCATACATGTGTCTTTCGATCTAGAACTTCGAACCCCTCGGTTGTTCTACAGGAAATTTGTACCCAAAATCAAGAGATACGCTGCCCAGACAAACCTCCTATCCTCCATGCACGATGCCACAGACCTGCGACTCTTTCTCCCAAGAAAACCGAACCCTAAACAGAGATGGGTCTCACAATAAACTCGACCCTTGCCACTTGCGTCTTGCCTCAGATGTCGCCCTATTTCAGAGGAGAGGATGAGCACTTGGATGTCTCAAATGAAGGAGAAAGCACCTCTATATATACCAATCGATGGGGGTCAAGAGATGTGACTATTGGATTAGGTAAGTCGACATATAGAAAAGGCCGACCTTGATAATTTGTACATGATCTAAATAAATTCATAACTTCATTTGTACATGTCGGAATTGGATGATCTTTAGATCAATCCTACACCTCTCGGAGAGAGGAATCCAAGAAAAATATCATTTGTCATAGACAAGATGACCCATGTGGAGTTTGGCCCTAGTTGCCAATTTTAACAGATTTACATGCACAAGGGTGGGCAGCAAAACACATAATTAAGGAGAAAGATAGGATTCATTCATTAGATGTTGTAACATCTAATTACATATTAAGAGAGAGGATGAATGTACATAACTCCCAAATACCTGAATACTAACCACTACATTAATGGCTACATTAAATGCCCTATTATAATATCACTTTATTAGTGAGCATTTATTATTGGTCTTCTAAGTCCTAATAGATCTAAGTTCTAAATGTGACTATTATCTACAATGCCCTCTCATAATGGCTATATTACATGTTTGTTCAAGATAGAAAGAAAAAGGTTTTGAACAAGCAAGATGTTTGCAGTTCACAAGATGTCAAGATAAGATCTTCAAAATATCCACTCAAGTGCACAGTACCCAGCAAGGTTGATAACATATATTTACATCACCATCCTTTTGTCTAAGCATTGACTCACCAGGAAGATGAGAGCCCGTGTTGGTTGATTAGTCAACCCTTCCACCATTGACATAGAGCTTGTTTTGCTCCAAAAACTCAACTCGACATCTTGGTGATCCAACATATCACGATCTTGTGTTTGCTTCTCTGAGAAAGCAATATGATCTTTCACCCTCATGGGTCTTTTTCTTTACCACTTCATCTTCACCAACCCCAAGGGTCTTCTTATAAATTACAACATATAATGCACAATACAATCGTTGTTTGCCTTCTCTTCTTCGTTGAATCTGACTTGTGTCAACAAGAAGGGCTTCATCATTTCTTGAACTCTATCTCAACTAACCAATGTTGCAAACATCGCGATATTATCATAGACATTGTGATATATAGCAAGGTGTGTAAGTTGTGTTAACGTTTGTAGCTTGGGCAAGTACTTCTAAACAGGCCTAACTGTCTAAGCATGCAGGAAGTTGCCCACAAATCTCCTTAGCACACTTGCCCAATGTGAGCAAGTCACTTTTATAAATTAGCCTAAATTTTAACTTAGAGAAAGCACATAATTATTATGTTGCCTAGTTGAGCTAAAGTAAGCTTAGGTGAAGTAAACTAAATTACTTTAATGATTATGTTTTTATCTCAACCTTTGATCTCAAGTTAAGCGAGATCTAATCAATAATCACTTTGGAGATTAGGGTTACGAATTTAGCTCAAAGTAAAGTAATAAAAGAGAGGCTAAGTAGAAGAGAAGACACCATACAACAGCACAAGACATTAAAACAGGCATCTCAGTGAGGAGTGTCATACTCTAGTGAAGAGTAATTCAAAAAGGTTTAGGTATTTTTAAAGTAAATATTAAAAGGGTATTTAGGGGTTCTTTTAAGAGAGAGACAGTGAAAAAGTATTATTATAAGATGATAAAAGGGGTTACTTTTAAACTCTAAGCTCATCTCGAAAAAGAAAAATGGATGGTTCGAAAATGAAGCAAGGAAGATTTTACGATAAAGGTTTTCCAATTGCAAACCGCAGATTATTTACATTAAAAGGGAGTATCCAAGGAAAATAGATTAATATCATTATCAGCATGAGCGAGAAGGAAAATTACATCAATATTAATTTGGAAAATCAAATATCGATTCCAAAACGAAATATAGGTGAAAGAGAATATATTTTTGGCAAGAGACAGTATGCAATTAATGACTTACAAATGTCAATTGATGATTACGAATGTATATCCCAACTCAGTGTCATAACCATGTTTGAAAAAAAGATTGATGTAATTCTCAGTTTACCCTAGGTTGAAAAACTAGGTACATTCATATTAAACACCAAGAAAAAGTTTTTGATTTTTCTTGATAAGAAGAAGGTTACAGTGAAGTCAAATTCAATGGTACCTTTATCAGAAGACCTAAATGATATACCTAAGGTAATAACTAGGGTAAGTAAAAGTCAATATCAATGATGAAGAAAGACTTTGACGAGGTTATCTCCAATAAAAATGAAGCAACTTCTTACATAAAAGATCACAATCAGAAATTGCTTGCACGAGTCAAGAAGTCTAAAGCTATAGAACATAAATTAGAACAAGAAAAGGAAGCTCTCGAGAAGAACCTCAATGGAAGCTTATCAAAACAAGATGAAGAAAATTCTCAGTTAAAATGTGTTAATCAGAAGTTTTTGAAAGAAATTAGAACATTAAAAAATAAAGTTGATGAATCAAAAGTTGAAGAACTTTCACGTCCCCAACATCATAACCAAATCTACTCACTCAAATTAAGAAGCTTAAGATTGATAAGCAGTCACTAGAAAATAAAATAGAACAACTTATTCGAACATAAGTGTCAGGTGGACAAGTTCAAGGTGAAAACAAAGGGAACAAATATCGACCCAAATAATAACACGATTCAGAAGGATTTCGATCCAATCAAATGAAGACATACTCAGATGTTGCAATACAAACGACTAAAGTGCCAAGTGAAGATTTCATGAGATACCAAGCAACATTCGTGCATGAAGGTAATCACATACCTGAAGAAAATTAGGAAATCACAACGTGCGTGATAAGGGAAAATCAAGTTACAAAAATACCTTATCAACATCCCCATCATAAAAGCAGATAACTTAATCAATAAATGTATCAACATCATATTGGACGGAAACAGCCAACTTATGTTCAAAAAATAGATGTTAGTGAAATTAAGTCTTATGATAAGAATTCATCCCATCTATCAAATAACCGCAAGGTTCCACAAAAGAATGATTTGGGATGGTTAGACCATTTTTCAGTTCGACAATTTTGCTTGCCGCTCAAAAGTTCATATTGTCTTGTATCATCAAAGATAACAACTTCAAGAATTGGGAGAGTTGCGACAACATTACAAGACAAAGAAAAGGATATCAAGACTTTTCATTGATATCGAATATCGACAGAACACCAGTTTGTGCAGAAGTTAATGTTGTCTTACTGATATAATTATTCAGACTTGTGATTTGTGATATTCCCACTTAGCAATATTGCTAAGGGAAATATCAATCTTCCCCAATTTTGTCTTATTTCATGTTTACACTTAGGAGATGTGGGTTCAGAGGTCCCACATGAATTTTGGGATTAAGTGGGGACCCAAACATTAGGAAGGAAGGGAAATATTGCGGCTCTAGTGGAGCGTGGGGGCCACCCCATGGAGAATTACAACCCACATGTGGAAGACACTCTCATTGGAGCAAAGTTGGTGGGGAAAGTCGAGCTAGGCCCACATGGGCATCTTGGAGGCTCTTTCATAAATAGAGCAAGAGGCACTCATTTCAGTGATTCATTCATCTATTTAGAAATTGTGTCTTTGACATAGCACGCTTGAGTTGAAGCCAAGTTTGCAGTGTTGTTTAGCACACGAGTGTCTCCGAGCGGAGATCTCAACCCTTGCTTCGGTGGACTTTGAGTGCCAACCCAAGGAGGGAGTCCTACCTATACCAGTTCGTACCAGCAGCAGGGAGTGTGTTTTTTAAGAGAGGATTGGCAGAAACAGCACGGGGACTGCGCGGTGCTTGGAGGAGGCACACTTGGAGGTTGAAGAGTGAAGCGAGACAGGGGCTGAAACTTGAGGTGGAGTCTGGGGAAGTGTTGTGGGAGCTTTTCCAACTTTTTGGCGGAGCATAAAATGCAGTGCTTGCTACAGGTTACTTCTTCTACTTGTGGAGGAGGGTCAAGCAATTGGGAGTCAATTTTTGAGCATCAAAACTAGGAAAAACACTTTCTGGGTTTTTCTGGGTTTATTAAGGAGAGGCCAAGATTAATTTGGCAAAATTTTCTAAGCAGATTTGAGGGGTCAAACAAGGGCCCCAACTCAGCCAGGAGCTACATTCCCTAGGGGAAAAATTGGGCCGAAATTCCAAGGTCAACATTTGGCCAATTCCTTCGTGGGTTTTTGTGGGTTATTGGTGGAGAGCCCAAGGTTACTTTCCCGAAATTTTCTGAGCACCCGAGGAGGCCATAACATCAGTTCTTTGTAGCCAGCACACTTTCTAGATAGTTTCAGCACAGAGCTAGGAGAGAGCAGCAACAGATTCGAGAGGGATTCCTTATTGTTAATTTGGGCTTAGCTAGCTTGCCTTGAGCAAGCCCAGGTGCACTCTTTTCAGCACCATAATGTACCCTCTTATTGATTAATAAAATGGCTCAGCGACGCAGTTTTTGGCTTTAAAATGGTGTTCTGATGTTTGAGTAATTTTCTATGTGTTTTTGGCTATGTTTGCTTTGTTTATAATTGTAAATTTCCATTAGGAATATTACAATGGTATCAGAGCATGATTTTGGCCAGTTGTGGGTCTAAATCACACAAATGCTCAAGTGTTATTGTGGACTAGAATTCCAGAGGCTAAAACACTAGTCTCACATTATTCTCCAGATTGAACTTATGCCCAAAAATGTCTCAGCAGGAGAAATTTGAAAATGTTACAAGGAGCATCGAGAGACTGGTGGGGCTTCTTGAAGAGTGGTTGTCAGCAAGGGCAGCAAGAAGAAATAGTAGGTGTCGACCTGCAGATGAAGGAAATAACAGGAGCATGATTAGATATCATTTTGGGATTCAACTGCGTTAAGTAAGTCATTCACGAGCATGATTGTTGAACAAAACGCTAGTAGCAATACTGCAGAGACGAAGATGGGAGGCGGAGGTAGTGATGAGATGAGAGAGAACATACCACTAGAGGAGGGAGTTCATCTAGATACGTTCCAGTCGGTTGAGCATGAGGCTAATGGCACGCAGGAAGAGCACAAGGATACACCTAGTGTGATGCAAGAGTCACCCCTATTGGAGTTTCCTTTGATAGCCCCAATAGATAGATTAGAGGAGGCAATTGAGCACACATTCATTAATGAGGCATCCCGGTCTATGACAGAGCTTCAGAACAGTAGCCACCTACAGTTGACTGATGAACATGTCTTGCATGTTGGATTTTCCATGGAGGAGCAGTTGGAGGCTCATGTCGAGCCCATGATGGAGGAAGATGTGCGGCCATCCTTTGCGCTAACCATTGATGAGGGGTAGCATAGAGAACACACATTGGGATTCCAGCACAATTCGCTTCAGAGGCACACTGTCAGGATCTACAGTGTTATCATCCCACCCCTACACACTGGATTGAGAGGGGCGGAGTTGTCTAGACATACAAGAGGGGATGACCAGGTTAGCGGCACTATTGGTCCACCTTTTCCCATTGGAGAGAGGGAGACAGAGCTACCTAGTCAGATCTCATGTGTTGACCTGGATAGCGGGATGAGACGATTGGAGTTGCACAAGGTGCAACATCTGCATGTCGAGGTTGTTCTATGTGCGGGAGTTCGTGCATTCGATCCCTCTCTTAGGGTTGGATGGCGAGAGATTCTGAGTTGGTACCTGGTGGAGTGGATTGGACTCATGGAGATGGTCATAGTCTAGAGTAAAGCTCAGTGGGAGCTCTTAGACACTGAGGGCACTGGAGGCCCAAGTTGGAATTGAGATCCAGGTGGAGCTCCCTATCTTATATCAGACATGCGAGATGGATATGGCATTAATGAGGTAGTCAACCCAATGACTGAGCACATACATTCCCTAGGGGAATTGCAGTCAGCATTAGCAGGCTCGCAGTTTGTGAGCAGGCTCCATGGATTGTATTCGCATGTTGGTTGCGCATGGGGTCGCAAGATGATTAGCATTCTATGGCAGGAGCTAGTGGGAGGAGGTGGCATGCGTAGGCCACCGAACCAGGCATTGTATCGAGACCATGTTCTCCCATTGGGGTATTAGGAACAAGAGTCACCGAGGGTTGACACAGCAGAGATATTCCCTCTAGCAAGTGTGGAGTTAGCCCGCTCAGGATTACCAGGGCAGATGAGGAGGTGTAGATCACTTCGTGGCAAGTGTACTAGCAGCGTGGTGGTTGCATGGGCACATATGGGATTCCCTATGGTACATGGGGGCATGGCATTGAGCATTGGTATCCAAGGGTGCATGGAGTTGTGCCACAGAGTTCAGTGCTATGCAGAGGAGTGTAGGGGTATGTACTTGTGTGCAACCGAGCAAGATGATGCACAACAGGTTGTCAAAGTGTTGCCACTAGAGAGATATCTTGACAAGGGCATCAGGCACACCATTGGGTTTGGCACACTCAGATTTGGAGAGCGAGTTGATCACAGGGCCGACCGTGAGCTTCCATTTATCACTCTCCAGCATTGCACACTGACACAAGGGACTTGGATATCATCTCTTGATGCTCTCATCACGAGCAACAGGACCCATGAGGTTCATCTGAGACAGTTGGACGGGACACAGTGCATTGGGAGAGAGGCTTTCTAGTTGTGGCATATGGTCAAGACGCGAGTTGGTGGATGCAAGCTTGGGGGTAGTCCGATCTCCTATAGAGGTAGCACTTGCACCACCCTTGAGCCCACACTCAGGGTGATACATGATCCCCTTTTGGTGAGACATTCTGAGGTGTCTCTGGAGCATCTACAACGGTTGGTGGACCTTGCTTACAGGCGGATGTTTAGACTCCGGGCAACATTGGGGAGCACTTTTAGGAGGCAAGACAACAGATCCCACTGTGTGGTATGGTCGATGCAGGGTTGTGTCGCACACACCAGATTGGTTCGTGATGTATGGAGTTCATATATTGATTGCATGCAGGGACCTGAGACGTGGTGCAGGTTGGTTCCATCAACTATCAAGACTATGCCACAATTGTTCTGGTTATGGGATTTAGGGGTTTGGTTGGTCGATTGGACACTCTGCTTCATGGTGAGTGGGATCAGGACGGGGGATGACCCAGCTCACCCTTGGTTTGACATGTGGGGGAGCGTTGAGGCCTTGATCGCATGGCAAGGTTGGTTTTCCTTGTTGTCGCTACGGATCAAGGTGAGTGTTGGATGGGTAGGAGGTGACATCATGGAGGTGCTTGGTCTAGATGCATTGGGACTCCATAGATGTTTTGCCATCAGGTCCCAAGAGAGGTGGACAGTGGATACAACTTGAGCATGCAGGGCAGACTGTCATGATTAGAGTTAAGCAGCGATAGCATAGTGGCACCCTTTTTAGACTAGTGTGGGATCCTGGCATTGAGGAATTATTTCATGTCAGGACGGTGCAGAGGTCAAGGACAACGAATCAGAGGCACATCTAGGACCCTGGCACATTTTTGCAGTGACAATGGGGAGCAACAACTACAGAGAGCATTGTTCAGCAGTTGCTTCAGGACAAGCAACGTTTTAGCAGGGAGGATTGTGATATTCCCACTTAGCAATATTGCTAAGGGAAATATCAATCATGCCCAATTTTGTCTTATTTCATGTTTTCACTTAGGAGATGTGGGTTCAAAGGTCCCACATAAATTTTGGGATTAAGTGGGGGCCCAAACATTAGGAAGGAAGGGAAATATTGTGTCTCTAGTGGAGCGTGGGTGTTGTGGCTCTAGTGGAGTGTGGGGGACACCCCATGGAGAATTGCGGCCCACATGTGGAAGACACTCTCATTGGAGAGAAGTTGGTGGGGAAGTCAAGCTGGGCCCACATGGGCATCTTGGAGGCACTCATTTCAGTCATTCATTCATCTATTTAGGAATTGTGTCTTTGACATAGCACGCTTGAGTGGAAGCCAAGTCTACAGTGATGTTTAGCACATGAGTGTCTCTAAGCAAAGATCTCAAACCCTTCCTTCGGTGGAATTCGAGTGCCAGCCCAAGGAGGGGGTCCTACCTATAACAGTTCATACCAGCAGTAGGGAGTGCGATTTTTTGTGGAGAGGATTGGCAGCAACAGCAATGGGACTACGCATTTCTTGGAGGAGGCACGCTTGGAGGTTGAGGAGTGAAGGGAGATAGGGGTTGAAACTTGAGGTGGAGTTTGAGGAAGTGTTGTGGGAGCTTTTCCAGCATTTTGGCGGAGCAGCAAACGCCACATTTGCTACAGGTTACATCTTCTGCTTGTGGAGGAGAGTCAAGCAATTGGGGGTCAATTTTGGAGCGTCAAAACTAAGACAAACCCTTTTTGGGTTTTCCTGGGTTTATTGAGGAGAGGCCAAGATTAATTTGGCAGAATTTTCTGGGCAGATTTGAGGGGTCAACAGGGGCCCCAACTCAACCAGCAACTACATTCCCTAGGGGAAAAATTGGGCTAAAATTCCAAGGTCAACATTTGGCCAATTCCTTCGTGGGTTTTTGTGGATTATTGATGGAGAGTCAGGGGTCAATTTCCCATAATTTTCTGAGCACCCAAGGAGGCCCTAGCTGTAGCCAGCTGCACACGTTTTGGATAGTTTTAGAGCAGATTCAAGAGAGAGCAGCAACATATTTGAGAGGGATTTCTTAGTGTTCATTTGGGCTTAACTAGCTTGCCTTGAGCAAGCCCAGGTGCACTCTTTCTAGCACCACATTGTACACTCTTATTGATTAATAAAATGGCTCGGCAACGTAGTTTTTGGCTTTAAAATAGTGTTCTAATGTTTGTGTAATTTTCTGTGTGTTTTTGGCTATGTTTGTTTTGTTTATCATTGTACATTTCCATTAGGAATATTACATGATTGAGGAAGGGAATGTAAATTGTGAATCCCTAAACAATCACAAAGTTGAAAACCACCCTCTTACAAGTTGTTATCCTTATCCATTGATGAGATGTTGTCATTATCCATTAATGAGTTGTCAGTGATAACTAGATCTAGAGGTGGCCAAATACATGTACTGTAAATTGATATCATGAGATGAATGCATGTGTTGAGATTGGCTCATTTTGTTTATTATGTTGTTTTGACATTAGGCAATAAATGGAGATGTATGCATAAAATTCGATAGACTAACAATGGCTTTGATAGTTTCTATGAAGGACATTACATTTGCCCTAGAGGCATTTTCTTTTTTTTTAAAAAGATATTGCCATATGGAAATCTGTAAAAATCAAGATGATGGAAGTGAATTTACATGAAAAACAAAAGCCATGTTTTGAAATAAACAGAAAATACAATGTATGTTTTGGTCACAAGTGAAGTTTATGGTATTCTCTCTTTTGTAAAAATAAATATTGGCATATGGGAATAAGAAGAAATCAAATTGATGGAGGTGAATTTGCATGGAAAAAAAATGATAATGTATGTTTTGGTCACAAGTGAAGTTTATGCGAGGAGTTGATGATTAGGAAGTGAATTATTTGATATGTAAGAAACCAGATAAAGGATTTATCAATGTTGCATTAATCGTTATCGGGATTAAATTGGCGCGGGGAAAAAATCGGAAAAAATCAGAATTATCGGGAAATTATCGGAAAAAAATCAAAAAATCGTTTGGTACAAAAATATTCATTTTTTTCATTTTTTTTCAATTTTTTTAATATCTAAACCATCTACAACATAAAATAAATACATTGACACATAAATATGATAAAAAAAACTAATATATAAGATGTTTAATATCATTTCTAGCGCTAAAATCAGACATAACATTGAATCATGTCCTGAATAGTAAGTCCTAACTCCTGAGTCCCAACTCAGCCTCAAAATATCAACAAAAAAATATGATAATGTATCTCATCATGTCATAATGTCATATACAATAAAATGAAAGTCTAATCCTATTGATTTCCTCTACCCTCTTGCGAGAAAATGCCACAACTTTTCCTTTCCCTCTAGATGTAGATGCTGCTGCCTGTGCTAGTGGAGATGGCAGTGGAGTCTGATGTGCTCTAGAAGCTGAAGAACTAGAAGTAGGAGCTATAGGAGGTAGATCACGTCCTCTACTGGTGGCAGGGGTAGCCCGGGCAGGTGGTGTCACCTGGAAACATTACAATCTCCCACTGCTGAAATCCTGAAACTAATAAGTCTGTTGGACTTTGAATGAAATCTAAAATTCTACTTTCTCCATATGAAAACCAATGAGGTCGGAACCACTCTCAAACATCCTGAGTCATTTCATGGTAATGTTAAAAATTTAAGTAAAAGGATGAAAATGAAGATTAAGGAGAATGTCACTTTTACTTTAAGAATTTAAGAATTTAACATTACCATGAATAGCATATCAATACTAGGGCCTAGACTTGATCATTAAACTGCCCCACTCAAAAATTATTTGTTTCTTTCAAAAAAAAATAGCATTTCAAACATTTAGCATCCCTTATAAAACCTCGCTGCCCCAACTGCCCGGCGATTTTTTAAGTTTTTATCGCGATTTTTTCGTTTTTATCGCGATTTTTTCATATAATCGCAATTTTTTCAATAAAAATCGGCAAAAAAAATCCGGCGATTTTTTCATTTAATTATCGCGATTTTATCGGCAGAGGGAAAAAAACGCGATTTTTTCATTTTATCGCGATTTTCACAAAACTGGGATTTATTATGCCCCTTGAAAACAATACAAAAGTGTTTACCCTACTGAAACAAAGGGGAAAGAAAGGAATTGTACTGTTATTAAATTACCACTGATGAAGACAATGAGGATGACACCAATAGTGACAAAAGTAGAGATGATTTCCTATTCTGCACAGCAGTGTCAGCTTAGGTGGGTCTCTAGAAGGGAAAAAGTAGAGGGACTGGTCACTGCACAACATGGATTGTTGTCTAGGTGATTCAATAGCATTGGAAAATTTCTACCTTTACAAGGTTGACAGGACCTTTTTTCAGCACCTACGGGAGTTCCAGGTCTACTAAAAAAAATGAGCAGTTAGGAATCAAAATTGTGTAAACATCTTTTTAAATCATTTTGTTAACAACATGTAGACCTTTAGCTTCTGTATTAAGGGAATTAAAAGAAAAATTGCTATTTTTTGTCAAAGGGGGCTGTTAGAGTGGAAAAAAATCAAAAATATTTATTGTAGTTGTGTGACCAGAGTAACAATGAGGTGATTAACATGAGAGGGCAGTATATGCATGTCGGTAGGCTGGCCAGGGTTCCCTACAGGTACTTGCTGCAACATTGATAGATATGGCATTTACTATTCCCTCCACACTTGTGCATGTGTGTTATTGTATTATGCACCTGTATAAAATCCTATACTTTTCACCCTCAATTTCTTTCTCTCCCTTGCATTTTAATGATGCAAAAATTTGTTTAATCTTTTATCAATACCATAATTTTGAACCTTTCTATTTATGAAAACATTTATCTCTGTCTTCGCCTTTCTCATTTCCCACTATTAGATAGGAAAATACCTCAATTAGTACTTGAGAAAATCTATTCAGGCTTTCAAACCCTACATAGAAGCATGAATGAGACCTCTAATAAATAAGACATTGAAATTTAGGACCTAACAACTGTAAATAGTCGTTACTAAATTAAAAAACGTATCCTTGAGAAAAAAACCATTCCTTCACATGTAAAAGAGACTTATTAAACTAAACATCAATTTGTAAATTCAATAAACAAAAAAACAAATAATGTGAACTTATGCGTAGCCTGAAAGCATACCTTAATGCCCAGGTTTCTGTGCCAGAATTGGCAATCAGCTGCACCCCCAGCCATTGTACCAAGTAAGTAAGGATTGATTTCAATAATTTTCTTCACAGATTGTGATGCTGGCACAACAAAAAACAAAAATAAAATTGAGATACACAGTAGTTGCAACTAATGAGAGTAATCAATATCTGTAATCTCAAACCCTCATTTTAGTCCTACTGCTGGGATGGTAATCTCACCATTTGATTAATTCTTAAAACCATACACACACTATATACATTAAAAATGTGAAAATTCATAAGAAATAATAAGTTTCAGGGTCCAACGATATAAGGCAAAAGTTAATTTAATAAACTATGGAAATAATTCACAACCGGTTATTTCACAGCCACTTCGTATTCTGTATCACAATAGAAGCATCACAATTGAGTGGGCATAATAATTAAGAACATGTGTTTCCTCCTTGCAAGTCACAGGTTCAAATCCAGAGGGCAGTAGGGCATATAAACCTCCATATGCTAAGCAGTCAAATAACTGCATGGAGGGGGTCACTTGTCCCACAAATAAGGGGTCCTCATACATCAATTTGGTGTCTGGCTAGGCTGTGATGTTAAAAAATTAGATTATTACTATTGTCGATGTACCTCACAGTTACACAAAGATAGTTTTTGGTGAAATAAAGTTTAATTCTAATCCCTCGTCAATGGGACTCTATAGCTATCCACAGCTTTTGCAAGTATGGATGGTATATATACAGAGAAACTCCATAACCACGTGGCTGTTATAGTGAAACTCCATAACCACATGGCTGTTATAGTAATACCGTTCCCAAGTCTCAAAGTTACTTTGTAATACATATTAAATATTCAATATCTGAGTGAATCTGCCTGTCAGATTATAAACCGCAAAATCTAGGAAGAGATCATTTCATGCAGTAAAAAATACAGAAACCAAGCCCCCAAACTCCTCAACAAATCATGATATTCGAAATCAATAAACCAAATTACCAGAATCTCACACAGAGGTTTAGTGTTGTGAATAATGAAGTGGAGGAAAAGAATGGGATAACTTCTGAGTTAAGACTTCTGTGATGTGATTAACTTTGATTAGATTCTTTCAGATCCATCACAATGATTTTTTTAGTCTACGTTTCGAACTAGCAAGTGTGGCTCATAATCAGGACACTTGCCGGCTTGAAACGTCGACTCAAAAAACTCATTGTGATGGATCCATAAGAACCTAATCAAAATGGGATAACTCTTAGTTGAGAGAGAAATTATGTGAGTGATGTTAGTTCAATAGAACAAGGCTGATACCTATTTTGCATTATCCAATGATCTAACTGTTAAAATTACAAAGGCATCCACTAAATTAAGGGGATCTTGGCTCTTGTTGTAATTGTTCTTAATAAGATAGACACAAGTAAAATCCTGACTACATAGCAATTGGAGGGATGATCCATCGAGGGGCTACATAGTCACATGGAGGGTGCAACCAAGGCACTAGTCTTCGTTGTAAACTTGTTGGAGGTTGGAGCTATTGGATCCAGTGGTTGGACAATTTTTAATAGGGGATATCTTCAACTAGGTGAAGATCTCTTTCAACCCCATAATCAACCCAAAAATCAAAGACACTTTTCTAGAAGTCGCTCCTAGTTGAACTTCAAAGTTTGTGGAGCTATCTTAGACAAAGGTGGGGGCGGTACAGTCTTCTTGACTCTAAACCCATCTCTTGTCCAAAGTGCAAGGCTAACTTAACAGTAGCTGTGATTCGTAACCCAGCATTTGAAAGCTAATATTTGGCTAAGGTAAGCATATCTCAGCAACCATCTTATTCATATTAAAAAAAATACTCATAATCTTTTTATCTTCTGTTTTAGACAAATAAAATAAAAATATTTACAAGCTTGTACTTTAATGAATTTTATTTCAAGGTTAGCTAGTTAACCCTTAGGCTTTTGAGCTATAGTTTTTAGATTTCATCTAGGAGAAGATATAATGTCTTTTTTAAGCTTTAAACACACATATTTAACAAGGTATATTGAGCTTGTTTTGTTGATCTGCATTTATTTACAGTGATATACACTTCAGATCTGGAAAATTTTAAGCACAAGGGTTGTTTCCAAGTACCTATCATTAAAATCATTGCATTAGTTTCCAAATATGTTATTCAAGTTTATATCATTAGTCTGGGACTATTTGTAGCTTATTCCAACCATACAAAGGTTAAATTATAACTTATTTGTTGGAATAAATTTTTGGGTTTTCACCCAGTGAGAATTTGACCCCAAAACCTCTACAAGAAGTTTCCAGCTTGCTAGAAACACAGATTTTGTTGCCTATCTGAAGCTTAGGAAGGTCTAAATTGATCTATTATTTCTGTCCTAGCTTGCCCCACCCCTAGAACATCAATCTAGATTCTAGGGTGTACATACACTTTTGGGTGGGGCCAGAAGGGGTTTACTTTAATGTTGCTAAAATTGGCATCAAGATAAAATCAACAAGGTCTGAAAAACAAAAAGTTCATAAAAATTGGGAAAAAATCGAGAACATTGGCAACAATTTTTAAATAAAATCAAAACAAGTGACTTGAGGCAATTTTTTGGAGTTTATTGTGATTTTTATGATTTCTTCCTCCTGATTTTTTCGAACTTAAAAATCAAAGATTTTTTCGGCTGATAAAATCAGTGCACAGAAAAAATCGTGATGTGCCAATGATATTGCAATTTTTGCAAAAAGTTTGCAACAGTAGTTTGTTATTTTTACCATTTTTCATAGCTACGATCGCAAGATAGCAAGCAGAATAACACAGGACAACACCTTACCAAAGATACACTTCAAGGATAACTCCCATGTCTGGTAAGAACATTATTTGATTACTCTTTTAGGCTCTTTACAAGTTTAATATCTTTGTCATGATACCTTGGGATGAATAAATACCCAGCTACATGTTTAAGGAGATGAAGTTCATCATTCCATCTGTAAGCAATGATGTCCCAAATAGGCCTACACTTACCTACTCTATCCTTGTAGGCTACTCGTATCTACTCCTTTGCTTGATCCATAGGCTCATAGATGTAGCCCATGGCCAATTTTTCCCATTCACAATCACAACACCTTAACAAGAGGCTCACCAATTTTCACCTCTGATGCTTTTTTCCAAAAAGTGTTGTCAAAAACTTTCTTTTTGGTATCTTTTCCATCATGTCTGCAACTCCACAAAGATACATTCCAATGATCACTAGAAAATATTTTCTACAAGTTGGGAAATGAGAAATTGCAACACAAGGAAATGAGATGCAAATCTCATATGGCAGTCCTAACTAGTAACAAGCTCCTTGCCCTGATGTTTTTCCTCATTAGGTTCAACACCCGCGAATGGTTAGATGTATTTTATGATACACTTGGCATGTTCTACAATGTTATTTACCCATCCACTTTGCCTTGTCCTCAAGCATGAGGTCTATGCAATGTGCAACACATGGGGTCTAGCAAGAACATGGTTTGAAGCATTATCTATGACGACCTAAATAAAATTTTGCTCCCTTGTTGCCCTAACTGTCTCGTCCAAAAGCTCAAATAATAGGTTCCCATCTTTCACCCTATCAAATGCATCAACTAATTTCAAAAGCATGGTTCCTTGACGACAAGGGACAAGGAAATTTATGATAGTAATGTTCTTTCCATCAATCCATCCATTTGACATGATGGAACAACCTATGTTGGCCCATGCATTCTTAAACTCCTTCAAATATTCATATATGAACAAAACCTCCTTTTGCAAAAGAGATCCCTTCAGCAATAACGAAGTCGAGCATAGCTTGAAAATAAGGGGAGTGGGTGGCATTGAAGGGGATATCTGCATCATACCATGTTAAAATTGGCAACTAGGGCCAAATTCCACCTTAGGACAGCTCATATGATGGAGATGATTATTGCATTGGATTACTCTTTTCAAGAGGTCCAATTTTGATTAAATATCATCTCATTCTGACAAGCAGAAATGGAATTTTGAAATTATTCTTTCTCATGCTCAAATTGTCAAGGTCAGCCTCAGTCAAATGTGGCCTCATGAAGCCCAATGGATGTGTCTCCTCACCCTCAACAAAGTGTATAAATAGGAGTGAACTCTCTCTCATTTGGACATCACTCATCTCATCACATATCTCTCTCTCTCTCCTCTCTTGATTGGTTCGTACAGCTTGGAGGCTTCCCTACTTCGCACGTTTGAAAGGAGGACAGATTTAAGGACTGTTTTGGAGGCCAAAAATTTCAGGAAACAGGACAGCGTTGACTTCAGTGACTTTGACTTGCGTTGACCATGTTCTTGTGGGCAGAATTCCGATTTTTTAAGGCCACATTGATAGGCACGGTTTTCTAGGTGATTGGGACAGTTTGACTGGTTTGACTGCAGCATTGACCTCAGCCTTTGACCGCAGAAATTACAGCAGCGTTTGACTAGGTTGACAGAGCTGTTTTTTGGGCTGACTTTGACCCTCTTGGAAGGCCGAATTCTTCTGTTGTTGACCGAGCTTCTTGGAGGACATTTTGGAGCTGCCTGGAGGAAATTTTGGAGGTACTTTGACCACTATTGACTTTCTGGTTAGGGCTGCAGTTGACTGCTGTTGACTGTTGATTTGACAGGACTGTTTTTGGACAAGTTAATTTGACTTTTGTACTCTCTCTCTCTATTGAACTATTGAAGACTAATAAGAAGATTTGATCAAAGGGTTTCCCCACATTGGGGTTTGTCCCTGGCATCCGCTATATCTTGTGTCCTCTTGTCTTGGCTTGTCTTTTGCACATGTTTATGTTCTATTTGCATTTACTATCAATGTGTTTAAGTTAATGTGATTGCTACTGAATATAATTGGAAATTGTCATTTGGTTGATAAGGAACATTGAAGTAAATTGTGCTAAAGCATAGAACATACCATTGTTATCTAAAATTAACATGGTATCAGAGCTCAGGTGAAGACAAAGCCCACACAAAATTGAAGCAAAGCAATCACTAAGAGAAGTTGTTGGACAAGGACTTGGAACTAGTCCCAATGACGACTACATCTTTCTTCAAATCCGAGGACAAGCTTAAGGACAAATCTGACTATCATGCATGGAAGATGACTCTAGATTTGACATTGGAAGAAAATGATGCCATGGACTATGTCAAAGGAAGAATAACAAAGCCTCCTTCAAATGCATCCGCTGCTGCACAAACCGAGTACAAGAAAGGTGAGGTTAAAGCTAAGAAAATTATTGTTGATTCTATTCACAAGCCTTTGGTTGCCTATATTTCTAATTTGGAAACATCTAAGGAAATGTATGACAAGCTAGTTGGGATGTTCAAAGTAAATAATGCAAATCAAGTTCTCTTTCGCAAGAAAAAGTCGAAAGACATCAAGATGGATAGAGGAGAATCCATCCAATCCTACTTCATGAGGATTACCAAGATCAAAAATGATCTCCTATCTATTGAAGAAGTCATTGGTGACAGGGAGCTTACTCTTATTGCACTTGGAGGCCTTACAAGAGAATGGGATGTGCTCAACACTACCATCCTCAACAATGACAAGGTTCCGGGATTTGATGAATTATTAGCTAGATGCACTCAAGAAGAAATAAGGATGAATTTGAGACAAGCCCTAAAATTGAAACAATCTTACTGCCTTCTTCGCTCATTCTAAGAGGAGGAACAATGCTGGTCCAACGAATTAGGACAAGGGTTCAATTCGAGATTCAAAAAAGGAAGAAAAGGAAGATGCTTCAATTGTAACAGGTTTGGCCACTTCGCTAGAGAGTGTCCTCACAAGAAGGACACTCCAAGAGATGATGACAACGATAACAACAACTTCAAGGGAAACGGCAATCAAAGGAACAACAGGTTCAACAACAAAGGAAAGAGGAATACTCCCGCTACTCGAAATGGAAATGGTCGTCCTCCCAAGAAGTCGAGAAACTTCAGGTATGAAGAAGTTAATGTTGTAAAGCAAAAAGAATTTTATCTTATTTCTGCCCTCACCATCGCCTCTCCTTGGGATACATTAGATCATTGGTTGATTGATAGTGGTGCCTCAAGACACTTCACTTGGTACAAAGAGACCATCTCAAACTTGGTTGAAAAGAAGACAAATATGGAGATTATACTTGGGGATAATGCCACTTATCCCGTGAAAGGAATTGGGACTGTTACTCTCCACTTAAATCAACGCCAAACCCTCCACTTACAAGAAGTACTATATGTACCTGATCTGAAAAAGAACTTGGTCTCTATTTCTACGATATAAGACAAAGGTTTTAAGGTGACATTCATTGATGGGAAGGTTCATGTTTGGCAAAGGACCCCAAGAGATGCATTCACTCTTGGATTCAGGGTTGAAGGTCTCTATCAGGTTGGAGAAAGTCCACTAGGAGCAATGACTTGTGATACTTCTCTTCAATCCGAATTATGGCACCGGAGATTTGCTCACCTTCATTTCAAAGCCTTACTTGAAGATGGTCACAGGTATGCCCGAATTCAACTTAAATCATGAAAGTGTTTGTCAAGCATGTGAAGCTGGAAAACATACAAGGGGACCATTCCCCTCAACTAGAACTCAAACCACCGATATTCTTCAATTGGTCCATTATGATCTATCAGCCTTGGTCAAGAATCAAAGAGGCAAGAAGATCAAAATATTGAGGACCAATAATGGGACCAAATATGAGTCAAATGAATTCAAAGACTATTGTAGAGAAGTTGGCATTAAGAGAGAGACCACTACTACATATACTCCTGAACAAAATGGTGTTGCCAAAAGCAAGAATAATAATATCATAGAAGCCACCCATGCTATGCTACATGATCAAGGTCTTTCGAAGTTCTTATGGGGAGAAGCTACCAACACCGTTGTGTATGTCCAAAACAGATGCCCACATCAAGCTTTGGACTTAAAGACACTCGAAGAAGTATTCACCGGTAAGAAACCTGATGTTTCTCATTTTAGAATTTTTGGTTGTCCCATATATTTTCATGTGCTGAAAGAGAAAAGAAACAAACTAGATGCATCTGGGAAGAAATGAACGTTTGTGGGCTACAGTTAAACTTCGAAGGCTTATAGAATCTATGTGCCTGGTCAAAGGAAAGTTGAATTAAGTCATGATGTCACTTTCAATGAAGATTCTGCTCTTAGAAAGATCTGAGATCTTCCTATCCCTAGGAAGGACAATGATGATGTTGATGCAGAAAAGCAGGATGAACCTCCGTTTGATGAACCGATGCCCGATGTGGAAGGTCCGATGGATCCCATTGATCCACCTCCTAGTGAGCCCTCTACTTCAAGAAAAAGACCTTTGTGGCTCAAAGATACTCTTGAAGATGCTGAGAAACATATTGCACTGAGGGGGGCATTTCGTGAAAGCAAGAAATCAAATAAGTACCAAGGGTACTTAGCTGCAATCAATACCATTGTACAATCTGAGCCTTGTACATTCGAAGAAGTTGTGAAGCAACAAGTTTGGAAGGATGCAATGAACGAGTATGAGTCGATCATGAAGAATGATGTCTGGGATGTGGTTCCTAGACCCAAGGCAAGTTTGCGTTCACTTCAAAATGGCTCTACAAGATCAAACATGGAGCTGATGGGAGTGTTGAAAATTTCAAGGCCAGATTTGTTGCTCGAGCCTTCTCTCAAAAGAAAGGAGTGGACTACGATGAGATATTTGCACCAGTTGCCCAATATACCACCATCCGTTCGATTATAGCCCTTGCTGCTTGGCAAGGATGGAAGCTACACCAGACGGATGTCAAAATTGCCTTCTTGCATGGTTCTCTTAAGGAGGAAGTATATGTGGAACAACCCGAGGGGTTCGAGGTTCAAGATCATGAGACACATGTATGAAGGTTGAAGAAAGCCCTCTATGGGTTGAAGCAAGCCCCTAGGGTTTGGTATGAGAGGATCGATAGCTATCTTATGAAGTTGGGATTTACAAGGAGTGATGCTGACCCAAACCTATACTTCAAGGTTGAAAAGGACAAACCTCTCATTTTGGTCCTTTATGTGGATGATCTCTTTCTGACAGGTGATGACCCTCTCATTCATCAATGCAAGAGGGAGTTGGCTTCCGAGTTCGAGATGAAGGACCTAGGACTAATGCATTACTTCCTATGGTTGGACGTCTGGCAAAAGCCAGATGAGATTTTCCTTTCTCAAAGAAAATACATTGTGAAGTTACTTGACTGATGTGGGATGGTGGATTGCAAGTTCGTGACTACTCTGATGGAACTCAACTTTAAGAAACTAAGTGGAAGTGTTGTTGGGCACGATTAGCAAACCCTACCGAGTATCATCAACTTGTGGGGGCCCTGATGTTCTTGGTCAACTCTTGTCCTTGCTTCACTGTGAACACGTTGAGTCAGTTTATGGTCGAGCCTCATCACATTCATTGGATTGCTACTAAGAATCTCTTGAGATATCTCTGGGACACAATCCACTATGGTTTGAGATACACTTTCGCGAACTTGAGGCTACATTGATATTCAGATGCTAACTGGGCTGGCAGTGTGGTGGATCGTAAGAGCACGTCTGGGTGTTGCTTCTCTTTGGGGCCTGCTTCAATATCTTGGATGAGCAAGAAGCAGAAATCGGTTGCACTAAGTATCGTTGAGGCCGAATACATTACTGCAAGTATGGCCTGTTGTGAAGTTGTTTGGTTGAGGAAGCTCTTCAGTGAGCTATTTGAGCACGTGTTGGATACCACTGTGATTTTCTGTAACTACCAGAGTGGGATTCGCCTATCAGAGAATCTCATGTTCCACGACCGCTCCAAACACATTGATATCAGGTACCACTTTATCCGGGATATGGCACAATAGGGTGTAATAAGGCTCCAACATATTAGAACAAATGAGCAGGTCACGGACATTCTCATGAAGCCTTTGGGGAAGGTCAAATTCTTCTCCTTCCAAGAGAGACTTGGATTCATGGAACGACCCTCCTATGAGGGTCTCGTATGACTTTGACATAGAGCTTTGGGAGCTCCTGGGGGCTTGGGGTACTTCTTGGAGTTATGAGCGACCATATGGTGAGTGGTTCACGTTCCCCTAGTGGTGCGCTGGATACAGGGCGAGTGGTTCACCTTCCCCTGTGATACCCCATTATGGTTGAAACTTGACATGTGTGAAGGGTGAGTAGTTCACCTTCCCCTTCCCGGACACATGCATGTAGGGTGAGTGGTTCACCTTCGCCTACGATTGACATATGCATAGGATGAGTGGTTCACCTTCTCCTATGGCATATGAGCAGGATGAGTAGTTCACCTTCTCCTACTAATGCCCAGGAACACATCCTACCCATAGAGTCCGAGACTCATAGGAAGTACCTCTCATCTGGCCAATGAGTTGGGAAAAGATGGTTAGGGACCATAGCACTACCAATGGACGCATCGTGTATTGTCGTACTCCCTATGACTAGGATGCATGGTGTTCAACAACTTGATTTGGGATCAAGGACTGACTTTTGTCAGTGGAGAGTGGTATGATCTTATGACTCACTCTTGATCACTTCTTCTTCATTATTATTTCATGGTTCAGCAGAGCAGTGCAGTGATGATAGGGATGGCACAAGATGACAGGATGGCATGATGATGACAGATGGATTGACAAGTGGAATTCACCCTAGTTGAGAGGGAGTGTTAAAATTGGAAACTAGGGCCAAATTCCACCTTAGGACAGCTCATATGATGGAGATGATTTTTACATTGGATTCCTCTTTTTGAGGGGTCCAATTTTGATATAAAGATCTCATTCTGACAAGCAGAAATGGAATTTTGAATTTATTATTTCTCATGCTCAAATTGTCAAGGTCGGTGTTATCACCCCAAGAAACTCTCCTAGGTTGTATCTCGGAGATGCTCAGGAGCATTACAAACTCAACAAAATGTTGGAAATGGATGAATGGAAAGAATGATGCTTGTCCAAGCCAGACAACCACTTCTACTATGCTTAACTCCAGACATGGGTGAACACCCCCAAACTACAAGGCTTTAGACCACCAATTACTCACAGTTTGAGGATTAGGTGAACATGGAGAATACTGACCACACCAGCAGATGCACAAGACCATGTGATGGCCGACTGCAACCAGTAAAGAGGTCTACAAATCTATTTCCTAATGCACAGACAGGATGACAGCTCTCTGGCACTAAGTAAATAGAAACCTACATAACACATTCAATGATACATACTAGACTTCAACACAAAGGTGGGATGACAGCCCCTCTAATGCTAAATATCAAGAGCACATGAACAAATGCATAACAGGCACAGCCTAGAACAGAGTAGAAATGGAAAGTGAGCAATTAACAGCAAAAGAAGCTTGTATTAGCTGAAAATGAAGACCAGACGCTGCAAGTATCAAAGTAGTTACAGTCTCCAGAAGTTGAACCTTACATCAAAACAACAACCATCAACCCTGATTACATCTGTGTTCTGGGTATATATAGAGTTTGATTACAAAGATATGTTGTTGTTCTATGCGTGGAGGGGTCATAATTGACCACCAACCACCTTAATTCTCTAATGGCGTCTCTGCTACAATCTGCTTGCTTTAATGAATTAATTTGACATTCTCTGGTGCTCTATTGTCCTTCTGGAGCAGGTGGAGTGTAATATGGAAGAAGCTCCATAACTGACAAATGCTTTGATCTGCTCGAGGCATGTCCTTTTTCTTCTCGGCCATTCTATCTCTTGAATGTGGTTGTTGGAGAGGAAATGCACCAGGTACAGGCGAACAGGTTACCTTCGTCCTTCAGGAGATGAAATGGCTATGGTCGTGGACAGTATGGACGAACGAAGAAGGAAGATCGAACGTCGGATCGCATGGATGGACGGCGGAGAGCGCCTGACACGGAGTATCGGGAGGAATCGGGTGGAAACTGGATCAAACAAACGTGAACCGTCAGATCACATGCAGACAGATCCGACGGCCATCGAGCGGAAGAGTAGCACGGGAGATAACGAGCGGGGACGGGCAAATGGGTGGTAAGCGGTATGTATCGCACCGCTTTTGGGAGGCGAGCGGTAATCGTACGCGGGCTAGCGATACGAGTCACCGGGCGACGCGTGGCGGATGGGACAAGGCAGAAACCGCTTTGATCGCGAGTTAACGCGTGGTCAGCTTGCGAGAGCGGGAGGAGCGAATGCCGTCGGATCGAATGAATGGACGGCGGAGATCGTTTTGCAGAAGATATCGGGAGATATGAGATCGGGATGGACGAGGGCCGTTGGATCTTGTCGGGATTGATCGGACGGCGGAGGAGCGATCACAATATCGCATCGGAGGAAGTCAAGGGGGGAGCTTTTATACATGGATGCGATTTGCCGATAGCGATATGGAGCCCGGACCCGACTACACCATTGTAACATGATTTAACCGCAATATCGCATCCGATAGGGGCAATCGGCAATCGGCCATCAGCAATGTTATAGGCATGGCTTATGAAGGACCCCCTGAAAGTTGCGGTTGCGATTGCGATTGCGGCGGAAGGTCGTATGAGCGCGGGTTATACGTGGTTTTAGCTTTAGCGCTTGGGGCTTAAGGATGAAGGTTTATTCGGGGAAATGAGGAAAACAGAGATCGCGGGAGCATGAGAATATAGGCAGAGTGAAGGAGAAAAAATGGAGGTAGCAGGGTGAAAGGTAGTAAGCGAGGTGAAGGAGAAGGAAAAGAATGACTGATGCACATCCTTTTTGAGCATAAACAAATCAATCAAGCCTGTATTTGGTCCTCAAATGCTAAATTATGTAGCATAGCTAACACTAGCTCCTTCTGGGGATGAGATCCTCCCCGTGAGGTCTCAAGAACTGCAGACCAATGCCTTCATACAAAACAAGCTTAAAAACATTGCCTAATATTCCATTGGGCATGGAGTCTAATTAAGTCTACGCTAAAACCTGTAAAAGAACATGCTTACAATCATAAATCTTCAAAAACTAGCCATCTAATGGACCATCAAAACTGTTTCTCCTCCTCTCGGCCGACCTATTAGCCGGTTCATCAAAGATCTGCAAAATTGGATTTATTTGATCTTCTACCTCAAAGAGTTTAGGGCATTTGACCTTATCAGGTAGAGATGGCTTATATTTCACCCCCTCTTTGTATGCTCTCATCCTTGGATGTTCTTCGTGGAAGCCTTTGTACGCCTGCTGAATAACAATGGTTGTTGCGTACTTGACTATGTCATTTGTGGCCTGCACAATTAATATGAATGGTGAACCAATGTATTCTTGTGCAGGGGACACAAGGACTTCATCTACTCCTGCATCTTCCTTAGAACAGTCTACATCCAAGGAGGTGTCCCAAAACTGTGCATCCTCTTCCTCTGTGATCTAGAAAACTGCCCTTTCAAGCTGTGTGGAAGCCAACTGGGCAGGCTTCGGAATATCAAGACTGAGATTATCCATATCAGCCTTGGGCATTGAATTATGGCCTGCTTCAGTGCCTAATGGGCAATTATGAGGGATTGTCACTTGAGCAGACAGAGAAACATAAGATGATGGGGAGCTTTCTTCTCCCTTTTTGATCATTGGACTGGGGATAACAGCAGGCTAGTCAATTTGCAGATCTGCATAGTCATTAGAAGATGGGCTGGCTTTAGGCTCGAGGTTTTCGAGGATGGTGGGACCTGTTGCTGATTGCTTCTGCTGATAAGCTTGTTGTTCTGCAGGTACAACAAACTCACGAGCAGTGCCTCTGGATAATGACTCTTCATAGGCAGCTCTGGTTAAGAAAGGGGCACTGCCCTTATCTTCCAAACCATGGACCTCCTCCTCTTCTTCAAACTGCTCTTCTTCCATGACTATATTCTGAAAAAGGGTCTTCACCCTTTTGTCTTCGTTTACATCCTTGTTTCTTTGCAAAATCTGCAACTGCTCATTTGCTCCTCTATATGGATTTGGATTTGGAAGAGAAAAGGAACAATGAGCTCCTGCTTCCTCAGAATGTTGCTCCACCCTTAATCTGGAAACTTCAGAGGTTAATGATTCTATCATCCTGGCCAAATTATCAATCTTCAGATCCGAGGATGATGAGGACTCACCCCTCTGTCTTCTCCTATCAGCATTACCTCCGAGCCTCTCTGCAGCCATGATGTTTGATTCTACTTCAAAGGTTGCATCTTGCATATCAGCCAAAGAAGCACATCTTCTTTCCCTGAGTAGCAAACAGAAACGAGAATCGAAGGCATTGGCATAAGTAAGCATAGCAGAAGTAGGGGTAGGTTTCACTTCAGCTGGTATTCTGCTGTACATATGGTTGAATCTGATGTTGAAATCAGACAGCAGCTCACCATTCTCCCTCTGCAAGTTCCCAAATTCAGTATAATAGTAGAGCAGATCTTTCTTATCCCCCCAGTGCTTTAGGAACACATCATCTAAGGCCTCAATATCTGCTATAGACCTAGGGGTTAATTCTCTGAACCATTTTCTAGCTTCTCCATCTAGGCTCTGGACAAAAACTCTCATCCACACATCATTTTCACTAATGTCTAAGTTATCAGCATAACTATAAAAAGACTCTAGATGTTCTTCAGCTGATACTCCCTCTGTACCAGTAAACTTAGGCATATATTTCTGATAATCTCCTGCAGGCACGGCGTTTAAAAGAACCAGCAAGACCAAGGTCCATATCTAGCAACTATGATTCTTTCCATCTTTGTGGGTGCTTGCTGGCCTGCCATGACTGGGAAAGGTGAAAGGATACTGGTAGATTGAGCGGTATGAAGCGATGCAATGGATGACAGAGACAAAGGAATGTGATGGACTGTATGGGATGCTTTCTTTGGATTGAGATTCAAAGGGGAACTAAATGGACAAGGAGCTCTATGAATCTCTGAAGGTATTTCTTAAATAGCAGAGATACATGGGATTTCTTGGGCTTACCTGATCCTGATGCTCCTTTCTGTGAAGTTTTCTTCTGCTTAACGATCTTCTCAGGGTCAGGCACTGGTTCAGTGGGTGATGTCTGAGGATTTCTTTGAGCATGTCTCACAAACTGAGCCAGGACTGTGATATGGAGTCGCCAAAGGATGGTCTTCCTCCAATGGAGTCGCCAGATAGATGATTACAACCAGAAATGTGCCCAGACCTTGTCTATCATCAAAATCTGGAACTGTGTCGTTCTCCCAAGGAAGTTGAGCTTCAATCTCCTCTCCCCGGCAACAACGCCATTTAATGTTATCACCCCAAGAAACACTCCTAAGTTGTATCTTGGAGATGCTCGGGAACATTACAAACTCAACAAAATGTTGGAAATGGATGAATGGAAGGAATGATATTTGTCCAAGCCAGATAACCACTTCTACTATGCTTAACTCTAGACATGGGTGAACACGCCCAGACTACAAGGCTTTAGACCACCAATTATTCACAGTTTGAGGATTAGGTCAACATGGAGAATACTAACCACGCCAGCAGATGCACAAGACCATGTGATGGCCTGCTGCAACCAGTAAAGAGGTCTGCAAATCTATTTCCTAATGCACAGACAGGATGACAGCTCTCTGGCACTAAGTAAACAGAAACTTGCATAACACATTCAATGATACATACTAGACTTCAACACAAAGGTGGGATGACAGCCCCTCTAATGCTAAATATCAAGAGCACATGAACAAATGCATAACAGGCACAGCCTAGAACATAGTAGAAATGGAAAGTGAGCAATTAACAGCAAAAGAAGCTTGTATTAGCTGAAAATGAAGACCAGACGTTGCAAGTATCAAAGTAGTTACAGTCTCCAGAAGTTGAACCTTACATCAAAACAACAACCATCAACCCTAATTACATCTGTGTTCTGGGTATATATAAAGTTTGATTACAAAGATATGTTGTTGTTCTATGCGTGGAGGGGACATAATTGACCACCAACCACCTTAATTCTGTGATGGCGTCTCTGCTACAATCTGTTTGCTTTAATGAATTAATTTGACATTCTCTGGTGCTCTGTTGTCCTTCTGGAGCAGGTGGAGTGTAATATGGAAGAAGCTCCATAACTGATAAATGCTCTGATCTGCTCGAGGCATGTCCTTTTTCTTCTCGTCCATTCTATCTCTTGAATGTGGTTGTTGGAGAGGAAATGCACTAGGTACAGGCGAACAAGTTACCTTCGTCCTTCAGTGGATGAAATGGCTATGGTCGTGGACAGTATGGACGAACGAAGAAGGAAGATCAGACGTCGGATCGCATGGATGGACGGTGGAGAGCGCCTGAGACGGAGTATTGGGAGGAATCGAGCAGAAATAGGATCAAACAAACGTGAGCCGTCGGATCGCATGCGGACAGATCCGACGGCCATCAGGCGGAAGAGTAGCACAGGAGATAATGAGCGAGGACGAGCAAATGGGTGGTAACGGGCAAATGGGTGGTAAGCGGTATGTATCACACCGATTTTGGGAGGCGAGCGGTAATCGTACGCGGGCTAGTGATATGAGTCACCGGGCAACGCGTGGCGGTGCGACAAGGCAGAAACCTCTTTGATCGCGAATTAACGCGTGGTCAGCTTGCAAGAGCGGGAGGAGCGAATGTCGTCCGATCGAATGAATGGACGGCGAAGATCGTTTTGCAGAAGATATCGGGAGACATGAGATCGGAATGGATGAGGGCCGTTAGATCTTGTCGGGATTGATCGGACGGCGGAGGAGCGATCACAATATCGCATCGGAGAAAGTCAGGGGGGGGAGCTTTTTTACATGGATGTGATTTGCCTATAGCGATATGAAGCCCGGACCCAACTACACCATTGTAATATGATTTAACCGCAATATCACATCCAATAGGGGCAATCAGCAATCGGCCATCGGCGATGTTATAGGCATGGCTTATGAAGGACCCCCTGAAAGCTGCGGTTGCGATTGCGATTGCGATTGCGATTGCGGTGGAAGGTCGTATAAGCGCGGGTTATACGTGGTTTTAGCTTTAGCGCTTGGGGCTTAAGGATGAAGGTTTATTCGGGGAAAGGAGGAAAACGGAGATCGCGGGAGTATGAGAATATAGGCAGGCTGAAGGCGAAAAAACGGAGGCAACGGGGTGAAAGGGAGTAAGCGAGGTGAAGAAGAAGGAAAAGAACAACTAATGCACATCCTTTTTGAGCATAAACAACCCGATCAGGCCTGTATTTGGTCCTCAAATGCTGAAGTATGTAGCAGAGCTAAGAGTCGGCTTCAGTCAAATGTAGCCTCATGAAGTCCAATGGATGTGTCTCCTCACCCTCAACGAAGTGTATAAATAGGAGTGACCTCTCTCTCATTTGGACATCACTCATCTCACCACATATCCCTCTCCCTCCTCTTGATTGGTTCATACAACTTGGAGGCTTCCCTACTTCGCACATGTGAAAGGAGGACAGGTTTCAAGATTGTTTTGGAGGCCGAAAATTTCAGGAAACAAGACATCATTGGCCAGAATTGACTTGGGTGACTTTGACTAGTGTTGACCTCATTCTTGTGGGCAAAATTCCAATTTTTGAAGGTCGCATTGATTGGCACGATTTTCGAGGTGATTAGGACAATTTGACTGGTTTGACTGCAGCATTGACTTTAGCGTTTGACGGCAAAAATTACAGCAACATTTGACTCAGTTGACCAAGCTGTTTTTGGGCCGACTTTGACCCTCTTAAAAGGCTGACTTCTTTTGTTGTTGACCGAGCTGCTTGGAGGACATTTTGCAGCTGCTTTGACCACCGTTGACTTTCTGGTTAGGGTTGCATTTGATTGTTGTTGACTGCTGATTTGACAAGACTTCTTTTGGGCAAGTTAATTTGATATTTGTACTCTCTCTGTTGAACTATTGAAGAATAATAAGAGGATTTGATCAAAGGATTTCCCCACATTGGGGTTTGTCCCTGGCATCGACCATATCTTGTGTCCTCATGTATTGGCTTTTCTTGTGCACATGTTTTTATGTTCTATCTGCATTTACCGTCAATGTGTTTAAGTTAATGTGATTGCTACTTAATATAATTGGAAATTGTCATTGGGCTGATAAGGAACATTGAAGTAAATTGTGCTAAAGCATAGAACATACCATTGTTATCTAAAATTATCATACCACCATATGGCAATGTATTCAAAAGCAACTTCTTTGCAAACCTCCTTTTGCAAAAGAGATCCCTTCAGCAATAACAAAGTCCAGCATAGCTTGGAAATAAGGGGAGTGGGTGACATTGAAGGGGATATCTGCATCATACCACCATATGGCAATGTATTCAAAAGCAAATTCTTTGCATTGCCTCTTCCCATTGGTATCTAAGGTGGTTGAGACTGAAAGGCACTAACAGAGGCAATGCTAGGGGAAGGTGTGCAGTAGCTCTTAATGTTCCTCTTATTTTTAGGTTGATTGTACGACTCAAGGGGGAGGAACATAACAGAAAGGGTCACAGACATTGGTGGAAGAGATAAAGGAAGAGTCTTGAAGTTCAAAGTCACTAGTACCATAAGTGCAAGTTGCCTCCTCCTTGCAATTTCTTATTTTATTACATTTTCCCTAACCTTCTCCTCTTCATATTTTTCAAATTGTTTAAACATCTTTGCTCTAACATGCCCTATTACTTCCTTTGGTGCACCACATGGTCTCACAACAAAAATGTTTCACCAAGTTTTCAGGGGGAGATGCACATGGGGGACGTGTGGAAGCAACCCCAAATTTTGGGGGAATTCAAGGGGGATGGGTGGGATGTCATGTACCTAGCATAAGGGTCCCCATCTTTAAAACTATAAAAATAAAAATAATAATGATAAAATCCCAACAATAACAATTTATCCCATGCTAATTCATCATTGTGCAATGCAAATACCAAACAATAAATAGTAAAATAGTACTGAATTCAAATTTGTAAATGATATAAAAATTATCTATATAAGATTTAGTAATGAAATAAATTGATTCATAAACCATAAATAAAGCGGAAATAATAAAATATTCATATATTGATTTAAGTTCATCATTATATAATCTCATTAGTAAGAAAAATAATAGACACTGAAGTCTAAAATAGTAAATCGAAATTAATCAGACTCAAAAATAGTAAAGAGTGACCATTCAAAGTGTTGATGTGAGCAGCATTGGAAGGTATTCTACATCTACTTGGTGTCTTAGCAAGTGGAAGACATTATTTGCCTCTTCTAGTGATTTATGTCTTCTTTCATAGGTTTAACTTAAGAAAAATACGATTATTAAAGTCAATTAATTATTGTGGACTATTGGGTTATTTTCTAAGGATAAATAATTTAATTATTTAAGTGACTTAGAAGTAATCTCAATTGATTGATATTCAAGATGTTTCTAGAAGGAAGATTCAAAATGTTTTTAGAGGGGAGATTGGGGCTATAGATTTGGACTCAATGAAGATTATAAATGGAGAATAGCGATTGAGGTGAAGATACAATGAAAAGCAAAAGTGTGTGAGCAAGTCATCACGACAAAGAGTGATTTTCTCTGCAGTGTGAGTGGCTCAGTGACCAGTGCGTAGAGGATAAGTGCAAGTGGGTTTGAGCGAATCCAGGAGGGTCGAGTTGCCAAAAGGAGATTAAGTTTGTCTGGAGGTCACCAAGTTGCTGTCATGTTGGGGTTTTTCTAGTGCTCATTAGTGGCAGCACACAGATTCAGTTGTTGGAGGATGCAGATCTAATTGTTGGAGGTCGATTTCTTCAAAACGATTTCACCCAAAGGCAGATTTCCTTGAGGGTCGATTTACCTGGGCCGAATTCATTCTAAGGGAGCCAAGTTGCAGGCTCCAAATTGTATTTTTCCTTGTATATTTGTGGGTCGAAAAACCCAAATTTTCCAGATAATGAAATGACAAAGAATTATTTGTGGGTTAATTAATTTTTACAATGTATGATTAATCTCTCTAATTTATTTTCGTTGCATATTTTTAATTCTAGGAGTTAGAGATGCTAGTGATCTTGTTTTTCGGTAATTAAATTATTATGTGGATAAATAAATAATAAATTGGGATAAATTAAATTGCCATGAGAAAATAAATCTCGATGATATTAGAAATTTAACATAGTACCAGAACTCCTCGATCGAGGTGCGAGACAGCTCATTGCCCATCTCTGGACTTACGTCATGTGTAAATTGATCATTGAAAAGGCTAGAGGGCATCTTGACCCACGCCCTCGCATGCTCGATCATGAATGTGGGTTGGCAACGCGCATGGGATGCGTAAATGGTGATGCGACGAGCAGCAAGGTTCTTAATATCCAGGTGTGAAGGGCTCATTGTCCCAAGTATCTATTTGTCATGCGTTGGGGTTCGGCTCTTGGTGGTAAGCGAAGGCTCTGGGCAAGCGCTCTCTTGTTTGCAAGGAAGGCTAGGTGGGTCTGCTTCTCGGATGCAACTGGTCCTCTCTGGTTCATGGCTTCTCCCGTCGGGTATGTTTTTCTCTTTATATCCACTCTCCAACTGCGGCTTGCATACTCTTCTAATGTCTCTCGAAACCTTTATGGCAATCTCTGCAATACGTTTCTTGTGAGGAATGGGAATCGATGTCTGGTAAATTGGAAAATTTTTGTTGTTTTGTCTTATGTAATGTCTGCTTTTTCTATGCTAGTATCTATCTTCTTTGGCATTCTTCTTTCTCGAATGGGAATGTATTGTCAATCTCTAGTTTGGAATCTTCTGGTGGATGGTTGTATGTTTGTTGGTGCTGGTTTTATCTTTGAATTGTTGGTCCTAAGCATGGAAATGAGTCTAAATTCCCTTCATCTGAGTTATGGCAACTGTGGTGTGGACCTCACTGTAATTGGGCTCGGGTAGCCAGTTTGTGGAGCCTTTTCCCTGAGGTGGTAGACTAACCTTGATTTATCTTTGTATATCATCTCAGTTTGGCACGGGGTGCTGATACACAGTTCTGTGCGTCAATGTTGGTCGTTCCATTCGACCCTTAGTTTCTATGAAAGGTTTGAGCCTAACAAAGTTTGTGTTATGAATATAATTCATAACAAGTGAGATAAATAAAATTAATATAAATATTAAATAATTAAATATTGGTTATGTTAAATAGTCATTAAGTTAAGTGAAAAGGCATGTCTAAAAGACATGCCTAATCATGAAAGGTCACCTGCTTAGGTATAAAAGCAAGGCCTCATTGTAACTTTCATATCACTTGTACAATTTTATATATACTAATAAATTATTATTTTAAATACCTTGTGTATTTTTACATTCAAGCCTCCAAGCTATCAGTTTTTATGCTTCAATAACAATTTTTATGCTTCAGTGGTATCAGAGCCATCGCACACAATATAATGATGTGAGTCTTTGAACGTTGTTCGCCGCACAATGTACCATCACGTTCACGTCCTGATTGCGTCGAGCAATTTAGTATTCAAGAAGAGTTTCAGCGATTAGAAAAATCAATTGCAGAAATTAAAGAATGTCAAAAGGAAATCAATAATAAGGAAGATGATGAAGAGAAAAATGTGGAAGAAGAAAAAGAAGAATTCGATCAAAATATTGATAGTGTTGAATATGAGAATGATACAGATCAAGATGATGATTCTAATGATAATGAACATGAATATGAAAATTATCCTTCAAGCCCCAACATTTCGACTTGTCCACTGAACGTGTTCATGTATTTGGAAACTAGAGATACGAATCCGCATTCTCTACTCTGCCATTATACTGTGAAGTCTCAGTTCCTAAAAAACGATCCTTCCTATAGGGAATGCACCAAAAACAGAAGCAGTTGTGTATTAGAAGAGATTGGAGACGAACTTGAACCCAAGACCTGCAATGGTTCCATTACATTTCAAGTCATAAACATACGCACAGATATCGAGTTTGTATTGCTATCAGGTGGTTATGAAAACCCCTACATCCTTCGGAGATCAGAGGCTCTCAAGTTTTCTAACCCAAACTCTATGCCCATCTGTCCAGTGTGGATTCTACTGGCTCATCCATGAAGGTAACATGGATCAGCAGGAGCAATACCACACAATTTGTGCAATACGGTGTTAGAAAATCGGCCATGTCCATTGTGACAACGTTCACTCAAGCTGATATGTGCAGTGATGATCTGCTTCCAAGCCCAGCAATGGATTTTGGATGGCATGATCTAGTATATATTCATACAGCCCTAATGACGGGGTTGCTTCCTTCTTAGAAATACAATTACAGTTTGGAAGTGCATGACCCTAGTTCAAACATTGATGTGTTGTGGGTTATTCCAAATTGCATTCCATATTACGAGATTTTTACCACACTCGAAAACACTTTATCAATGCTTCCTCAAGTCACAGAACTGTTATCGATTCCCGGAGCAAGAGTGCCTGTAATGGAATTTAAATTTAGTGGAGTATCAATCCATTTTGTCTGCGCTATAACGCACTTGAAAGAGATACCAGATGGTTTCAACCCTATGAATATGATGTTAGAAAAAATGGAACCCAAGTGTATTAACAGTTTGAACGGATATAAAAATATAGAACAGGTTAAAGCAATTGTTAATGAAAGCATTGAGGGTTATCACGCGGCACTGCGATGTCTGAAATTGTGGGCTAAAAGGCAAGGCATATATTCAAATATTGTCGGATATTTAGGAGGAATAAACTTGGCGTTGCTCCTCTGTCATAACGTGCCACTAATAATTGTTCCGCTGTTTTTTCTTTTTTCGTAGCGAACCACTACCCGCTGCCTCTGCGTCTTCCACCTTTGAACTTCCCTATCACGGTTTTAATACTTGTCGTATACCCTTCTGTTGTTACTCTGTTTTAATAGCTGATCGTTCCGCTGTTTTAATAGTTGATTGTTCCGTTGTTTTTAATGGTTGACTAATGTGTGTAATACTTGTCGTTTCCACCACTCCCCGCTGCCTTATTGCCTGCCAAACATCATAACCTTCAACAGATAGACGCTGCCATAAGCCATCGTATGGTTCCAATTACAAGTTATATATATTAAAGTTATACATATAATTTTAATATATTAAATTTAATTAAAAATATATATAAAAAAAAACAAACAAACAAACAAAAACAGTGTTTAAAAAAATATATATATTATAAAAAAATATTATTATTTAAAAAAAAAACATTATTATAAAAAAAATGAAAAAAATAAAAACAACGCTATTATTATTAAAAAAAAATCTAGGGAATATTACTAATGAGCTACATGACGAAACGATGACCAGATTGTATACATCGAGACGACAGACACTAAGTGAAGAAAATCGACAGCATTAAAGCTTTGAGGACAAAGCTTCCAAAGGGAAGGGCTATGTTATGAATATAATTCATAACAAGTGAGATAAATAAAATTAATATAAATATTAAATAACTAAATATTGGTTACGTTAAATAGTCATTAAGTTAAGTGAAAAGGCATGTCTAAAAGACATGCCTAAGGATGAAAGGTCACTTGTTTAGGTATAAAAACAGGGCCTCATTGTAACTTTCATATCACTTGTACAATTTTATATATATTAATAAATTATTATTTTAAATACCTCGTGTATTTTTACATTCAAGCCTCCAAGCTATCAGTTTTTATGCTTCAGTAACAGTCGGGGAAACGAGGAGGCAAGAGTTCATCCTCAGCCAGGGAGTCAAGGAGAAGCAGTCGTAAAACTGATGCTCAAATCGTTAGTGAGGCAGCCCAAGCTTATCATACAGGCACTCTGGTCCAAGTTAAACAATTGATATCAACATGGGAAGCTGAATTAAATCAACGGGCAGAAGTTGAAGTACAGATAGAAGACTGGCATGACTTGGTTCCCAACCCGAGACATAACCGAGGTCGCACCACTCAATATAAACAAACTGTCCATCTCTACTGGTTGATGAAAAGTATTGTGGCCAGAGCTATCATGACCTCTCCAGCAGGCTCTGTCAAATCTGATCCAGGTTTTCAGGAAATTCAGAAAGAATTTCATCTTATCCAATTCCAAATTCAGCAGCAGAATGTTCATCTTGGCCGCATCGAGCAACACATTTCGTGTCTTCCACAGTCCGAATTACCAGGTTCCAGTGCAAAGGACCTAGCCCTTGTGGAGTCCTCGGATGAGTAGTATTTTCTTGGATATGGCAGTACGTATTTTTGTTTAATTTTCTTGGATGTATATGTCGTTTAGTAATCTATATTGTAGCTATTTAGGTAGTAGATGGTTTCTGGATATCCAATCCTATAAGACTCTATTAGACAGACTTAAACTATTGCGTTTTTGGATGGCATATAATGCAGTTCGATGGCCAACAAACATGGTTTCCCAATGGGCAGGTTGGGGCCACTGAACGTCTTTTTATAGTTGTAACCTGCTTTGATGAAAATGAATGAAAGAAAAGGTCCTGCCAAGCTTACAAAAGTATCAGAACAACCTAGATGACTTTAAAAGAGAGATCTGAGATCACGAGGGTTCGCAGTAGGAAAATTTCCTTTTTGCAGCAAGGCTTTGTGGTCATGGTTGATCTACGAAGATTGCATCATTAAATAGTTTAAGATATGAAGACGGGTTGGATGGGCTATCAAAATTTAGCCCCTTGAAAGAGTGAATTACGTGGATTCTGAAGATGAACATCTTTGGGATTTAGTAAGCAGAGATATGAATGTTCCTTCAGATCTGGTACTGTTACAAACACTGAGAGGGGAGTGAATCAGTATATCATTTCAATTAATCTTCAAATGCACATTCAGAAAATTTATACATGATTTTCCTTCAAACAATACACGTGTGTACACTCTTTGAATGAAGATAAGCAGCATACATGCAAGTTACTTATCTTTCCAAAATTTTCAACAATTATTAACTAAGTTAGCATAGAAACTATGTATTATAAAAAACATGTAATAAAACCAAAGAGAAACCCATCAACAGATAACACATAGGTGGAAACCCAATTGGGAGAAAACCACCATTGTTGTTTTTCTATCTTCTTCTTATGATTAAGAAAATATTCTTACACTTTGCACTGGCGCAGACTCTTACCAGTGCACAGGATCCTACCTGTTGGAGGCTACCAACTCCTCTAGTTTATCTAGCTCTGACTAAAAGGAAGATCCTACTCTTTGATATTTATCGACCACCACCGAGAGGAAGCTACTACTCCCTGAGATTTACAAGCCACCACTGCAAGGAATCTACTACTCCCTGAGATTCACTGACCACCACCGCAAGGAAGCTCCTACTCCCTCACTGAAAGCTCCAACCCTCAGTACTTTTGTGGACCACGTTTCAAAATATTTCACATTGGATCCACCTGTCTCAATCACAAACCTGCAGACCATGTCTCATGTAATTTTCAAACTGGACCCACATACAACAATATGCTCATCTGAATAATTGAATAACAATAACCTCTCTGAAACAAATCTCGTATCGATAACTCATAAAACCTAAAACCTCTACAATTAACTCTAATCAACAAAATGTATCATCAAACACTAGTTCATCATGTGCCAAATGCCAAGCCATACTATTTGCTACAATCAACACACTCATCAAACAAAACAACACTCAACAATGTCAAAACCCTCTCTGCAACAAATTCACTCTCAGCGCACTGATCTCAATCACAATAACTCAAGACTGGTAAACATACAAGACTACTTTTGCAATCATTCAAGCAATAATTGTATTTAGTAAGAATCTCAATATGAAACATTCAATATATAAATCTCTGCCTTGCATTCTCAACCTCTGCAACAACCTTTTTCATGCAAAACTCTTTTCATAATCAACTTAGAATATATATGCGATTGTCATTAAAGAAATCCACGAATACACGAGCTTCCTATGCAAAATAATAACTTACATATATCAAATCATTATTCTCACGCCTTTCATCAAACATCAAATCATTGCTAACTCAAATATTGATCATCAAGTAAACAAGGACAGATGTAAATTAATCGATGAAGAAATTCTCTGTCAGTGTAGCTTACAAGACATCAACATAAACCCTCTAAGTTAATTATACAAAGTCTCTTTGTCACAAAGTTAAAGGACCTCTGCAAAATCCTCAAGTCACACATACTTTTGTCATAGCAAGCAAGCAAGATCAATCTGCTCAAAAAATATCTTTGCATACACAGTCAAGACTACATTGTAATCTCTGCACTCACAGTCCTGCATACACTGTCAAATATATCCCTACAACATACTCTCTTCTCTAATACAACAGTAATGATACAAGTTATCAAGATCATTATCGTAGTCATTAACTTCTGCATAAACCCTCATTACTTCAGCATTGTTGCATAACTTTTGAATCAGATCTGCAAAACAAAAGGTATGATTCTAGCCCTACAGTCTCACTAACATATGGTGCGCATTAGTGTAGGGACATTTCAACAATTAGCATTCCTCATCAAGCACAAACACTGATACACAATCATACTAATCTGCAATCAATCTACTAATGAATCATGTACATAAAACATTAATAAACCAATTCATTTGCCCTCCAATACACCTGCAATAAGCAAATCAAACAAGCATATCCATTAGCTTTCCAATACATCTTCAGATCTCTCAGATCTGAGCCTCCTTACACCTTGGTGCACACCTGTTCCAGATCAAATCAAAAAATAATAACTCATCAAATGCTCACGCAGCTTCTTGATCTCCTTCTCCTTTTATACCTTCTTTGCCTTGCCAATATCACAGGGAAATCCCTTGGATTTGTTGATGGGAATAGTTGATAGAATCAGATAGACATTGTCGACTCAAAACCTTGGGAAAATACCATGGAAAATGCTCTGTGAAAATTTCTAAAATGGAAATCCTATTGCAATGATTAATATGACTTATTCTACTTATTACTTCAGAGATAAGTTATCTATTGTATTCTTACAGCAGATATTGAAACATATTCTACTACAGCCTTCACAATTAAAACATTGCAGAAATAAAATGTAAGAAAAAATGTCGGCACATATACAAACACCATAACACAGTTACTTTTCGACAATTGTCCCTGGAAAAACTCAATGCGGGAAAATCGGTGCAGCAGATGAGGGTTTTATTATTCTTCAGCAAAAATCAACATGGACAAAATTTCACCTAGCAGTATAGAACTGAGAAATATTTACAGACGTTCCTGAACAAGTGCCTGACTTGAGAGAGACGTTCCTTGACCCTCAGTGTCTCCCTGGCTTGCCCAGCGTCAATTTCTCTGGCCTCTAGACTGGCCCGCGCAATGTCTACATCACTCAAGCCAGTGCTGCCTCTCCTAGCGTCAATCTGACCAGCGTTATTCCTTCTGCTACTCTATGTCTTCGTCCCTCTCTCCCTGACTGATGTTGAACCCTCTTTATCTCTCGTACCCCTGCAACTCTCCCTTTGAATCAATTTTCTCTTGCCGAACTTCGACCAATGAGAAAATCGATTTCTCTTGGGCAACTGAGTATCTACCTGGTGTATTTTCCAAATGACCCCCAAGTCCTTTCTTATATATTCCTGTTGAGCAATCAAAGGCTCAAATCATTTTAACTTGATCCATGGCTTTTTCTAGAAGTTTCACCCCTGATTAGATTAATACCCATTAATATTTTGATTTTCCTAAGTTTGGACTTAGGAACCCCATTAAAAATATTAATTATTTTAATAAAATCATTTCTTGGTGGAATTTCCCAAAACACTTTCTTGGTTCTTTGGAATACCTGTGCCCAAGCGTCCCTGCAAAATTTGAGGCTTAGAGCACATCTGATGCTACCCCAAATCAACATGCTCATGGTTTTTTATTTTCCATGCGTAGTGTCGTGTACACGACTCTTCTTCCTAACATCTACATATATATATGCAACTTTATCTCACAGAAGTAGTGTATGCATCACAAACCTCAAATTCTTCACTCTGCTTCAAATGCAACTTGTGACTAAGTTTCCAATACACATCCTCATCCTTTGCAATACCTGCAACACTTCAACAAACCTTTGTAGCTCTTAAGTAATCATCAAGACTCCTGCAACACTTATACAATTATTAAGAACAGCGTCCATCCATGATCTCGCTAAGCACATCAGACCATGAGGTTGACATCAAAGACAACACATAGCACTTGGAAGGAGCGAAGTACGTGCTTTCTGAAGATGAACATCTTCGGAATTTAGTAAGAAGAGATATGCAGGTTCCTTTAGATATGGTACAAGCACCAGAACATAGAACCAAGGATATGAAAGCAAGTTGCATAATTCTGGATGGAGTGAAGGATCATATAATTCCTCACATATGAGGGAAGGGTACAGACAATGTTGGAAACTCGGTAGCTCGGAAGGTATTTGCAAGTGGTGACAACCCCCCAAAAGTTAGTAGGTTGGGGAAGATACCCAAAGTTGGGGTTTCCACCCAAAGATGCGAGTTTGGGCCTGTTGCACACGTTTTTTCAAAGTTCCAAGCAAGCGGAAATACCAAATTTTTTCAACAGAATCAGATCATCTATCAGCAATTCATATGTCATTGTAAACTCATTCTGCAAGTTATGTAATGTAAATGATGCTAGTAAGACCGTGAATATATGTAACAACCAAGGTAGCCCTATTATTTTGGAGAGAGTTTCATCCTAGGAAGTTTTCGTCTCACTGATTCATTTATGTTCCTAAACACGGATGGTCAGCAGAGTTTTGCCCTCATACGTCACCCCAAATCTAGGGTGTAATTGTTCGTCAAAGTCTTAGGTGAGTCCTAGTGTTTTAGCCGAGTCTTGTGTAAAAGTGATATGGGAATAATTTAAGCTAATTGGCTAAATTATTTTATTACAAATCACTTGGTCTACTAGATCATATTGTGTCGCAGATAGCGTATGTTTTGTGAGGGTCTAAGTCGAACGACTATTCCCCCTTTGAGGGTTGAAATTGTAAATCTTATGTAAAAAATATATTAATGCACGGCCTCTCAGACTTAAACACCATCGTTAAAATACTAGAGGATGGAAAAAATAATTAATCCCCTCATATGTCAATTAATTAAATTTTCTGGCAAAATTAAATTAAAACCCTAAGCTAGAAATTTAATTAATTAAAGCCAAATTAAAATTTCTTAGGTGAAAAATTCGTGGGTCTTAAAAGAATTAATTTTTGGAGGTCCTCCACCAAAGAATTATTGAATATTTCAAGAAAAATTGGACCCTTGAACCTTGGTGGTTAAGTCAAAGTCAATTTTTTGAGGAAACTAGCTCAAAATAATAAATTTTGAACTAATAAAAATGGAATTAAATGATAAATTCGAAAATTCCTCGAAAATAAAAATTCAACAGCTAAAATTAAAAGATGATAAAGTATTTTTCGACAGTCAAGATTATTTTGACAAGGATCAAGCAAACTAGCCGTTATTTTTCACTTGAAGGATTTATCTATAAATTAGAGCCATATGACCCTCTAGCCATCTGATTTCTGGTTAGGAAATTGTTGCTGAAGCATTTGTGTAAATACTTTGGGGTGCAACTCGAAATGTCCATGTTCATCGATTTGTGGTATGTATTCACTACGGGTTTTTCTATGTTGTGCTAATATATGATTATTTTGAGATAAATACATAATGTTTGCATGTACTTCAATCCTTGGTCTCCAAATTCACAGACTGTGGGCAAGGATCATTTTCCTTAAATCCTGAATATTTATGTGGTGGATTAAATCTTCGCTAAAGCTATAGTATGCATGGGGTTTCTGCAGCATTTTTAGCCATTTATCAAATAAAATAGCCATTAAAAAAGTCTCAAAAAATTTAAATTTTCAAAACCCTTCTATATTTGTAGATTTTGTAAATATAATTTGTAAAAAAAAATTTGTTAATTATGTTTTGGGATTTTTAGAATTTTGTATATATTTGGGGTTTGGGTGTTTTATTTTCATTTTTGCAGGTTGAATCAAGAGATCAAACTGAAGTAGAGCTAGATCTAGGCCCTTTAGGGTAAGATCTAGTCTCTAGAAAATTTTGCAAGGCTACCCACTAAATATTTTGTAGCTAAATTTAGATCTAGAAGGAAAATATTTTTCTGAATGGTTTTATTTTCAGGCCTCCCGAACCTAGATCTAGTCCCTCCAAGGCCAGCGTCCCTCTCCTCAGCCTCCACGCCAACCCAGTGGCCCCGTATGTCAGCGTTTTCGGCCTCTTCTTGTCTCTTTGACCCCTAATCTGGTCTCATAACCTCCTCTTACCTCAACACTAATCCTTTTAGGCCTAGCGTTGCCCCTCCTTGGCCTATTTTACCCTATTTTGCCTTAGTTACATCTCTGAATTTTTCAATACTGATTCCTCGGTGATTTGGAAGGAGAAATTTGCTCAAAAAACTTGTGTTTTCAGGTACAAAGTCATTGGATAAATTTTGGGCTACTTGGGTAAATTGATCTTCAACGCCTTGGGCCTAAGGTTTGATCTATAAACCCTCTCTGTCTTTGTTTTATTACAGCAGTAATAACAGTGATATAATAGCCCTAAAATCACATTTGAATTGGTCAAAATCACTTAAAATTGCAAATTTTAAATTTTCATAAATTTTGGCCACTTGGGCATCTTAGATCTAGCCTAGATCTAAAAATTTACTTGCTAGAATTCACTGCATAAATTACTGAATCAAGTCTGCAATTTTCTGAATCACACATCTAAAAAGGACTCAAAAAGTTTGGTTTTCAATTTTGGTGAATTTTTCTTATTTTTTGGCATATTGGGCATCGGTTTTAGTATCATTAGCATGCTGATCTGTTGGTTTGTTTACTGCTATAATAAGTTGTTTCAGATCTGATCTATTACTGAATACATCATCATAAAGTGGGTTAAATACATAATTTACATTTGCTAGTTATTGGAAAATTTTATGCTTTATACGTTGGGTAAATGTTGTGATATAAAGTGACTTCATTGCTGCTATCATAAGTTTAATAAAGTGCTGAAATTTTCTTAAGTATTACTGTTGATTTGGTTTTTGAGATCTAACACTTGCTTGTCACATTCTAAGTTTACAAAAAAATTCTGAATTCTAGACTAAAGCACTCCTACACTTAAGCTCTAAATCTCTAATCTTGTGATTGGCATAAGTTGTTTTAATACTTGAGATCTTATGGACATCATTGTGTTTGATAGTTAATTGAGGCATTGCTAAGAAATCATTAGATAATTCATCTATAAACCCTCACTTTGTCTTTGTTTTATTACAGCAGTAATAACAGTGATATAATAGCCCTAAAATCACATTTGAGTTGGTCAAAATCACTTAAAATTGCAAATTTTAAATTTTCCTAAATTTTAGCCACTTGGGCATCTTAGATCTAGCCAAGATCTAAAAATTTACTAGCTAGCATTTACTGCATAAATTATTGAATGAAGTCTGCAATTTCTTTGAATCACACATCTAAAAAGGGCTCAAAATGTTTGGTTTTCAATTTTGGTGAATTTTTCCTATTTTTTGGCATATTGGGCATTGGTTTTAGTACCATTAGCTTATTGATCTGTTGGTTAGTTTACTGTTATAATAAGTTGTTTCAGATCTGATCTATCATTGAATACATCATCATAAAGTGGGTTAAATACATAATTTACATTTGCTAGACATTGGAAAATTTTATGCTTTATATGTTGGGTAAATGTTGTGATATAAAGTGACTTCATTGTTGCTATCATAAGTCTAATAAAGTGCTGAAATTTTCTGAAGTATTACTATTGATTTGGCTTTTGAGATTTAATACTTGCTTGTCTCATTCTAAGTTTACAAAAAAATTCTGAATTTTGCACTAAAAGCACTCTTACACTTAAGCTCTAAATCTTTGATCTTGTGATTGGTATAAGTTGTTTTAATACTTGAGACCTTATCGGCATCATTGTGTTTGATAGTTAATTGAAGCATTGCTAAGAAATCATTAGATAATTACTCTAAGTTAAAGATCATAATCTTAAGAAGCTTTGATATCTTGGTTGTTTATCTTAGGCATTTGGCATCTTAAGTTTTATTGGTTATCATTCTAAGTAAGCATTTCAACATTGGTCATTGGCATATCTCAAGTAATCATTTCTAAACATCTTGTGGAATATTGTTGAATATTGGCACTTGTATCTTTAAGCACCTGTCTTGTCTTAAGATTGTTATCTAATCATTGTTAAGTACTCTCGCTATAAGATAATTCACAATAAGTACTTAAATAAGATAAACAATCTTAACTTAAGAAGACTTCATTCAATCTATCTTGCATAAGAATTCTAGGATCTAGCCTACATTATGAACTTATCTCCTAGCATACACTAGGTTGATAGACTCTTAGGGCAACCCTTTTCCAATTAGCTTGAGGGATTCAACTCTTCTTAGTGGTTAACACAGTGACCTTGCAGTGGTCACAGCGACAGTCTCTGCAACACCAGAGGCACTGGGTGGGTGTAACACAGGGGGAGGTATCGTTAATCAGGCCATTTCCTGCTTCCCGTTGGCTTCCATTTCACAACCTACTCTGAAGATTGTTTCTCAAAACAGTTAAGGGAGAGGTTCAACTTAAACTAGGCATATAATTAAAAATAACCAAAATCATTGCATATACATAGATCCTAGGAATCGCATATCATATAGGATAGTCTATCATATTAAGTAGTAGGTGTCCATCCAGTTACTTGGTTTCAGTTTATAATAAGCAATAAGTGTGGCTCCATAAGGCACTGATCTCATACTTGAAATCTAATCTAATCATTAATCTTGCTAACATTCTACCAAGTAGCTAGGCCACTCATCCGTGTCTCCCAACGAAGTTGGTTCGTAACTTGTTTTCCTTCATTTCATTTCCATGGGGACTACCCCAGATAGGTTGTTGTTGGTAGACAGCGAGAATGGAGTGGGCGGGAATCAGAGTGGCAGCCCCCTCCCTAAGCAGTGGTTGCGGTGCTTGTACAATCCAGGCAACAAAATTTTTTGGCGTCATCGTCAAGGACGAGTTTGTCTTGTTGTTGGGGTTAACAACATTCTTATTATTGATCTCTCATATTTCCATTTAGCCTGTCAAACAGAACAACATTTTTTTGGCGCTGTTGTCAGGGGCGAGTTTGGTCGTTGTCAGGGTATTATACGACAATTTCTCAATCTTTGCATCTTTCGCCATTCATTAGACCATCAAGTGACAACATTTTTTGGCGCTTATCTTTCATCACTCTTCGTATTCTCATCACCTTATCTTTTGTTCTCTCACTAATCTTCTCATCTTGTCCATTCACACCATTAGCACATGGACGTTTAGGTTGGTTTCTTGTTTGGGTGGCGACTCCACTTTTTCGTCCATTCACAAGAACATACTCTAGAAGAAATCTTGGTAGCTTGGTTAACCTCGCTCCTGACTCTGAAAAGGTTCTAAGAGCTCGGTTAAACAAATTACATTCTAGAGATCGTTTAAATTTTCTCGGACAAGAAGTTCTCCTTGATCTCCTTTTTTTTCATCAACCATCCTCTAAATCAAGACAGCATGGGTGACTTCTATGGACCTTGTAACTTCACCAACATTTAAGGATACCCACATGATTTTTCGAATGAATCCACTATGAGCAAGTTGCCTCTCTTCCAAGGGAACAATGTTATTAATGTTGCAAGTGACATAAAGAAGTTCAACTGCTTTACCTAGAGATACGCTCATGCTACTGCTTATAATCATGAGAATGTTTGAATGAAATTATTTGTGCTTTCTCTAGAAGATGATGCTCTCGATTGGTTCCAAGACAAAGCTGACAATTCCTTCGATTTTTTGAGATCCCTTCTTGATGCATTTAGAGATAAGTATGGAGATAAGAGGGAAGGGAAGTATTTGGTTAAGGAATTCAACAATATCAAGAAAAGAGAACACGAAACAGATGAAGAATTTAACCAAAGATTTAATAAATTATTAAGGGATATGATGAAAGATTACAAGCCTCCTGACAAGACAATTCTAGAACAATATCTTGAGGCTTACCCCGTAGACACGCAGTATGAGAGAAGACATGCTCATCCCAATACTTTAGTTATTGCCCAAAGCACGGTTGAAGAATTGGAAAAGGATAAGAAAGCCTCAGAAAAGTTTGAAATCCCGGGTTTTGAAAGAGTTCAAATCAAGCCTAACGGGAAAGAAGTTAAAGAAGAAGATTCTAGAGCTTGCAAAGAGTAAAAGGTACACAAGAGAGGTAAAGATCAGAGTCAAAATAGGCAAGGTCCTGCCGAAAGGTATAAGTCTAGACTAAAGGTAGATTGGGCAACATGGATCAAGAATATCAAGATGTCAGTTCCGATTTTGAAGTCGCTGAAGATTCCATCACAAAGGGATTCATTATTTAAAGCCTTAGGCATTGCTCAACAAGAAAGACTTGATACTCAACCTAAAGATGAGGAAATCATATTAAATAACTTAAATTGCTATATGACTAATGAAGACCATCAGTCTTTCTTCTTGACATTGGACATAAATGATCGTTTGCTCCATAATTGCATGCTTGACTCTGGTGCATCTACAAATGTTATGACTAGGAAAATTATGGAACAATTGAACTTAAGGATCTCTAGACCTTATCATAACATTTGTTCAATGGATTCTAGAAAAGTTGAAGTCCTTTGTGTGGTTAAATATCTACAGGTCGCATTGGTTGATTACCCATACAAGATCATCACCATCGACATAGTAGTGATTGATGTGCCAGATGTGTCAGGAATGCTTCTTTCTAGGAAGTTTGCAGCCAATCTAGGGGGTTATATTCAGATGGATCTATCTTATGCCATTATTCCAGCATCAACAGGTGGCATGGTCAAATTATACAGAGAAGTGGAGAGAATGTATCATGTGGAAGTCCCAAAGAGATTGGAAAATGGTGAACAGGTTGTGCCATAAGAGCATCCGTCTCATTTCGAGTCAGAGTTTGTTCAACCAGTCTGTCATTTTTTTCATCCCACTGCCCATCCCCTCTGAGCAAAAAGAGAAATAGATTCCAGTTCAACAAAGATATCCAACACAGTGATGAACAGTTGCACCGACCAAAAAAGTCCAAATTTCAGCAAAGGACATCTAAAAAGCAGCCCATTGATCTATCAGTCGGCAGACAAATGCCCGAGATTGTGCCTCATCGATGACATTTGATGCCATAGGGCATCGTTTTGTATAGTATCTCTAACCCTACTCCCTTTTATTTCATGTCACTAGATAGTTTTATTTCATACATTTTTATTTATGATTTTTATATTTCAGTTTGTTAGAGTGGATTTTTCTATTTCAGCGATATTTTCAATCTATGCATGATGATTTTGATTTTGAATGGATATCTATTTGATTGACTTCTATCTTCTTGGATGCAAGATTATGGGATTCTCACATTACTTCACATAAACATCATGTCCCCATATGGAGCCAGATGTTGCACACATTTTGTCAAAGTTGAATGGAAGCAGAAGTACCAAAATTTTTCGACAAAATCAAATCATCTATCAGCAGTTCATATGTCATTGTAAACCCATTCTGCAAGTGTAATGTAAATGATGCTAGTTTCATCCTAAGAGGTTTTCTGTCTCACTAATTCATTTGTGTTTCTAAACATGGATAGTCAACAGAGTTTTTCCCTTCAACCTCATCCCAAAGCTATGGTGTAATTCTTCATCAAAGTCTTAGATGAGTCTTAGTGTTTTAGTCGAGTCTTATGCAAAAGTGATTTGAAAATAATTTAAGTTAATTGGCTAAATTATTTTAATACAAATCACTTGGTCTACTAGATCATATTGTGTCCTAGATTGGGTATGTTTTGTGAAGGTATAAGTCGAACGGATATCCCCTCTTTGAGGGTTGAAATTGTAAATCTTATGTAAAAAATATTTTAATGCATGGTCCATCATATTTAGACACCATGGTTAAAATATTAGAGAGTGGAAAAAATAATTAATCCCCTCATGTGTCAATTAATTAAGTTTTATAGTAAAATTAAATTAAAATCCTAAGCTAGAACTTTAATTAATTATAGTCAAATTAAAATTTCTTAGAAAAATTCAATTCTCCAAGTGAAAAATTCGTGGGTTTTAAAAGAATTAATTTTTGGAGGTCCTCCACCAAAGCAATATTGAATATTTCTAGAAAAATTGGACCCTTGAATCTTGGTGGTTAAGTCAAAGTCAAATTTTTGAGGAAATTAGCTCAAAATATTTAATTTTGAGCTAATAAAAATGGAATTTAATGATAAATTTGAAAATTCTTCAAAAATAATAATTCAACAGCTAAGATTAAAAGATGATCAAGTATTTTTCGACGATCGAGATTATTTTAACAAGGATCAAGCTAACTAGTCATTATTTTTCACTTGGAGGATTTATCTATAAATTAGAGAGTCATTTGAGTCTCTAGCCATCTGATTTTTTGCTAAGAAATTGTTGTTGAAGCATTTGTGTAAACTATTATCCCACTGGGAACTATTTTTTTCTATCATAATAAAGACTTTGGGGTGCAACTCGAGGTGTCCATGTTCAATGATTTGTGGCATGCACTGACTATGGGTTTTCCTATGTTGTGCTAATATATTATTTTGAAATAAATACATAGTGTTTGCAAGTACTTCAATCTTTGGTCTCCAAGTTCACAAACTGTGGGCTGGGATCATTTTCCTTGGATCCTAAATATTTTTGTGGTGGATTAAATCTTCGTTAAGGCTATAGTGTGCATGGGGTTTCTGAAGCATTTTTAGCCATTTATCAAAGAAAATAACCATAAAAATATTTTTCTCAAAAAAATTAAATTTTCATAACCCTTGTATATGTGTAAATTTTGTAAATATAATTTGTATATTATTTTTTGCTAATTGGGTTTTGGGATTTTTAGAATTTTGTATATATCTGGGGTTTGGGTGTTTTATTTTCATTTTTGCAGGTTGAATCAAGAGATCAAGCTAAAGTAAAGCTAGATCTAGGCCCTTGAGGGTAAGATCTAGTCTCCAGACAAAAATAAATAAATAAATAAAAAATAAAATAAAAAATAAAATAAAAATAAAAAATAAAAATAAAAATAAAATATATATATATATATGTAAATAAATAAATAAAAATAAAAATAAATAAATAAATAAAAAATTCAGGGCTACCCACTGAAGTTTTTGCAGCGAGATTCAAATCTGGAAGGAAAATATTTTTCCGAAGCAAGGGTTTTGTCTTTCAGGACTTTCAGGCCTAGAACTAGCCCCTCTAGGGCCAGGGTCCCTCAGCTTTTTCGGCCTCTTCTTGCCTCTTTGACTCTGATCTGCTCTCCTAGCCTCCTCTTACCTCAACACTAATCCTTTTAGACCTAGCGTTGCCCCTCCTTAGCCTATTTTACCCTAGTTTGCCCTAGTTCCATCTCTGAATTTTTCAAGACTGATTCCTTGGTGGTTTTGCTGGAGAAATTTGCTCAAAAAATTGGGTTTTCGGGTACAAGATCACTGGAGAAATTTTGGGCTACTTTGGCAAGTTGATCTTCAACGCCTTGGGCTTAGGGTTTGATCTCTAAACTCTCATTTTGCCTCTGTTTTATTACAGCATTAATAATAGTGATATAATTGCCCTAATATCACATTTGAATTGGTCAAAATCACTTAAAATTGTAAATTTTCCTAAATTTTGGCCACTTGGGCATCTTAGATCTAGCCTAGATATAAAAATTTACTTGTTGGAATTTACTGTGTAAATTACTGAATCAAGTCTGCAATTTTCTGAATCACACATCTAAAGAGGGCTCAAAAACTTAGGTTTACAATTTTGGTGATTTTTTCCTATTTTTGGGCATATTGGGCATTGGTTTTAGCATCATTAGCTTGTTGATTTGTTGGTTTGTTTAATACTATAGCAAGATGTTTCAGATCTGATATATTACTAAATACATCATCATAAAGTGGGCTAAATACATAAATTTACATTTGCTAGCCATTGGAAAATTTTATGCTTTATATGTTGGGTAAATGCTATGATCTATAGTGACTTCATCGCTTTTATACTAAGTCTAATAAAGTGCTAAAATTTTCTGCAATATTACTATTGATTTGGTTTTTGAGATCTAACACTTGCTTGTCTCATTCTAAGTTTACGAAAAAATTCTGAATTTTGCACTAAAACACTCCTACACTTTAGCTCTAAATCTTTGATCTTGTGATTAGTATACGTTGCTTTAATACTTGAGATCTAATCAACATTGCGTTCGATAGCTAATTGAGGCATTGTTAAGAAATCATTAGATAATTGCTCTAAGTTAAAAATCATAATCTTAAGAAGCTTCGATATCTTGGTTGTTCATCATAAGCATTTGGCATCTTAAGTTTTATTGTTTATCATTCTAAGTAAGCATTTCAACATTGGTCATTGGCAAATCTCAAGTAATCATTTCTAAATATCTTGTGGAATATTGTTGAATATTGGCACTTGTATCTTTAAGCACTTGTCTTGTCTTAAGATTGTTATCTAATCATTGTTAAGTACTCTTGCTATAAGATAATTCACACTAAGTACTTAAATAACATAAACAATCTTAACTTAAGAAGACTTCACTCAATCTATCTTGCATAAGCATTCTAGGATCTAGCCTGCATTAAGAACTTACCTCCTAGCATAAGCTAGGTTGATAGACTCTTAGGGAAACCTGTTTCCAATTAGCTTGATGGATTCAACTCTTCTTAGTGGTTAACACAGTGACCTTGCAGTCGTCATAGCCACAGTCTCTACAACACCAAAGGCACTGGGTGGGTGTAACACAGGGGGAGGTATCGTTAATCAGGCCACTATCTGCTTCTCGTTGGCTTCCATTTCACAACCTACTCTGAAGACTGTTTCTCAAAACAGTTAAGGGAGAGGTTCAACTTAGACTAGGCATATAATTAAAAATAACCAAGATCATTGCATCACACATAGATCTTAGGAATTGCATATCATATAGGATAGTCTATCATATTAAGCAGTGGGTGTCCATCTGGTTCCCTGGTTTCAATTTATAATAAGCAAGAATTGTGACTCCATAAGGCACTGATCTCATACTTGAAATCTAATATAATCAGTAATCTTGCTAAAATTCTACCGAGTAGCTAGGCCACTCATCCGTGTCTCCCAAGCAAGTTGGTTCCTAACTTGTTTTCCTTCATCTCATTTCCATAAGGACTACCCCCCATACCCTGTTGTTGGGAGACAGCTAGAATAGTGTGGACGGGGGTCAGAGTGACATCCCCCACGTTGAGCAGTTGTCACGGTGCTTGTGCAATCCGAGCAACAACAAGGCCCAAGACAATTAACTCTTTATTCTAAAGGGTAAGTGACAAAAACCCTAAAGGATCTAGGGTTTTTCCTAAGAAACCCCAAGAGAAAAATATAAGAGTGAGCCAAAGGAGAGGCTCATTACACACACAAAGTAGAAGGACTCATTTTATGAGCAAGAGAGGCATCCTAGAGGTGTCGCAGTCTTCAAGAGAGAGGATGAGTTCTAAAGAAGTTGAGGACGTTGCAAGGAACATAGCCCATACGAGAAAGGAGGAGGTCGAAGTCTAGCAAGGAGAGGAAACCGAGGGCCTGAAGTGAATGACTGAGGATCCGTTCCAGCTCGTCAAGAGGACTATGCCCTAGCAGAGGGCTAGTGTAGCAGATCAGAGGGCGGTCGAAGTCTGGGCAAGTAAGCCGAGGTCTATATTGGAGGGTTGACGCTGATCTAAGGCCTGGTTAAGGCCACCAACAAGAAAAATAAAAGGAATTGTTAAGTCCTCAAGAATGGTGGACAGGTAGGCCGAGGGTTGTTTGAGCAGGCCCGAGTGCCTTAAGGACTGGTTAGGGTTGGTCGTTGAGTGGAAGGTTTGTTTGACAAGGCCGCAAGGTAGTTTGGAGGTTGGTTAGCAGCCTAGATAAGGTAGGCCTAAGTGCATCCAAGCAAGCCAGAAGTCAAATCAAGGTGGGGCAGAGGAGGTCGAGACCTTATTAGGCTTGGCAAAGATCTGATTTGTGTTTATATGTGGCCATAGGTGCTCCTAGGAGGAAGCCACATTTAGTACTAGTAGGTTGAGGGTTGTTGTGAATAGTTTCCAGGACGGCAGAGGTGGACCGAGAGCATTGACATGCCTAGTAAGGGCCACAATAGCTCAAATTTATGGGTTGCAAAGGCAAATTTGTGGGCCACAGGGGAACATCTAAGCTAAAGGTCTGATCAAAGGTCCATAGTAGTGCAAATCTGAGGAGATATAGCCACAAAGGATTAGATCTAGGTGAAGAGGATCAGATATGAGTGCTAGAGGGCCAGATCTGCAAGGATCCAGCAGACAAAAGAAGTTTGTAGCATTGAAGGACTGAAGTTTCAGCAAGGTACAACAGTGGTCAAAGAGGACTGCTACAACAAATCAAGTGTTTTGTCATTGTTCTGATGGGAAAATTGTAGATCTGATGGGTCAAATCTCAAGCCCTAGTTTTTTATACTATCTATACTAGTTGTATCAGAGATCTGAAGGGCCATGATCCCTAGTACAGGAACCCTAATGATTCTTTATTAATGGATCAATAAAGGTCGAGATTTGGGCCATGTTACCCACCACTTCGTGGGTGATATCCCCCGCAAAAAAAATTCTCCATGATGAGCCTCAGTCAACAGCGAGCAACCCCTTGCAACCTGCTACTAGCTCATTGTGCCATTTCTCTGCCACCCGAGCCAGCCATGTGGTCCCTCAACCACTTGTATTGATCGTATGTTTGAAGGTGGGCCTCCTGAATCTAAAGGTATGTCTTGTCATTTGGTGATTGAGTATTGGGTTTACTTATCATGGATACTTCTGGGTATGGATTGATGGGGGAATTTGGCGGAAAGAGTGGGCTTAGATTGTGCTTTTGTCCCCTTGATCTCTTTTGGTTGTTACCCTTGGATATTAGTCCCGTGGGATCTCCTTTATTGACCATTTGGTTCTAGGGTGGTACTACTTGGGAAACCCCAACTTTGGGTACGTGGTCCCACTCCTTTATCCACATATATTACTCCCTTTCCACTCACTATACCTCATTCATCATTTCTCCCACCTGGGTCCACATTTCCATGTCATGTTAAAATTGGCAACTAGGACCAAACTCCATGTGGGTCATCTTATTTATGGCAGCTGATAATTTTCTTGGACTCCTCTCATCGAGAGGTATAGGATTGATCTAAAGATCATCCAATTCCGATAAGTATTCATGGAGTTATGAATTTATTTGTGTTATAAGACAATTCGTCAAGGTCGCCCAGCGACCAAATAACCCACACATGTGCTCAACATTTTAGTATAAAAGGAGGTGACTTGATAGTCATTTCCACACACACTTCACTCTTGATTTCTCTCTACTTGTTCTGGGTTTTAGTGGCAAGAGAAATCTAGATGATGAAGCCCTAGACGCAAGAGGAAAGGAGACTAAGGGAGCTGCCCTAGAGATGATGCCCTAGCAAGGAAAACGCAGTCCTAAGGAGGATGCCCTAGCCGCAGTCCTAAGGAGGATGCCCTAGCCGCGGTCCTAGAGGGGAGATCTAACCCTAGACGCAGTGACAGAAAGAGCCCTAATTGCAAACACCTATACGCTACCCAAATAGGTCTTAGCCGCAGCAAAGTCATGGGTCTTTTGGAGGACCGAGTTGCTGTAAAGGAGGCCGAGGAGATTTTGGGACAGCATGGGAGAAATCTATGGTTAAAGGTCGAGTTGCTGAAGGTGCAATGGATGTATTTTGAGGACTGTTCACACTTGCATGGAGGTCGAGTTAGGAAAGAAGAATTGTGGATTGGTTGAGGGCAGCAAGAGGTAAGGATTAACTGTTTTGGAGGGTTGTTAGGGTGTCGCAAAGATCTGTGGTAGGCAGCAGGCCTAGCCACTCCAAAACAGGGTTGCGTGTAGACTTGAGAGGCTACCATATGCCCAGAACAACAGTATGAGGAGGCAGCACTCTACCTTGACTAGGCCGCAGTCATTTAGAGGGCTAGTCTTGTTGTGTGTTGGGTTAAGGGTAGTGGCACATGCCCTAACCAGAAGTGCAGGCACAGCAATGCTAACAGTGGGACAACAGCAATGGCATGGTACAGCAATGTTACAATGGGACAACAGCAATAGCATGGTGCTGCAAACACATTGGGACAGCAACATGGTACAGCAATGTTACAATGGGACAGCAGCAATAGCATGGTGCTGCAAACACATTGGGACAGCAACATGGTACAGCGATGTTACAACAGGACAGCAGCAATAGCATGGTGCTGCAAGCACATTGGGACAACAACATGGTAAGCAAGGTGCAGCAAGCACGTGGTGGCAAGCATGGTGCAGCAAGCATATGGAACAACAGTGACAAACATGGTGCAGCAATGGCACATGTTGCAGTATAGTGATGGCTATAGTCATGATTGGTGAAGCATGATGAGATGCAACATAGTGATGATGGATGCAGCATGGTGCAGCACAGTGAGGTGCAGCATGATGATGAAAAGAAGCACAATCAACATAGTGATGATGGATGCAGCATGGTGCAGCATAGTGAGGTGCAGCATGATGATGAGAAGAAGCACAATGATAGGTGTAGCATGGTGATGGAGTCACATGGGAGAATCAGTTGAAGCAACATGTCTTCAACTAAGTTCGGTGACCTCATGTATCATCTACTTAGAGATGATCTATGCTCTTACTTAGATAAGTCAAAGTGTTGACTTATGTTGTATATGTACTATCTCTCTCTCTATGTTGAACTATTGAAGAACATATAAGAAGAATTGATCAAGGGTTTCCCCACATTGGGGTTTGTCCCTAGCTAGCGCCACATCTTGTGTCCTCTTGTCTTGGCTTGTCTTTTGCGATCTATGTTTATGTTCTATCTGCGATTTACTTTAATGTTGATGTGATTGCTACTCTGGAAAAGATATTGAGCTAACTGTGAAAATTGAAATAAATTGCTCTAAGCATAGAACATACCTAAAATTAACAGGTCGACATAGGGCCAGCCTCCCTATCCCCTTGCCCCCACCTTGGGTCAGGCCTAGAATGATGCCCTAGAGGTCGACGCAGTTAAAAGAAAAGAAAAAAGCATAATTGGCCACATTTAACAGGTAATTGTACCACAAAATGCAAAAGATGGTCAGGACAAAATAATCAACACGTGGGCAAAAGCCAATACATGAGCCCTAACCCAATACATGGTCATCACCCTGGTTCCATAGGCCCTAGATGAGCCTCCTTTATCAATTAGGAACCCATGATTGTCCCAACCCCTGGAAGGCAATGAACCGCCCTATCTCAAAGGGGGTAATCATTGTTATATCTTACACATCATGCTCTTATCCTTTGAGCCCCAAGCAGTTAATTAAAGAAAATTTATAAAGGCAAAAAGCATATAAAGAAGGGTGGAAAAATCAAGGTCGGGGCACCTCATGTACCACGATTGCTCCCTCCTACACATTACATACCAGGTGTGGGCTTCCTCTCATCTAGCTACCCCAATGCCCCAATATGTGGCACAGGATTACCCTTCTCATTCCCTACTTCATTCCACTTATTTATCACTTGCCACCCACATTAGAGGGATGTACCTTGGACATACTATCCGCTTTAAGGGCTGAAACCACCTAATAAGGTACTTGGTTAACCCCCTTTGGAGCTTGGAGACACTAGCACATGTCAAAGCCCACCACGAAAGGGCATGCCATTATGAAGTTCCCACTTTGTTATCCATGATTTGTAAACTCTTTTACCAGATTATTTTAATGACTGGCTGTACTGGAAGCCTAGGGGACGCATTGGAACTTATGCAGGATTATAGGTGGTTTCCATTTGGGTTTGGTCCCCCTATACGAGATCCTAACCCACATAGGTCTACATTAGCACATATAGGGTGTGCATAGAGAGCCATTGGCCTCCATAGCAACAAACAGCACTCCATGGATCTTCATCGATGCTCAGATACTACTAGAGATCCACTTTTGGGATGATGGTGATATGCTTGGTACATTATGCCCAGCAGGCCCCCACAGGAGCCCCACACTCTTGGCAGGTGCCCATGACTTGTACGATGCCATGGCAACATTCATTCCACCACTCTAACCCTTGTAGAGGATCTACAAGCATCTTTGATTCATATGGAGACCCATGGGGTCATTTATGTGCCCTCAGACCCACTTGGAGCACCACAGATCTACTACTTGGAGAACAAGGGGCCACCCCCTTGCCAATCATATTCCGAGGAATTTATTCCTGAGTATGGCACTTCAGGACATTATTAGGCCTTTGGAGGGCCCCACGACATGTATATATTATTATTTGGCCCCTTGTGAGGCTTATTTTTACACTTGTGAGCTAGTTTTGGTGGGCTTGTCACCAATAGGGGTTTTATTTGCACATTATTAGGGGCTAATGTACGACCATAGGATAATTCGAACTCCTTAGGAGGCTATATATTGATGTTGGATACATTCACTTGGATCATCAATTGACTTGGGATCTCTCTAATCATAGAGAACTTCGCATTTTTTCTTGGAGGATATTTATTGCAGATGGATGAATTTTGACGTATGGATTTGGGTTATTTTTCTTGTCTTGGAGTTTTGTCTTGCAAACGAAATGTTGGTTAAATATATTTTGTAACATTGTAAGTAAAATTTTACGTTGTTATTATTATTGTTCCATACTGCTAAAATTAGGGCTAGTTGTTGCATAATTGAAATGTGGAATTAAGCATGTTTTAGCTAATTTAATTTATGGGCCAATGTTATATGAATGAAATGTCCTAGAGATTATTTGTCTCTATAATCTTGCATCATTTGCTTTAAAGGATAAATGCTTGAAGGACACTTTTCTTTTCTATCTCTCAACATTGGATGAAGCTAACTTTCTAGGCCTCCTTGATCAAGAAACCAAGTTCTTACTCATCACCATCCTTGACTCCATAGACCCAAGTGAACTAAGCAGTGATCGTTAAAAAGGGTGGTCATCTTCTTCGCCTTTTACCACTTATCCCAGGTCTAGCCCTCAAAGGTCACATAGGAAAAATTCCGATCTCCTGCAGGCCACTGCGCTGGTGGGTCCCCTCCCTCTCCTCCAAATTTGAGGCAATTCTAACAGTGGAATCTCCAGGAATCCCAAGCCCTAGCTCTAGGATCGAATTTTGCCTAGGCATCCCCAAGGCTAGACCTCAACAGGATCAATTCAACCTTTTGAAGTAAATATTCTTGTTTGGTCCTTTCCTTTCACCTTGTCCAGGATAGGAACATCATTGGTTGCTACATTCCATCCCCGAACCTGGATTGGGTCCACTTGGCCCCATGTGGTCCCACTTCTCAATAAAGATTATTTGTCAAGGACCATTTGGGAATCCAAGTTTCCCAAGGATTATAGGGATTGAGAACCTCGTCTATAAGCCTATTCCTTCTCCCTCAACCCTCCAATCCTCACCCCTTACTATTGGAGGACCAAGTCCCTTGCTTAAAGAGAAAGCAAGTGTCATTCTTCATTCCATCCTTGGGAAAAGATTTCTAGGGTCACTTTCCTCATATCCATTGACATATACTTTACAAGTGATCCCTACACTACCGGGACTCCTCCCATCAGTGAAAGTCCGTAAAGAGCGAGGAGACTTAGTTGTGGTGACAGTGGGCTAAGCCTCCATCGTTGCCCTCTTAGGAAACCCTTTAAGGTCCCCTGTTGGTTTGAGTGGTAACAAGCCATATAAATCTGTGTACTTAATTGATTTCCCTGCTGTTAAATTTTCGATGTGCAAAGTGCTTTTGTGTTGGGCTTCTCTAACGTGTTGTATTCTTAGCTAGGGCACATACTAGATCTAGAGGGCATGGAAAATTCAACATGGTATCAGAGCTACTTTGAAGGGACAGTTGAATCAAAGTGTGCACAAGACGCAGCGTAAGAGGGAGTTGTTTAAACTACTAGACATGGAGCAAGATGTTCAACAAAGAAGGTACCTTTGCTTGGACAAGGTAGCTTTGTGTAGATGTTAGGTTGATGGCGAGGTAATACCTTCATTGGGTTGTGGAGTTGCACATCTGGCAGAGAAGCCACGTGCACATGAGGTATTTGACCCATGAGCATGAGGACTCATGCAGAGTTTAGTTGTGGTGGTCTTGAGTTGATTAGCCTCAGTGTCCAACCATAGCTCAAGACTAACTTTAGAAGGAAACAAGTTCCATAGCAGCACTTTCCAAAAGGGAAAGAAGAGTGAGCGAATGGAAGTTGTGTAGGATCAGAGGGAGACATCAAAGGATTGTTAATCGCCCAATGGAAGTTTGAATCAACAGGTTCAAGAGAGAGGAGCTTTTAGCCCATGCAAAGACAGTCAAGAACCATGTGAGGGCACTCATGGTGGTGCAAGGAAAAGCCATGTTGCATACAAGGGCAGACATGCACCATGCAAGTTTAATCTTGATCAAGTACAAAAAGAAGACGTGGCACATGCGAGGACAGATATGGTTGCGCAAGGAATTTCATGACTCATGCGAGGACAGCGTTGGGTATGCAAGGAAAGTCATGGAGCTAGAGATTAAGTTGTGAAAGAAATACATTCCTCACTAAGAGGGAGTGTTGAAATTTGGGTAGCTTGGAAGGTATCTCTGAGTGATGAAAACCTACCAAAAGTTGGTTGGGGAAGTTACCCAAAGTTGAGGTTTTGACCCAAAGAAGTGGGTTTGGACCCAAGGCAATTAATTCTTTATTTTAAAGGGTCGGTGACAAAAACCCTACAGGATATGGTTTTGCCTAAAAAACCCCAAGAGAAAAATATAAATAAGAGCTAAAGGAGAGGCTCATTACACACACAAAGTGGAAGGACTCATTTTGTGAGCAAGAGGGGTAGCCTACTGGAGCTACAGTCTTCTAGAGAGAGGTTGAATTTTAAATAAGTTGAGGAGACTACAAGAGACATAACCCCAGCAAGAAAGGAGGAGGTTGAAGTCTAGCAAGGACAGGCAGTCGAGGGTCTAAAGTGAATGACCGTGGGTTTGTTCCAGCCGATCAAGACGATCGAGCCCTAGTAGAGGGTTGGTATAGCAGATCTGGGGGGGGAGAAATTTGGGCAAGTAAATCGTGGTTTGTCTTGGAGGATCGAGGCTGATCTAAGGCCTAGTTAAGGCCACCTGCAAGAAAAAGAAAAGGATCTATTAAAGGCCTCAAGAATGGTGGACAAGTAGGTCGAGGGTTGTTTGAGCAAGCCTTAGTGCCTTGAGGACTTCTTAGGGTTGGTCGTTGAGTGGAAGGTCTGTTTGACAAGGCCACAAGGTAGTTTGGAGGTTGATTAAGGTTAGTCGCAGCCTAGATAAGGCTGGCCTAAGTGCGCCCAAGCAAGTTGGAGGCAAGATCAAGGTGAAGCAGAGGATTTCGAAACCTGATTAGGCCTAGCAGACGTTTGATCTGTGTTTTTAAGTGACCACGGGTGCTCCTCGGAGGAATTCGCAACCAGTAATAGTAGGTCGAGGGTTGTTGTGGTAGGTCGAGGGTTGTTGTGGATAGTTGTCAGGATGGCAGAGGTGTACCGAGAGCACTGATAGGCCTGATAACGACTGCAATAGCTCAGATTTGTGGGTTGCAGAGGCTGATTTGTGGGCCACATGGGTAGATCTGAGCTAAAGGCATGATTAGAGGTCCATAGTAGTGCGGAGCCGAGGATATCTGGCCACAAAGGATTAGATTTGTGTGAAGAGGATCAAATTTGAGTGTTGGAGGGCTATATCTGCAAGGATCTAGCAGAGAAAAAAAGGTTGTAGCATTGAAGGACTGAAGCTACAGCAAGGTACAACAACGGGCAAAGAGGACTGTTACAGCAAGTCAAGTGTTTTGTCATTGTTGTGATGGGCAGATTGTAGATCTAATGGATCAAATCTCAAGCCCTAGTTTTTTATACTATGTATACTAGTTGTATCATAGATCTAAAGGGCCATGATCCCTAGTTTGGGAGCCTTAATGATTCTTCTTCAATGGATCAATAAAGGTCGAGATTTGGGCCATACAAATTTGTATATTTAATTGATTTCATTGCTATTAAATTTTCGCTACGCAAAGTGCTTTTGTCTTGGGCTTCTCTAGTGTGATGTGTTCCTAGCTAAGGCACATGCCAAATCTAGAGGGCAAGGAAAATTCAACAAACAAATGTGGGTGGTCTGACCGGTCTTTATCACGGTACAAATGAGAATAGAAAAATGGTGTTGCAGGAAACGCTAAACAGCATTAAAATGAGCAGATCTGAGAAGGCAACTTCTTATCTCATGAGGATCCAGCAGGCTTGTGATGAGTTTGCAACTATGGGGAAATTTGTGCATGATTCAGAGCTCGTCAAAGTTGCTCTAAAGGGGTGCATGAAGAAGTGGTCCACTTTTGTGGATGGGATTCTTGCTCATCAACTCCCTGATTGGAGCCAACTATGGGATGATTTCACTCAGAAAGAGATCTAGGAAAATTCATTAATCAGAGGACAACGAAAGGGTGGTGAGGAGAAGGACGAAGTTGCTCTTGTTGCACAAGCAAAAAAAGGGCAAAGCGAAGGCTAAGCAGAACCAGAGTGGAGAAGCATCTTCACAGAGCAAGAAGGAAAAGGACGTGAGCAAAGTTAAATGCTTTGCTTGTCATAAGTTCAAGCCTTTTTCCAATCAGTTGCTTAACAAAAAGAATGGCAAGGGTAAGACTATTACGGCAGCTATTGCACAGATGGAGGAGATGGCGAAGAAGTTTGATAAAAACTCTGCCCTAGTATCTTGCCTTTCTGGGACCGTCACGAGAAGTGTTTGGTTCATGGATAGTGGAGCATCTCGTCATATGACGAGATTGTGAGACTTCACCAACATGACCAAGGAGTCCATAGATGTAAATGTGGAACTTGGTGACAAGGCCAAGTACGCAATCGAGGTCACTGGGAGTATTGAGTTCCAAATGGACTCAAGTGGCACCATGGAGGTGAATGAAGTGTTATATGTACTAGGTTTGGAGAAGAATCTCCTTTCAATTTCGACCATGGATGACAGAGGACTGGAGGTCAGCTTTACGGTAGGTGAAGTGGTTGTTGGGTCGTGTTGACCACCACATGTCAACGACCCATAGCAGTGCACCCCCTTTATTTCACAAAAGGGATAGCGGATGGTCGATGTGTCCATATCGTCCAGCTATCATCATCAGCCTGATTTCCAAGATGTTATGTGAACCCTTTCTGCATGTATATAATGTAAATTATCTCAGCAGACCCGTGTCATGTATGTAACGACCTAGGTAAACCTACCTTTCTAGTGGCAATCTCCATTCTAAAAGGCTTTTCATCTCACTGATCCACTCTCGGATGGTCAATAGAGTTTTCCCCTCCAGTCTTACCCCAAAGATGGAATGGATTTTGTCGCTAGGATCTTAGGCGAATCCTAGTGTTCTAGATCGAGTCTATGTAAAAGTAATTTGGGAATAATCCTAACTATTTGGTTAGATTATTTTATTACAAATTACTTGGTCTACTGGATTATATTTGTGTCGTAGAAGTGGGTAGTCTATGAGGGTCTATTACAAATGGGTTTTCCCCCTTATGATGTAAAAAATATGAAAATCATAATGTAAACTATCTTGCGGGTTGGAAAAATAATTTATCCCCTCATAGGTTAATTAATTAAATTTTCTGGCCAAAAATTAATAAAAATCCTAAGCCAAAAATTTAATTAATTCTAAGTCCTAGGTAAATTTAAATTCTCCAAAGGCAAAATTCATCAGTCCTAAAAAATTAAATTTTTAAAGGTCCCGAGATTAAAGGTAAATTAATTATTTTCCTAAATTTTAAACCTTTGATCCTTGGGATTAAGTCAAAGTCAAATTTTTGGGGAAATTAACTCAAAAATTCTATTTTTGAGTTAATTAAAATGCATTTAATTAAAAATTTCGAATTTCCCCAAATATTTAAATATTTCAACAGATGAGATTAAAAGAAATTTTAATCTTCATCAACGGTCAAGATTGCTTTGACGAGGATCACTCGAACTAGCCGTTGAAGGATTTATCTTTAAATAGAAAGTCATTTGTCAATTGATCTATCCGATCTTTGAGTCGTGTGCTTAACAAGAAGCTCTGGTGTAATCTTTTTTTTAGACAATAAAGAAAGACTTTGAGGTTAAATTCTACTGGTCTTACTCTTCATGGGAATATTGTAAGATGTGTTGTTTCCATGCATAATTTTTTCTAAAGCCATTAATGATAACTTCTAAAGAGTGATTTGAATACATGTATCTTGCTCAGTCGTTGGGGTTTGAATAATAATTTAAATTTTGAACGTAATAGCAGGTGTCTCTATTTGTCTGGATTTTATTATTATTTTCTCGCTCTGTTTTTTATCATTGGATTGAGTTTTGCAGGGAAATCTTGATTTTAGATCCTAAGGCGTTAGGGGGAGTTTTCAGTTGGACCAGCCAACTCCCAATCCGTATTTTCTGAAGAACCCAACTAAATTAGCTCCGAGCTTATCATAAGATTTTGTTGGTGATGCACGAAGGGTTTCGAGTTAGCACCTCCTTCAAAATTTTAAAAAACTTATGATTTATCAGCAGTATAATGATAGATCTGGCTAATTAGAGCCTTCAACTTGTAATTATTGTACTTTAAATGGTTTTTTGGTTTCATCATTGTATATATCATTTCTAGGTGTTTTGTTTTTGTCATTACAGGTACAGATCTGAAGGAGAACTCCTGTTTGAAGCCAGATCTAGGCCCTCGAGGGTAAGATTTGGCCTCAATATCACTTTGTAGGGATATTATTCAACTTTTGCAGTCCAAGGGTTTTAAACTTTTAAATCTGGAAATTTTACAAGGGTTTCAAGCCCAAATCTAGAGCATACAAATATATTGGTATGGAATTCGTTTTTTGTGGGTTATTTTGGGTTTTCTAGGCTACCACTTCTATGTTCCTTGTTTTTTTTATTTGTATAAAATTTCGAAAAAAAAAAATTAGAAAATCCCTCATCCCACATCTTGCATCATACCCCTGCTGCTCGAAATCCACTCCCTTGCTGTCGTTGTCGACCTGCAGCTTACCCTTCCTCATCGACCTGGAAAAAAAAAAGTTGCTCTTTCCTGCGGCTTACCCTTCCTCATCGACTCTCCAAAAAACCGCAGCTACCTTCCTCGTTGCAGCTCCCTAACCTGCGTCCCTCTCTGTTGCTACCTGCATCACCCATTTGCATCCCTCAGCCCGCGTATCCCTTATCCTTGCTCACTGCTCCATCCCTGCATCCTACCCGCAGCTTCTTTTTTCCATTGCCATCCGCGTGCTCCCTTCCCCGCACTTGCAATCATTGCCATCCTTGCGTCCCCTTTCCTACTGCCATCCGCAGCTCCACCTCCCTTCTCCTCAACCTCCACTACCTGCACGCTGCCACTGTCAGCTCCTCTCATCTCTTTCGTCGTCGTCCATGCCCACAGCTGCACACATACAAACAACAAAATTTCGATTTCGTTTTTTATTTCTTTTTGTATGTTATGCGTTAGGTTTAGGTTAGCTTTGATTTTTTTATTGTTCATGTTAGTTTAGGTTAAGATTTGCATTAGTTAGATTTTATTTTTTATTTTGACTTTTCAATTTTGATTTTATTTTGATTTTATTTTTTTTCATATTTTGATTTCGTTTAAAAATTAAAAAAAAAACATTAAAAATTCTAAAAAATTAGAAAAAAATGGTGACTTTGACATTGAATGAAATAAATCAAAAGGGAAACTAAGCTTTCACACTTAATTAAATTTAAATATAAAAATTTAAATTTAATTAAGTCCTTTTGATTTTACTTTTTTTTGTCCCATTAAAAAAAAAATTACCCAAGGGATAATTAAATTCTAATCTAAAACTCCTTGGTGTCCTACTTGTGTTAATGATTTCTCTATTGTCATGTGCGATTAATGTTTTAAAATCATTGACTAGATGAGAAAGATAAATTCTAGATCTACGATCATTGCTTCGCTGTTAAAATCTTCATGGTATTTAATTACTAGAATATATTACATGATATTAATTGGTCATGATTGTCACTTTCGCCACATTTATAAATTGCTTTGGATAACTTTTTCTTATCTAGCTTATGGTTAATTAAATATAAGGCACTGGTCTAAAATCACTTTATCTTGTGGTTGTGTCTTATTTTATTAGATTTATCCATCTCAGTGAGCCAAGACTCATTTACATTTGTCAAGTTGTCCATCTTTAAGTCTCCTAGAGCCTGTGTTTCATAGGCTATCCTCATTCATTCACCCCAGGGACTACCCCCCTTTGACTTGTCTAGGAGAGAGTCTAAACAAAGTGAGTAATGATTAGAGTGACGGCCCTTACTCTGACCATTGTCATGGTGCCTAGACACTTTGTGCGGCAACATTTTTTTGGCGCCTTTGCCGAGGACGGAGTTCTCCTGTCCTTGGTCCTCTCAATCTCTTCTCATCATTTGATCCTTTCATCTTCACCCATTCATCTTCATCTCATTTTCATCATATCATCTTCTGTGTCTAAGTTAGATTTATGTTCAGGTGGCGACTCCACTTCCATCATCTTCTACAATGGCGGGTAGTAGGAGGAACCCAAACAACTTGGCTAATCCTACTCTGAATCCTGAAAGGGCTCTCAGAGCTAGATTACACAAGCTCTCTTCTCGTACACTCCTTGACAATCTCGGCCAAGAAGCTCTCTGTGACATCCATTCACTCTTCTTGAATCCTCTCGTTCCAGACATCATGGATATCTATGAGCCTCTTAACTTTGCTAACATCCAGGGTTATCCCCATAACCTTCCTAATAATGGTCTAGACAAGTTACCCGCTTTCCAAGGAAATAATGCAATCACTGTTAAAAATCATTTATATGTTTTTCAGACTTGGTGGGCTAAATTGGCTAATGCTCATAATTATGAGGATGTGCAAATGAAATGCTTCGTCTTGACCCTTGAGCCGGATGCTATGGATTGGTTTAAGGATAGGCCAGATCATAGCATTGATGGATTGGTTTAGGGATAGGTTGATCATAGCATTGATTCATTTAATTCCCTCCTTAGTGTTTTTAGAGACAAATTTGGTGATAAGAAAGAAGATCGATTTCTAGCAAAAGCAGTGAAACATGAATCTCCGATCACTCGCGATTAATCGCGAGTCAAACTCTGCTCTTTCCTCAAACGATCCGATTCAACTTTGGGCGAGTCAAACTCGCGTTGACCAAGTTTGACTCGTGGTCAACATGAGTTTGACTTGCGACTCACCGATTAATTGTGATTTAGGCGATTGAGGGGATTTTCAGCCCTCAACTCGGTGAGCACAGGTTTTAACTTTAGAGGTTTTTGCATTTTTCACTGCATGGTTTAGTTAGGTTAAAAATTAAACGTCGGTCCGTAACTCACTTCTCACTGGTCAGGCCCACAACTCATACACTGAGAAGGTAATAGAGGCATGATTTCAGTTTCAGTTTACTTCACGTAATAGAGTCGTAGTGTAATAGAGGCGTAGTGTGCAGTGTGCTCCAGTGTTAGCTTCAGCGTGTGCTCTGTCAGAGATTTCAATACCAAACCATTATCGTATCATTTCAGTGGCAATCAAGAGATTTCAGTTACTGATTATTCACTGATTAGTATGCAATATTTTATAAACTTTTAGAAGAAGATGCTTTTGGTTCTATGTAGTCACTAGTTAGGAATCAAGACTTAGTACTTTGGATCATGTTTGCACTGATAACATATATGAGATACTTATTCATTCATGATATTTTGGACATCTATCGATGTTATTCATTCATGATATTTTGGACATCTATTGATGTTATGCATTGTTTGAACATGGCTTTATTGAATATCAATGAAAAATGTTTTTATAATTCAATATATATGTATATCTTTATTTATTGAATTCACCGATTTTTTCCCGATCCAATTAAAACTCTTCACTCTTTTGCCTTGCCGATTTATTGCCGATTTCGAGTCTGGTAACATTGAGCAAAAGCCATTAGCGTCATTAAAAAGAAAGAAAATGAGACGTGTGAAGAATTTAATAAAAGGTTTGATGGTATGCTTAAAGATATATCTATTAATTACAAACCAACTAAGAAAATGCTTCTAGAATATTATCTCGATGCTTTCAATCCTGACACTCCTTATCAAGCCTGGTGACTACAAGGCTTGTCAAATCACAGCGGAAGAGCTAGAAAAAGATAAGAAGGCTTCTGGCAAATCTGAAATTCCTAGGTTTGATAGATTTGTTGTTAAATTAAAAGAACCTAAAGGAAAAGAAAAGGAATCTAAAGAAGAACCTATGCAAAAATCGCTTAAGAAGGTAGAAAATATGGAGTTAAATCAAGCTAGGATGATTGTTGATCATACTAAGGAGATAACTACATTACAGTCTATGTTGATTCAAATGGAAAGAGCTCAAATGCAAAATCATCAACCTAAGGGTCAGAATAATAATAATAATAATAATAATTGAAATAACTAGCAGAAGAAAGATGAAACCAGTGAGCAAAGGCCTTCCAATCCTCTCGAAACTAATAATCTTGTGGAGGATACCCCGCCTTACTGTAGGACCTATGACGAGCTTCATGAAGAAGCTACTTGTCCTGTTATCAAGAGAATCATGCATCATGAGATGCTTGGGACAAATAACCAAATAAATGTGGTTGGTAAAGAATATCATCTATCGCAAGAGAATTGGGAAGAGGTAAAGGGAAATAGTCAACCTGTCAGACCTTTCACGTCTTCGTATAGCATTAATAATTTTGGTCAAGAAAATGATGTCTTGGTTAAAAAATTTAGTGAGAAGCCTCCTCCTAAGTGAGTTCTCAAAATTGCTAAGGACAAGGGGCAAACCTATCAAAGAAGAAGTCAAGATGATAATCAAGTTAATTCTCAAAGTCTTAACCCCGAATCAGCTTCAAGTATGAATATTGATTTAGGAGGTTGGTTTAATAACTCTAAAGTTTTGGTTCTTGTCACCAAAATAGTGAAGATCCACTCCCAAAAGGCCAAGTTACTAAGCGTTATTGGTAGTACCCAGGTAAATGTAACTCAAGAGGAAACTCATGAGGCTTTCTACTAGGATGCTCCCATGTATTTGCAAAGTATGGAATCCGATAACAAAGGGCATTCTCCTTTTTTCATTACTTTGCTTGTTAATAATTATCAGTTATATATCTACATGCTTGACTCTGGTGCTTTCACTTGTGTGATGACTAAGAGAGTCATGGAGCAGCGTAACTTAAGGATATCTAGGCCTTACTACAACATATGTGCCATGGATTCGAAGAAAATTGAAGTTCATGGGTTGATTAATGTTAAAATTGGCAACTAGGGCCAAACTCCATGTGGGTCACCTCATTTATGGCAGCTGATATTTTTCTTGGGTTCCTCTCATCGAGAGGTGTAGGATTGATCTAACGATCATCTGATTCCGACATGTGTTCATGGAGATATGAATTTATTTGTATTTCTTGACAATTTGTCAAGGTTGGCAAGCAAGTAAAATAGTGTTTTACACCCCCAGCTTATCCTCAACGTGGCATATAAGAAGAGGAGACCTTGAGGCATTATCACACTCATCTCACCATCTCATTCCTCTCTCTCCTAGTCTCTTGGGTATGCATAGGAGGAGGAAGGCACTCACACGTGGGAGAAGGAAGGACGCAGGTCTTTTAGGGCAACGTTGACCTAGGGCTGATCGTGGAGCAGCAGGGTTGTACTATGCATGCATTGACCAGCGTAGAGGAGGTTTGACTGTGTTCTTGGGTTGGGAAGCCTCTCCTAGGCTAGCTGCATTGCTACGCAGCGAAATGTTGGCCTGTTTGACCACGGATTTGACCAGCGTTCACTGGTTAGGGCTGACTGCAAGATTGTTGATATGTTGACTGCTATTTGACCATATGTTGTGGACTGTTTTGGGTTGCCCATCATTGTTGTTGGAGACCGAGTTCTCCTAGGTTGACTTGAGGACATTCCGGAGTTGTTTGACCAGCCTTGTCATTGTTGGTTAGGGTTTTATTACTATTGTTGTAAAATCACAAATTTGTGATATTGTACTATCTCTCTCTCTCTGCTGAATTATTGAAGAATATAGGAGAATTGATCAAAGGGTTTCCCCGCATTGGGGTTTGTCCTTGGCTGGTGCCACATCTTGTGTCTCTTGTCTTGGCTTGTCTTCTGTTGTTTACATTTATGTTCTATCTGCATTTTACTATCAAGTTAATATGATTGCTATACTGGAAATCGACATTGGGCTAATAAGAAGATTTGAAGTAAATTGCTCTTAAGCACAGAACATACAATAAATTAACATGGTATCAGAGCCGAGGTGAAGACAAAGCCCAAACAAGAGTAAGAGCAATCACCGAAGACAGTTGGAAAAATCAAAAAGGCTTCATGGGTTCCTCATCACACTTCCCGGCCGAAGACAAGCTCCGTGAGAAGGTTGACTATCACGAATAGAAAATATCTCTTGATCTGACATTGGAAGAGCAAGAAGTGTTGGACTATGTGAGAAGCAAAATTTCGGAGCCTCCATCAAATGCATCGGTTGCTACAAGGAACAAGTACACTAAGGGTGAAGTCAAAGCAAAGAAGATCATTCGAGACTCTATTGACAAGCGTCTGATGGCCTACATTTCCGAGTTGAACAGCTCCAAGGAGATCTACGATAGACTAGTAAGTTTGTTTGAAGTTAGTGATGCAAATCAAGTTTTGTTCCTCAAAAATAAGTTGAAGGATATTAAGAAGGGCAAGGACGAAGATATTCAATCCTACTTCTTAAGGATCACTGAGATCAAGAATGATCTCCTATCAATTGGAGAAGTCATTCCTGACAGGGAACTAACTATCACTACCCTTGGAGGGCTCCCATCCAAATGGTACATATTTAGAACCACTCTTCTCAACAATGATCGAATTCCGGGATTTGAAGAATTGATGTCGAGAAGCATACAAGAAGAAACAAGGATGGTGGAGCAAGAAATGCCTTCAAGAAACGGCAACCCCACTGCTTTCTCCTCTCATGCCAAAAGGAGAAATAATTCTGGGTCTAAAGGTCACTTCAAAGGAAAGACCAGATCGAAGGGTGGAAGGAAGGGAAGATGCTTCGTTTGCAATAAATTTGGCCACTATGCGAGGGAGTGTCCAAATAGAAAGGACACATCACATGACGATGATCAAAATCACTCCAGGGGCAACTCCAACCACAATCAAAGAAATGGCAAGTTCAATGACAAAGGAAAGAGCAATGCGGGAAATCAAGCAAGTGGTCAACCCTCCAAGAAAGCAAGGAACTACAGGTATGAATCAAATGTTGTTAACAATAAGCAAGATGAATATTATCTGATATCAGCCCTCTCCACTACCTCTCCTCCGGATTCGTTGAGCAATTGGCTTATTGATAGTGGTGCTTCAAGGCACTTCACTGGTTACAAGGAAGCTCTCTCTAATCTGATAGAGAAGGAGACAAACTTAGAGATTATTCTTGGAGACAATTCCACCTATCCCATAAAGGGTGTAGGGAATGTTACTCTTCAATTAAATCAAGGTAACACAATTCATTTGCAAGAAGTCTTATATGTACTTGATCTCAAGAAGAACCTGACGTCCATTTCGGTAATGGAAGACAAAGGCTACAAGGTGGCCTTCATCAATGGCAAGGTACGTGTGTGGAAAAAGAATTTTAAAGATGCTTTCACTCTTGGATTCCGGGTTCACTCTTTATATCAAGTTGGAGGAAGTCTGTTGGGAGTCATGTCTTGCGACACATCTCTACAGTCTGAACTATGGCACTGGAGGTTTGCCCACCTTCATTATAAAGCTCTACCCGATGTGAGACAGATGGTGATAGGGATGCCCGAGTTCAAAGTAGAGCATGAAGGTGTATGTCCGGTATGTGCCGAAGGAAAGCTCAAAAGGGGACCATTCCCCTCAAGCCATAGCAAGACCTCCGACATTTTGTAGTTGGTTCACTCCGACATATCTAGTATGATGCCCGTGAACTCTTTGGGAGGATATCTATATTATCTCACTTTTACAGATGATTATTCTCGCAAGACTTGGATATACTTCTTGAAAAAGAAGGATGAAGTGTTCTCCTGGTTCCGTCACTTCAAAACCTTGATCGAGAATCAAACCAAGAAGAGGATCAAGATTTTAAGGACTGATAATGGGACTAAGTATGAATCCAATGAGTTCCACGACTTTTGCAAAGACGCTGGCATTAAGAGGGAGACCACAACACCATACACTCCCGAGCAGAATGGTGTGGTTACAAGGAAGAACCGTACGATTTTGGAAGTTGTTCGTTCCATGCTCCATGATCAAAGGCTTCCAAAGTTTCTATGGGCTGAAGTTGCGAATACCGCCGTATATGTTCAAAACCGATGCCCTCATCAAGCATTGGATTCCAAGACTCCCGAAGAAATGTTCACTGGTAAGAAACCTGATGTCTTTTGGAAGTCTTGTATATTTTCATGTGCAGAAAGAGAAAAGAAGCAAATTGGGTGCATCTGGTAAGAAAGGAATCTTTGTGGGCTATAGCGAAACTTCTAAGGGCTATAGAATCTATGTGGTTGGTCAAAGGGAAGTCAAAATAAGTCATGATGTCACCTTTGACGAAGATATGGCTCTTAGCAAGGTTGACAATCTTCCTATTCTTAGGAAAGATAAAGAAGTTGACACCAGGAAGCCGGATGAGAAGGAAGATGAGACGATGCCCGATGTGGAAGAACCTATGGATCCTATTGATCCCCCTCTGCAAGAGCCTTCCTCTTCTAGGAAGAGGCCCTCATGGCTTAGGGGGACTCTTGAAGATGCCGAGAAACATATTACACCCAGAGGGACTTTTCGTGAAAGTAAGAAGCCGACCAGGTATAAGGGATACTTGACCATTATGAGCATCATCATTCAAAATGAGCCTTCATCTTTCGAAGAAGCCGTGAAGCATCAAGTATGGAAAGATGTTATGAATGAAGAATACGGGTCCATCATGAAGAATGATGTATGGGATGTGGTACCCTGACCCCAGGATAAAACAGTTGTCACCTCAAAATGGCTTTACAAAATCAAGCATGGAGCTGATGGGAGTGCTGAAAAGTACAAGGCTCGCTTTGTTGCTCGAGGCTTCTCTCAAAAGGAAGGTGTAGATTATGATGAGATATTTGCACCTGTTGCCCAATACACCATCATCCGCTCGATCATAGCCCTTGCCACTTGGCAAGGATGGAATCTACATCAAATGGATGTCAAGACCGTGTCCTTGCATGGTTCGATTAAAGAGGAAGTCTATGTGGAACAACTCGAGGGGTTTGAGATTCATAATCGGGATCTCATGTATGCAGGTTGAAGAAAGCTCTCTATGGGCTTAAGCAAGCACCCCGAGCTTGGTATGAGAGGATTGATAGCTACTTGATGAAGCTGGGATTCACTAGGAGTGAAGCCAATCCGAAACTTTATTTTAAGCTTAAAGATGATAAGCCTCTCATACTGGTGATGTATGTTGACGACCTCTTTTTGACAGGTGCAGACCCTCTCATTCACAAATGTAAGAGGGAGTTGGCTTCCGAATTTGAGATGAACGACCTAGGACTGATGCACTATTTCCTAGGGCTGGAGGTCTGGAAAAAGCCAAGAGAAATTTTCATATCTAAAGGAAATTACGTGGTGAAGATATTGGAGAGATTTGGTATGGTGGACTACAAGCCCGTGACTACCCCGATAGAGCTTAACTTCAAGAAGTTATGCGGCAGTGTTGTCGGACCTGTTTTGGGAAATGCTTCTAAGTATCGTCAACTCATAGGAGCATTGATGTTCTTGGTGAACTCCCGTCCGGATATATGTTTTGCAGTCAACATGTTGAGCCAATATATGGCTGAGCCTCATCACTCACATTGGATTGGTGCCAAGAATCTACTAAGATATCTTCGGGGGACAATCACTCATGGATTGAGATACACTGCCAGAGATGTGAGGCTACATGGTTATTCCGATGCTGATTGGGCAAGCAGTGTGGTGGACCAAAAAAGCACTTCCGGGTGTTGTTTTTCCTTGGGTTCTGCTTCGATATCCCGGATGATCAGGAAGCAGAAGTCGGTGGCATTGAGCACCACTGAGCCAGAGTACATTGTTGCGAGTATGGCCTCCTGTGAGGTTGTCTGGTTGAGGAAGTTCTTCAGTGAGTTGTTTGGACATATGTTGGATACTACCGTGATCCTCTACGACAACCAAAGTGGGATTTGTTTATCAGAGAATCCTGTATTTCATGATCACTCCAAGCACATTGATATTAGGTACCACTTTATCTGGGATATGGTACAACGAAGAGCAATAAGGCTCCATCATATTGGGACTGATGAGAAGGTTGCCGACATTCTGACGAAGCCCCTGGGAAAGGTCAAATTCCTAACTTTCGGAGAACGACTAGGAGTCGTTGAGAGACCCTCTTATGAGGGTCCTGTATGATGCATACATTGAGCTCTGGGAGCTCCGGGTGGCTTGGGGAACTTCTTGGAGCGACAAGCGACTATAGGGTGACTCACCCTCCACTAGTGGTGCGCTATGTACAAGGTGAATGATTCAGCCTTCCCCTGTGATACCCCGTGGCGACAAGTAGGTAAGATGAGTGGTTCATCCTTCTCGTGCCGAGACATCCTACCCATGCAGTCTGGGAATCATGGGAAGTACCTCTCATCTGGCCAATGAGTAGGGAAATGAGGATAGGGACCATAGTAGTACCGATGGACGCATTGTGTATCTACCGTACTCCCTATGCTAGAATGACATTGATCTGGGATCAATTGGAACTGACTTCGGGTCGGTAAGAGTGGTGGGAGACACTCTCTTTATTTGGAACTGATTTTGGATCAGTAAGAGTGGTATGGCACACTCTCTTCATTGGGACTGACTTCGGATCAGTAGAGGATGGTATGATACATTCTCGATCATTACTTCTTATTCATAGTTCAGCAGAGCAGAGCAGTGCAGGGTAGTGCATTTGATGGTAGAGATAGTACCGACAGACAGATGGATTAGTAGATGGAGTTCTCCCTAGTTGAGAGGGAGTGTTAAAATTGGCAACTAGGGCCAAACTCGATGTTGGTCACCTCATTTATGGCAGGTGATATTTTTCTTGGATTCCTCTCATTGAGAGGTGTAGGATTGATCTAACGATCATCCGATTCCGACATGTATTCAAGGAGATATGAATTTATTTGTATTTCTTGACAATTTGTCAAGGTTGGCCAGCAAGTAAAATAGTGTTTTACACCCCCACCTTATCCTCAACGTGGCATATAAGAAGAGGAGACCTTGAGGAACTATCACACTCATCTCACCATCTCATTCCTCTCTCTCCTAGTCTCTTGGGTATCTGTAGGAGGAGGAAGGCACTCACGCGTGGGAGAAGGAAGGACGGAAGTCTGTTTTAGGGCAGCATTAACCTAGGGCTGACCTTGGAGCAGCAGGGTTGTATTCTGCATGCGTTGACCATCGTAGAGAAGGTTTGACTGCATTCTTGGGTTGGGCAACCTTTCCTAGGCTAGCCACATTGCTAGGCAACCAAACGTTGGCCTGTTTGACCACAGATTTGACCAGGGTTGACTGGTTAGGGTTGACTGCAGGATTGTTGATATGTTGACTACTGTTTGACCATATTTTGTGGACTGTTTTGGGTTGCCCATCATTGCTGTTGGAGACCGAGTTCTCCTAGGTTGACTTAAGGACATTCGGGAGCTGTTTAGCCAACCTTTTCATTGTTGGTTAGGGTTTTATTACTGCTGTTGTAAAATCACATATTTGTGATATTGTACTATCTCTCTCTCTCTCTGCTGAATTATTGAATAATATAGAAGAATTGATCAAAGGGTTTCCCCGCATTGGGGTTTGTCCCTAGCAAGTGCCACATCTTGTGTCTTGTCTTGACTTGTCTTCTGTTGTTTACATTTATGTTCTATCTGCATTTTACTATCATGTTAATGTCATTGCTATACTGGATATTGACATTGGGTTGATAAGAAGATTTGAAGTAAATTGCTCTTAAGCATAGAACATACCATAAATTAAAAATTAAGGACTTACAAGTCCATCTGCCTGTCTACCCTGATATCATGATTGTCATGGACATCATTGTGGTTGACGTGCCTGATGCTTGGGGTATGCTTTTGCCTAGGAAATGGACCTCTGATTTAGGAGGAAGCATTCAAACGAATTGATCATATGCTAAGATTCCTTCCCCTAATGGTCAAGGATTTCTTAAGTTAAACAGAGAGCCTGAAAGGAGATTCCATGTCGAAGATCCTAAAAGTCCCCATACAGAGATAATATGTGAGCAACCTAACCCTGGGAATCATGTTATTTTATCTAATTCGATCATTCCCGTAGAGGTCAAGGTTGATAAAAAAGAGGGTGATTTAAAAGATAAAGTTTGGCATTTATACTTTGATGGTGCAACATCTAGGCATGGTAAAGGTGCAGGAATTGTCTTAAAATCTCCCCTTGGTCATATTTTCAAATTTGCCTATCGGTTAGAATTTGAAGCGACCAACAATGTGGTTGAATATGAAGCCTTGTTGTTGGGCATTGAATTGGCAAAAGCTTTAAAAGTTAAATTGCTAAGTTTCAAGGGTGATTCAGATTTAATTATCACGCAAATTAAAAATAAATTTACATGTAAAAATCAGAGATTAAAAAATTATAGAAATGTTGTGTGGGATACCATGCAATATTTTGATGCCATTAACCTTGAAGCTAGCTATCCCAAGAGAGCAAAATTGCTTAGTTGACGAGCTAGTTGTTGTCTCTCCTACCATGCAGTTGTCTGATAAATTAATTGAAGATAAAACTAGGACGGATATCATTTTTAAACCTTCTATCCCAGATAAGTCTGAACAGGGGCATGCCTTTGATAATAAAACACGTGTTATTCACTTTCTATAAATCTTGGATAAGTTTCAGGGTTTTTAGGTAAATTATGTGGAAGAGGGATCCAAACGGCTTAATTTTCAGAGAGGGAAGAGTCCTACCATATGCACGATTGAAAATGGCACATCTAAAAAGCAGCCTATAGATTTGCCTGAAAGCAAGCAAATGCTCAGCATGCACTACATTGAACGTATCTGATGCCATGGGGCATCCTTTGTTTTGTATTCCTAACCCTACACCCTTTTATTTCGGTATTTTATTTTGTAGGTAGATTTATGTTTTTCATGTTGTTAGGCTAGTTAATAAATGAAGAGGTTTTATCTTTCATGTGCTTAATATTATATGGTGTTGCGTGAGATGCAGATTCTGGATTCTCACATTCCTCCAAAGCAGCAACATGTCCCCAAGTAGAGCCAGATGTTGACCACTACGTGTCAACGACCCATAGAAGTACAACCCCTTTTTTTCGCAAAAGGGATAGCGCTTGATCGATGTGTCTATGTCGTCTAACTATCATCATCAGCCTGATTTCCAAGATGTTATGTGAACCCTTATGCATGTGTATAATGTAAATAATCTCAACAGACCTGTGTCATGTATGTAACGACCTAGGTAAACCTAACTTTCTAGTGACGATCTCCATTCTAGGAGGTTTTTCATCTCACCGATCCATTCTTGGATGGTCAGCAGAGTTTTCCCCTCCAATCTTACCCCAAAGCTAGAATGGATTTTGTCACTAGGAACTTAGGCGAATCCTACTGTTCTAGATCGAGTCCTGTAAAAGTAATTTGGGAATAATCCTAACTATTTGGTTAGATTATTTTATTACAGATTACTTGGTCTACTGGATTATATTTGTGTCACTGAAATGAGGAGGTTGTGAGGATCTATTACAAATGGGTTTCCCCCTTATGATGTAAAAATATGAAAATTCAAAATAATGATGTGAAGTGTCTTGAGGGTTGGAAAAATAATTTATCCCCTAATAGGTTGATTAATTAAATTTTCTGGCCAAAAATTAATTAAAATTTTAAGCCATAAATTTAATTAATTCTAGGTCCTAGGTAAATTTAAATTCTCCAAAGGCAAAATTTGTTGGTCCTAAAAAATTAAATTTTAAAAAGTCCTGGGACTAAGGTAAATTAATTATTTTGTTAAATTTTAAACCTTTGATCCCTGGAGATTAAGTCAAAGTCAATTTTTTGGGAAATTAACTCAAAAATTCTATTTCTGAGTTAATTAAAATGCATTTAATTAAAATTTCAAATTTCCCCAAATATTTAATATTTCGACAGATGAGATTAAAAGAAATTTTAATCTTCATCAACGGTCGAGATTGCTTTGACGAGGATCACTCGAACTAGACGTTGGAGGATTTATCTTTAAATAGGAAGTCATTTGTCAGTTGATCTATCCGATCTCTGAGTCGTGTGCTTAGCAAGAAGCTCTGGTGTAATCTTTTTTCTAGATAATACAAAAAAACTTTGGGGTTAAATTCTGTTGGTGTTACTCTTCATGGGAATACTGTAAGTTGTGTTGTTTTCATGCATAATTTTTTTCTAAAGCCATTGATGATAGTTTCTGGAGAGTGATTTGAGTACAGGTATCTTGCTCAGTGGTTGGGGTTTGAATAATAATTTAAATTTTGAACGTAATAGCAGGTATCTTTATTGTCTAGATTTTATTATTATTTTCTCACTCTATTTTTAATGGTTGGATTGGATTTTGCAGAAAAATCTTGATTTTAGATCCTCGGGCGTTAGGGGAAGTTTTCAGTTGGACCAGCCAACTCCCGATCTGTATTTTCTGAAGAGCACAGCTAAATTAGCTTCGGGCTTATCATAAGTTTTTGTTGGTGATGCACAAAGGGTTTCAAGTTAGCACCTCCTTTAAAATTTAAAAAAACTTTTAATTTATGTGCAGTATAATAATAGATATCTAGCTACTTAGAGCCTTCAGCTTGTAATTATTGGCATTTAACTAGTTATTTGGTTTCATCATTGTATATATCGTTTCTGGGTGTTTTGTTTTTGTCATTACATTCGATCTCTGAGTCGTGTGCTTAACAAGAAGCTCTGGTGTAATCTTTTTTCTGAATAATACAAAAAGACTTTAGGGTTAAATTCTACTGGTGTTACTCTTCATGGTAATACTGTAAGATGTGTTGTTTTCATGCATAATTTTTTTCTAAAGCCATTGATGATAGTTTCTAAAGAGTGATTTGAGTACAGGCATCTTGCTCAGTTGTTGGGGTTTGAATAATAATTTAAATTTTGAAGGTAATAGCAGGTATCTCTATTTGTCTGGATTTTATTATTATTTTCTCGCTCTATTTTTGATGGTTGGATTGAGTTTTGCAGGGAAATCTTGATTTTAGATACTCGAGCGTTAGGGGAAGTTTTCAATTGGACCAGCCAACTCTCGATCTGTATTTTCTGAAGAGCCCAGCGAAATTAACTTCGGGCTTATCATAAGTTTTTGTTGGATGTACAAAGGGTTTCTGTTGGGTCCCTATAATACTAGTGATTACCACATTACTATTGTAGTTATACCCCTTATTTATATTGTTGTGCCCCCATTACCCCCATATTGTTATTAATGTGCCCATAGAATCCCTCTATTGTTATTTTTGTGGCTTTATATTATTATTGTTAGGTCGGCTGGATTATATTGTGACTCCTTAGACTCCTATATATAGAAAGGAGGTTTTGTCATTTGAATCATCCAAGAATTGTTCATTTATGTAATGTAAAGGAGGTTGCCCCCTCGAAGAGGCTGAATTCTAAGGCGTTGATCTCTCTTTTCTATCTTTTCTTGAGCTGGTTTCATAACATTTGGTATCAGAGCTTTGGATTCTAGGGTTTCGCTGCTCCAAACAGGTCATCGTGGCATTTTCGCTATAACTTTTTTTCTGTGACGTTTCAGAAGTCGCAAAAAAAACCCATTTGAGAAGAAATCGCGCTGAACCTTGGGTCCGAATTTCAGAGCTTTTCGCGCGATATTTTCGGAGATATGATCTGAGGAAGTTGGTCTTTTTGCAGACTCCTGAATTACATTCAAAACAGGTGACCTGGGGAAAATCGTCATAACTTTCTCTCTGAGGATCGGATTGAAATTTCGTAAGAAGGTACAGAAAGAGGACGGACTGTAGTTTTCCTTTATATATTTTTCAGAGTCAAAGGTTGAAACAGTGACTCGTGGCACGTCGTACAAGTTCGCTCTACTGAACTAGTCTATAATCAAGTCACTGTGGGAGATTGTGCATAACTCTTTCTTGGAGAATCCAATTTGGATCAGACTAGTGGCATTGGAAAGAGGACATAGAAGGCTACTACAGGTCAAAATTTCAGAACTGGATGATTCGAAATTACAGAGATACATCAGATTCAATATCAGGCTTCTACAAAGAAAAAAAGGTGTGTAGTTTTTTTTTAAATTTTTGCATAAGCTTGGTTTGAAGGAATTCAAAGGGCATAGTAAAGCATTATTATCGGTAACTGATGCCCCGAGGAAAGAAAATGCAAACACCTAGTAAGGAACCTGAAAGCTCTAGCATGACTCATGAAGAAGAGGAAGAAATGCTACATGATATATCAAAATTACAAGAACAAGTGCAACAAATGTCACGCTCACAAAAGCTAACAGATGCTAAGATAAATGGCGTGGAATCTAAGATAAAGGGCATGGAAGCTAAGATGGATGGCATGGAAGCTAAGATGAATGACATGGACGGTAAAATTGATGGCATGGATGATAAGATGGAAGAATTGAAGATAAATATGAATAAGTTGCTACAAGAAATGGTCACTAATGGTGAAAGAGTAGTAAAGGAAACTCATGATGAGAACAAAAGAAATGTTAATCATGATTCCATAGACTCTAATGTTGGATCGAAGACTCACCATATTCCAAAAATCGATATGAGGAAGTTTGATGGCAAGGATCCCGCCACATGGATATTACAGATGGAGCAATTCTTCGATCTCAATAATGTGCAAAACACACAAAAGGTACGTATGGCAACTTTATATTTGGAACCAAATCAGTTTGTATGGTATCAATGGCTTTGTTCTCGTAAACAATTTATCACTTGGGCAATTTTTACGGAAGAATTGATAGCACATTATGAGGATACAAAAAGCAACACTTTTTTTAGCCAATTGATAAGTCTCAAACAAAAGGGTTCAATAATGGAGCACATTGAGGAGTTCCAAAAATTGAACATAAGGGTAAAAGATATTCCAGAGGAGCATAGGATTGATGTGTTCATAGGGTCTTTAAAGGATAATATCCAACATGATGTTCGCCTTTGGGAACCTGATTCATTAGAGAAGGCATTCAGGTTAGCAAGAAAAATGGAAAGCAAAATTATGGCAACTAGGAAGCATACCACTCACAACTATAAAGACGGAAGTGTTGTTGCCCATAGTCTTCCACAACCTACAAGGTTGACACCACAACAATTGGAAGAAAAAAGAGCAAAAGGGCTTTGTTACAATTGTGATAGCAAATACACAAAAGGTCATAAGTGTGCTGAGAAGAAATTATTCTACATAGATTGTGAAGAGGAAGAAGAAAAGGAGCAAGAAAGGTCAAAAGAAGAGGATATATTCCAGGAACAAAGCCTAGATGAAGAACAAATAAATCCGACCATATCTTGTAATGCATTGGCGGGAATTACCACTCCTCAAACCATCAAGATAGAAGGACAAATCAAGAAGAAAAAGGTAATAGTGTTGATTGATTCAGGAAGCACCCACAATTTTATTCATTGTAGGGTAGCAAAAGAATTGAATTGCTTCCTATATCCAGCACCAGAGTGTCAAGTGATGATTGCAAATGGAGGAACAATAAATTGCTCTGGAAAGTGCCATAATATCAAGCTATCCATGGGAGAATATGTATTGACTAGCCCAATGCTTTCCATTCCAATGGGAGGTGCTGATGTTGTACTAGGAGTCCAATGGCTACAATCCTTGGGTACAATAGCTTTTAATTTTCAAGAACTTTTCATGAAATTTTCTGTGGAAGGAAAGGAAGTTGAATTAAGGGGTATTGCAGGGAAACCAGGAAAGATAATCAGCTCTAATGGCATGACAAAGCTTCTAAAAAAGGAGCAAAGAGGTGTAATTGCACAATTATGTTCGCTAGATGTTTCCACATTGGAATCATCTATTTCTCCAGATCTCCAAAAAGTCCTGGACAATCATTCCAAGGTATTTGAGACTCCCAAAGGTCTCCCACCTATGCGTGATCATGATCATGCTATTCATCTGATTCCAGGAAGTGTTCCTCCAAACATCAGGCCGTACAGATATCCCTATGTCCAAAAAAGTGAAATTGAACGTATGGTTGCAGAAATGCTAGAGGCTGGTATAATTCAACCGAGTCAAAGTTCTTTCTCTGCTCCAGTAGTATTGGTGCACAAGAAGGATGGATCATGGCGCATGTGTCCAGATTATAGGGAGCTCAACAAGCTCACTATTAAAGATAAGTTCCCCATTCCTGTCATTGATGAATTACTGGATGAATTGCATGGATCAATTTACTTCACCAAGTTGGATCTTCGTTCAGGATATCATCAAATCAGAATGAAGATTGAAGACATTCCGAAAACGGCATTTAGAACTCATGAGGGTCATTATGAATTTTTGGTCATGCCTTTTGGCCTTACCAATGCACCTTCAACATTTCAAGGTTTGATGAATTCAATTTTCAAACCATTCCTTAGAAAATTTGTGTTAGTATTTTTTGATGATATACTAATCTACAGCAAGTCTTGGAAGGATCATGTTGAACATGTTGACAGGGTGCTACAACTATTGGAGGAGAAACAATTATATGCAAAAAGATCCAAATGTTTCTTTGGAGTCCAGGAGGTGGAATATTTGGGTCATATTGTATCTCATGAAGGAGTTAAGGTAGACCCTAGCAAAATTAAAGCCATTAAGGAATGGAAAATCCCCACATCCATAAAGCATCTGCGAGGATTTCTTGGGTTGACAGGGTATTATCGCAAGTTTGTTAAGAATTATGGGAGAATAGCAGCACCTCTAACAACATTATTGAAGAAAGATTCATTTTCATGGACTCCGGAAGCAACAAAGGCCTTTGAACATCTTAAAGAGGCAATGTGCCAAGCACCGGTCTTAGCTACACCGGACTTCACAAAAACCTTTATTGTGGAATGTGATGCTTCAGGAAATGGAATTGGTGTTGTTCTAATGCAAGATGAAAGACCCATTGCTTTTGAAAGTCGTCCAATCAAGGGAAAGTTTTTAAGCAAAGCTATTTATGAGAAGGAAATGTTGGCAATACTCCATGCACTTAAGAAATGGCGACCCTACCTAATGGGAAGACACTTCAAGGTAAAAACGGATCATGATAGCCTTAAATACTTTTTAGAACAAAGATTATCCTCTGAAGAGCAACAAAAGTGGGTCACAAAGATGTTGGGTTATGACTTTGAAATCATCTACAAAAAAGGGAAGCAAAATGTGGTGGCAGATGCACTCTCAAGAAAGGATGAGGATGTGGAAGCATTGTTGTGCGCCATTTCTATTATCCAACCAGATTGGATAAACGAAGCAAGGGAGGAATGGAAGAATGACGAAGAAGTGTGGGCACTTATTCGAAAGCTACAACAAGATTCCAGTACGTCTGATACATTTAGCTGGAAAAATGATTCGTTATGGTACAAAGATCGCTTATACCTCTGTAAGAATTCCCAGCTAAAACAAAAGATTCTTATGGAATTGCACACTTCTCCCTTAGGAGGGCACTCAGGATTTTTAAAAACTTACCACAGGGTTAAGAAGGAATTTTTTTGGGATGGCCTTAAATCAGATATTCAAAAGTTTGTGGCGGAATGTTTGGTTTGCCAACAAAATAAAGTTGAAACAATTAAGACACCGGGTCTATTACAACCTTTATCCATTCCAAGCCAACGTTGGGAGGAGGTTTCAATGGATTTTATCACAGGTTTACCCAAGTCTGAGGGAAAGAGTGTCATCATGGTGGTAGTTGACAGACTTACCAAGTATGCACACTTTTGTGCATTATCACATCCATTTAAAGCCAGTACAGTTTCTACTGCATTTATGGAAACAATTCAAAAGCTACATGGAAACCCAAAGATTATTGTAAGTGACAGAGATCCCATTTTCACTGGAAATTTTTGGACAGAATTATTTTCTTGTCTTGGTACTCAGTTAGCTCATAGCTCATCTTATCATCCTCAATCTGATGGGCAAACTGAGATAGTAAACAAATGTTTGGAAGGATATCTTCGTTGCTTTGTATCTGATAAACAGACACAATGGGTCAAATGGTTGCCTCTGGCTGAATGGTGGTATAACACTTCCTTCCATACAGCAACAAAAATGACCCCATTTATGGCACTTTATGGGTATCAACCACCATCCATCACATCATATTTAAGAGAAAATTCTAAGGTTCAGGCAGTGGAACATCACATCGAACATCAACAACAAGTCCTCCAACTCTTAAAGGATAACCTCGTGTTGGCACAAAATAGAATGAAACAACAGGCAGATCAACATCGCAGTGAAAGAAGTTTTGATGTAGGTGATTGGGTATTCCTACGGCTACAACCATATAAGCAAATGTCCCTCAAGCAAGCTAAGAAGGATAATAAATTATCACCAAAGTATTATGGTCCGTACAAGGTGTTGCAAAAGATTGGTACTATGGCATACAAATTGGAGCTTCCTGCAGCTTCTCGATTGCACCCAGTTTTCCATGTTTCATGTTTAAAGAAGGTTATAGGCGACAAGCTCCCAGTTCAAACAATATTGCCAGAACTTGACGAGGAAGGAAAAATTATATTGGAACCGGAAGCAGTCACAGAAACAAGAACTCGACAGCTACGAAATCGATCAATTTCAGAGTATCTTATCAAGTGGAAGAACTTATCCGCTGAAGATTCCACATGGGAGGATGAGAATTTTATGCAGAAGTATCCAGAACTACTCAAGCGTTGAGGACAACACTTTTTTGAAGGAGAGGGGCATGTTGGGTCCCTATAATACTAGTGATTACCCCATTACTATTGTAGTTATACCCCTTATTTATATTGTTGTGCCCCTATTGCCCCCATATTGTTATTTCTGTGCCCATAGAATCCCTCTATTGTTATTTTTGTGGCTTTATATTATTATTGTTAGGTCGGCTGGATTATATTGTGACTCCTTAGACTCCTATATATAGAAAGGAGGTTTTGTCATTTGAATCATCCAAGAATTGTTCATTTATGTAATGTAAAGGAGGTTGCCCCCTCGAAGAGGTTGAATTCTAAGGCGTTGATCTCTCTTTTCTATCTTTTCTTGAGCTGGTTTCATAACAGTTTCGAGTTAGCACCTCCTTTAAAATTTAAAAAAACTTTTAATTTATGTGCAGTATAATGATAGATATCTGGCTACTTAGAGCCTTCAGCTTGTAATTATTGTAATTTAACTAGTTATTTGGTTTCATCATTGTATATCATTTCTGAGTGTTTTGTTTTTGTCATTACAGGTACAGATCTGAAGTAGAATTCCTGTTTGAAGTCAGATCTAGGCCCTAGAGGGTAAGATCTAGCCTCAATATCACTTTGCAGGGATATTATTCAACTTTTGCAGTCTAAGGGCTTTAAACTTTTAAAATGGTTTGCACCTAGAGTTTTTATATATAATAAAAATGGTTCAAGGCTATTCTGGAGAACCAGACAGGTAGAAAGATTAAGGTGTTGAGATCAGATAATGGGGACAAGTACATCTCCAATGAGTTTTTGGACTTTTGCAAGTAGGCAAGAATCAAGAAGCAGCTCACAGTACCCTACAATCCTTAGCAAAATGGGGTTGTCGAGAGGAAAAATAGGACCATCATGGAGGCAGTGAGGGCAATGATCTATGATCAGGAGTTGCCTATGTTTTTGTGGGCGGAGGCCTGCAATACAGTTGTATACATGCAGAATAGGAGTCCTCGCAAGGTGTTGAAGGATGTGACTCCTAAGGTGTTGTTTATAGGAGTGAAACTGGATGTGAGTCACATGGGCATGTTCGATAGTCCAGTTTATGTCCATGTGCCTACAAATAAGAGGACTAAGTTGGATCCCTTATCTCAGACGGGTGTGTTTGTTGTCTACAGTAAGGTTTCAAAGGCTTGTCGAGTCTACATTCCAGGACAGAAAAAGGTGATTTGGAGTCAAGATGTCAGATTTGATGAGGACAAGATCCTCTGGGAATCTCATGAGCGAGAGCCAGCAATGGTAGAGGAGCCAGAAGCTCCTAAGGCTGAGCAGGGGCCAGTAGCACCAGCAGGGACACAACTAGCAGATTTGGAGGATGAGCTAGATATTCCTTCAAGTTCTACCAGGAGGAGGCCTAGATGGGCCGAACAAACATTGAGGGATGCTAAGGAGCATGTGCAGGCTCCTAACAACACTTTCAGGCAGAGTAGACCACCAGCCAAATATTCGATTTATTTGGCACTATTGAGCAGCGTCTGCGAGTCTGAGCCTTCAACTTTTGAGGAGGCTATAGGCAAGGTCTGGAGAGATGCCATGATAGAGGAGTATAGCTCCATCATGAGAAATGATGTTTGGGATATAGTGTCGATACCAAAGGGGAAGTCTGTGGTCACTTCTCGATGGATCTACAAGATCAAACATGTAGTTGATGGCAATATCAAGAAGTATAAAGCGAGGTTTGGGGTGTTATGGTTCTCCCAAAAGGTGGGAGTGGATTACAAGGAGACATTTGCACCTATCACTAGATATGTATCTATTAGAGCAATTATGTCCATTACTTTAGAGATGGGGTGGAGGATACATCATATGGATGTGAAGGTTGCTTTCCTCAACGAAGTGATTGAGGAGGAGGTGTATATTGAGCAGCCTCAAGGTTTTGAGGTATATGGGAGAGATTCCCGTGTATGCAAGTTAAAGAAGGCCCTTTATGGGTTGAATCAAGCTCCATGCGCATGGTATGCCAGGATCGATGGATATCTTCTTGGTTTGAGCTTCACTAAGTGTGAGTTTGATCCCAACTTGTACTTTGTGCTTGTTGAGGGTGAACCGCTCATCTTGGTATTGTATGCGGATGATCAATTCTTGACAGGACTAGAGAAGCTCATAGGGTTATGCAAGGAGGACCTTGCTTTAGAATTCGACATGAAGGACATTGACTTAATGCACTACTTTTTGGGATTGGCAATGTGGCAACAACCAAGAGAGATTTTCCTTAGGCAGGGCAAGTATGCAATGGATATCATTGAGGAGACTCAAGATGGAGGATTGCAGGCCTATGTCTACACCTATGATCACTAACCTAAAGAAGTTGAGCGCTTATGAAGGTGAATTAGTGGATCCCACACTGTATAAGCAAATGATAGGTTCTTTGATGTATTTGGTCAACACTAGGTCGAATATATGTTTTGTTGTGAACACACTCAGCCAGTTCATGGTGGAGCCAAGGCAGGTTCATTGGGTGGCACGAAAGCATGTCTTGAGATACCTGCATGGGACAGTAGACTTTGGGCTGAGGTATGTCAAAGCTAGAATGGAGCTACAAGGGTACACAAATTTTGATTGGGCATGGAGTGTGGTGGACAGAAAATCCACAGATGTTGTTTCACCTTGGGATCAGCCATGATCTCATGGTTCAACAGGAAGTTGTAGTCTATGGCTCTTAGTGCAGCAGAGGCAGAGTACATGGCAGCGAGTATGGCGAGTTGTGAGGCAATGTAATTTCGCAATATGCTTGCAGGATTATTTGATCTGCAGATGGGGCCAATGGTGATACACTGTGATAATTAGAGTTGCATTCAGGTCTCTGAGAATCTTGTTTTTCATGATCGGTCCAAGCATAACGAGATCAGATATAACTTCATCAGATACAGAGTCAAAGGGGGCGCTATGAGATCAGTACATTTCTAGAAAGGACCAAGTGGCAAATGTTCTCACAAAGCCTCTAGTGAAAGGAGAGTTTGTGAAGTACCGGGATAAGATGGGGGTGGTGGATAATCCCTTCCTTACTAGGAGGAAGTGTTGATGTGAGTAGCATCGAAAGGTCTTCTACATCTGCTTGGTGTCTTAGCATGTGGAAGACATTATTTGCCTCTGCTCATGATTTATGTCTTCTTTCCTAAGTTTAACTTAAGAAAAGTACAATAATTAAAGTCAATTAATTATTGTGGACTATTGGGTTATTTTCTAAGGATAAATAATTTAATTATTTAAGTGACTTAGGAATAATCTCAACTATTGATCTTCAAGATGTTTCTAGAGAGGAAATTGGGGTTAGAGATTTAAACTCAATGAAAATTATAAATGGAGGCTAGTGATTGAGATGAAGACACAACAAAGAGCACAAGTGTGAGAGAGTCATCATGAGAGAGAGTGATTTTCTTTGTAGTGCGAGGGGCTCAGTGAGCAGGAGGAGAAGTGTGAGTGGATTTGAGAGAATCCATGAGAGCCAAGTTGGAGGAGATTGCAGGGTCTTGTTGTCTAAAGGAGATCAAGTTTGTTTGGAGGAGGCCAAGTTGCTGGAGTGTTGAGGTTTTTCCAATGCGCATTAGTAGAAGGGCGCAGATCCAATTGCCGGAGGACGCAGATCTAATTGTTGGAGGCCGATTTCTCCAAAGTTCAGAGCAATTTCATTCAGAGGCAGATTTCGTTGAGGTTGATTTACCTTGGCGAAATTCATTCTGAGGGAGCCGATTTGCAGGTTCCAGATTCTATTTTTCCTTGTATCTTTGTGGGTCAAAAAACCCAGATTTTCTAGATAATGAAATGACAAAGAATAGTTTGTGGGTTAATTAATTTTTGCAATGTGTGATTGATCTCTTTGGTTTATTTTCACTGCATACTTTTAATTCTAAAAGTTAGAGATACCAGTGATTCGGTTATTAATTGGGTAAATAAATAAGCCCCAAGGGTTAGCTCAATTGGTCAAGGTCTCATTGTTAAAACTTAAAGCACCTCGCCATTGGGAGGTCACAGGGTCAATTAGTTTCGATAGCGGGATGTGATCCCTTTGGGTGGATCTGCTCAGATTTTCCTCGGGAAAAAAAAAATAGGTAAATAAATAATAAATTAGGGATAAATTAAATTGTCATAAAAAATAAATCTAGCTGGTATTAGAAATTTAACACACAGACTCTGTATAAGCTCGTCAACATCTAGAGTCAAGACTCAAAATTTAAAAATGAAAATTATCAATGGATAATAAACATTGAAAATAAAATGAGCATCAAGGAGTGAAAATGAATTAAAGGTAAATAATAATGAAAGCGAGATAGGGTAAATATTTTTTTTTTACTTATCTGCAAAAATTTGGGAGGGATGCCCAAAAGCACCCCTTTTCTAAGGGGGGCACCCATAAGCACCCCCTTCCCAAGGGGACACCAAAAAGCACCCCTTTCCTGGGGTGACAACTAGAAGCACCCCGTTTTGGGGAGGATGCCCAAAAGTCCCCCTTTCGGGGGAACATGTCCCCCACATTTAAGCATCCCCTTCCCAAGGGGGCACCCAAAAGCACCCCTTTCCTGGGGTGACAACTAGAAGCACCCCGTTTTGGGGAGGATGCCCAGAAGTCCCCCTTTTGGGGGAACATGTCCCCCACATTGGGAAAACATTTCCCCACATTTGGGGAGGATGCCCAGAAGTCCCCCTTTTGGGGAAACACATCCTGATTCCCTCATACTAGGAAAATTTTTCTCCAAGTTTCCCCAAAAGGGGGATGTGGCGAAACATTACCCCAACCATCCCCCATCCTGAAAGTGTAGGAAACATGGGGGCATGCCCCCCACCCTAAGGGATGCATCTCTGTGGAACACTACACACCAACCAAGTGTTGTTTCAACCTATAAATACCGCTACTCAACAACATCACAAAGGGTCCATGCAATGTCTTTAGCTCTTGGGGCCTTGGATGATGGAATTTAAATGGAAAGATATCTACACTAAGGAAAAAATCATGCACTCTATTACAATGCAAACCCTATCTTAAATTTAAGAACAAAAAGAGGCATATTTTAACATAAAAGAGATAAAAATAAAAAAATATGGACAACATTTAGATTTGCAATTTCAGACAAGGGAAAGCATACTTGAGAATGAAAAGATGGGTTGCAATTTCAGATAGGGGAAAGCATACTTGAGAATGAAAAGATGGGTTGTAGACGCCTCCCAAAGATGCCAACTCTGTTGGACAGCTCCAAACAAGCACCAAAATATCTTCAAGATGCCAAACCAACTCCAACCTTGCTGCTACTAGACTACTGCTGAAAAACTCATTGTTATTGCAAAACTTAGCAAGCTCGTAAATGCTCACAAAGAGAGGTGTGAGGTAAATAGGAGAGGGAGGTTCTCTTTATAGCAAATTATGAGGGTTTAAGGAGGGGAATTTTCCTTTTTTAATTAAAACAACCTATAAAAGCTTTTGAGGTCCACGTGTGGGGTGTGCACCCTTGATCAATTCAATCGGTTCAAATTAGGACCGACTAATTTGGGACACTTTGTACCAGTTTGGTACTAAAAAAACATTTTGATCTAAGTTATAGCCTAATTTAGTAACGTGCCTTACCCAACCAACCAATTTGACTGGTTCCAATCAAGACCAGCCCAATTGAAAAGATGGATTGACCATATCAAGATATCTGGACATTAGCCTCTCTAAGAGAGCTCACCCTCATCCAAAAATAGGAGTAAGAGTATGTTAGGATATACCAACTTAGTGTCCTCTAAGATGCATTTATAAAAATTAATTTAAAATATTTTCAACATGGGAAAATGTGCAACCAGGCCAGTTTTGGGAACACTAGGTTGACAAAGTCAAGGTATGTTGACACTAGCCTCTAAGAGAGCTCACCCTTGTCCAAAAATAGGACTAAGAGTACATTACATGTCTCCAAGAGAGGTTGTACCAGCATAAATATATTCATCGAAGATGGACATACGAAAAATACTTTCACCATAAGAAGATGTGCTCCAAGGTCCACCTAGAATAGTTCGCTAAGTGAGCCCTCCAAGATGCATGAGTGACAAAACAATATAATAATCCTCCTAGGTGAATGCTCAATAACGACCATAACAAATAGCAAGTGGTCCACAAGATGCATGCCACCAATCCACATGCACGAATCCCAAGGCAACCAACTCCATGGATGAATGTGCAACGTGCCAACTAGTTGGAGCACTCTATAAGAAAAGAAGTGGTCAACTCCCAAAATAGGAAGTGGAATGTAGAGGCCTAAACTTAAAAAATAATTAAAAATGAAATTACTTACAAAAATTCAAGGCCATTAATCATCAAATATAAAGAAAATTTCAATTAATTCCCCGGAGTGATGAGAGGTGAGAAACTTACCTGTAGAATGAAGCATTAGTTTACTTGTGATTTTAGAATCATTCTGCTACTCTAGTCCAGCTGACAACAACCAATGTGTTGGGGACGACTCTCCACCCAACCATAGGTTCAGTTGCACTATGGCTTTCTATATCTGCCCACTCTCGAGCCCTTAATCAACTACCCCTGCCAATGAATCCCTCCTCTCCTAGAATTATCATAGGAAAAGAATGCCTCACATCCTCCTCATCCATTAAATAGAACAATTTGTTTTAATAATGGAAGGAATATTTGCATGCACATAATCCATGTGTCATCATGCAATTTCTATCTTTTGTCTTAAGTTTTTCTTAGCTTAGATTTTTCCATAATTTACTCTTACTTGTTTTTATTAATTTTACTTTTTTTTAATTTAACCTTTTTCCATAAATGTATTCTTACTATTTTTACTCTTTCACATTTTTATAAAATAGTTTCCTTTATTTAATTATTTTGAACTTCACTTTATTATTTATTATTTTATTTATTTATTAATTATTATTCTCACTTTTATTATTTTTTTATTTATTTATTATTTTGATAATATGTTGCATTACATGGAATATCTCAACATGTGCACCCTTCAAGGCAATGCTCCAAAAATAAAGAGAAAACCAAGTAATTGCATGCAATGTGCCAAGTTTGGCACTTATCAAGCTCTAAGTGCATCATGCATGCAAGGGAACACTTGTCTAATATGCCACATTCTCCTCAATAAAAATTATCCATAGACGACCTCCAAATAAAATAGTACATGTGACAAGTCAAAGAGGTGAGTGCACACTTCAATAGACGTCAAAAGATGCCAAGTGTAGCTGAAATATCCATGCAATAAAGATGACAGAGTGCCTAGAAGAGGTGTGACATAGAAAATCATGCCATGTAACTACTTCAACCACCAACCATGTTGGACACCTAATCCTTTAAGGGTTGGTGTGGAAGTTGAATAGTCTAAGGAAGTCCAAGAGACCTTGGAATACGAAACCAAGGGTCATATGAATGTACGATAAATGTATATCATTGTCAATAATAGAGGAACACTCATGTTTATCATTCAGATTTTGTTCACATTCCATGCATGTCTGACATGGTATCATAGCAGGCGAATTCTGACCCTGCTCCAATTTGAGCCACTAGTTTTGTGGCCTCCACCTAAGTATGCATGTCTGACATGTTCTAGGTATGCATGTTCTGAATTTCAGTCTTGCCATTATGATCGTAATTCTCTATCACTTTATTCTCTGCACATTTAATGCCCTCTACTATTGTTCTAAGACTCTGCTACACTAACACTCCCTCATCATGAAATAGGTTGGTCCTAACAGTGTTGTGCATTCTGACAATGCAGGCTTAGTTGTTATTTTATTTTGATTAATTGCTTGGCCAATAGACAGGCTGCCTGGTGTTTGAATCCGATGCAATAGCAGTTGTTTAACCTGGTAGTTGAGAAGAAATGGGTCGGGGAGTGAGACTGACTACCTGCCTCTTGCCTACCCACTTGCCTCGTATTCTCTGCCTTATTATACAGAGATATTTGGGAGTCACCTTCGGGATTTTGCGTGGATCAATAGGCTTCGTATTCGATTCCGCTGGCTTCTTCTCCTTGTATCTAGACACAATATCATTTAGTAATGAATGTAGCTACCAGCGCCATGATCACGACCCTTCCATCTTTGGGCTTTCCTCACACCTGCGTAGCCCAGTCGACGCCCTATGCAGTTGAGAGTGATTTATTGTTATCACATTAGTGTCCCACAGTAAATAACTTTACCTCTCCATTCAGTTTTATTACTCTCTGTGACTATATACATTTTATTACTCTCTGTGACTATATACATTTGGATACATTTGAATGCGTTTTCGATTGGTGGCAAGTGTCGAGGGTGAGGCCTAAAGGAGAAATTCTACCACTCACACGCAGGAGGGAGCACACAGTCTGTTGGAAAAGGATTGTGTGTTGTGTGGTCCACAGTCCACTATTGGCTCCATACCACTTTGAAGAGGTCCACAGTCCACTATTGGCTCCATACCACTTTGAAGAGGTCCACAGTCCACATACCCTACTGCAAACGCATCGACTCCCCTCTGCAACGTTGAACGTTGTGCCTCTCCCGGTTCATTACCACAGAGTTAATGTTGTCTCCATAATATGCTCGGTTCATATTAACGTTGTCCATTAGCTGCATTGTAGCCGGAGATTGCTGGAAGAAAAACACTGAGCAACCTTTGAATGTTGGTCTTACCGTTTAGGTTTCAAGGGTTGATGTTGCTCTTGACCTCAGTCATACACAAAATATTGGAAGGATGATAAAAGCTCATTTCCCACATTCACAGTTTATTGTTGTTTCGATAAAGGAAGGCATGTTTAACAATGCCAATGCAATATTCCAGACAAAGTTTGTGGATGGAGTGTCTACTGTAACAAGAACGGTGTCGGCAAAACAAAACTAAGAAGAATTCAGAGGGCAACTCTGAGCGGAGGCCATTGAAGGAGAATAAAATGATAGAGATCAAACAAGTTCTTATAAACTATTAATCGAATCGAATCTCCACCTGCTTGAACAGAAGTTCAAGTGTTATTTCCCATGCGTTGTTTCATTAGGGATATCGTTGTGTGCATTACTAGTCTGAAAGAAATGATTGAAGGTACTATTCCTTCTCGGAGGTCTATTGTAAAGATCTTAGATTTACATGCATTATGCTATATGTATTTGGCAATATAGTTTGTCAGTTTTTATATGATACAGGAAAGTTCATTTGTTATTGAGAATAATCATATATCATATAGAAACTGGCTAGAAATATATCTTCGTTTCTGCAGTTTGTTTGTCATAACGTCAAGTACATACTTGTTGATGTTAACATCTTCCGTAGTTGCTAAGAAAGTTTGAATTCTTTGCTCACTTGCCTCTTGTCTGAAACATCCGGTTTATGATATGGGTTTGTTCACTTTGAAACGGAGGAAGCTGCAAACATAGCCATTGAGAATGTTAATGGGATGATGTTAGAGGGCAAGCAAGTATATGTGGGAAAGTTCATTAAAAGGAATGATAGGATTGGACCTTCTGCCGATCAAAAATTCACCAATTTGTATGTCAAGAATCTAGAAGATGATTGCATTTATGAATCTGGAATGAAAAGATGTTTTGCAAGTATGCTCTAGAACTAGCAAATTTCATTTGCAAAGAAAGTAGAAGATTGGCTCTTCTTTTGCATAGTGTGAGTAGTTTGAGAAGTGCGTGCATTGAAGCAGCGAGTCATTTGCTATGTTGAAATTGGTACTGGGCTATCTGCTACAGTGACTTGGTGATATTGGTATCCTGCTACTCATCTAATAGTTGCAGCTATTTATCATTTTATAGGTCAATTTGTAGCTGAAGATAACATCACTTCTCTGATTATATTGGTTTGAAATGGATCAAATGGATGATGTATTGAAACTACTGAATAATTTAATACATTCCACTGTTGATGAGATGGTTAAGATCAACAAAACCTCTCTTTCCAATATTAAAATTTGTCTCCAAAATGCATAGGAGAATATTGAGTTTTTGCAGCTTGAGACAAAGCTACAACAAGAAGAGCTACAACATGGTAAGCATCATTCTATTCAGAACATTGAGATAAACTCCCATATTGTTGAAGTTCGTTCAGATTTAGTACCCAATGAAGCAGCATTTGTACATGTCGAAGCAGAAGTTCAGTTTGCACTTCCCAAGTCGGTCATCAGACCTTGGGAAGAGCTTGTCCACAACAAGCACAGAACTGGTCTTGGATATGACAAGGACGTGTCCTTTCATATTCCAAATTACTCAAAGCCCATCCAGTTTCAGAGTGTTGGATTCCTTCATGACAGTTCACCTTTAGCTGTTCCAGATTCTGCCCCTCTTCCACAGCAACAGCAACAGATTGTGAAATGCCAACACTGTGACCAAGTTGGCCACATGAAAGATCATTGTTTTGATCTTCATCCATGTAAGCACTGTCATAAAACCAGTCATTCTTCAAACAGATGCTTCAGAAACAAACATCCTGCAAGAACAAAGATTCATCTTAGATGGATCGCTTCTTGGCAATGGGCTTCAACAACCAAGAAGATATTTCGCTCATACAACAGGATTTGTTCTCGAATATTGAAAAGTCTTGCAATTGAGATCTCTTCATCTTCTCACCTTGTATTTGACAGGGGGGAAAATGATGGTCATTTACAAGCTTCAAAGCCACATCAAGCAAGCCTGAGCCACAACCTGCCATACCAGATTCAAAGTTGTAGCTAGAGACAAAGATGCCCCTAAGCATGTCTTCAGTCAGTGATACCTCTTCAAAGAATTGGGGACACTTCCTCTAGCAGAAGACTTCAGCTTCATGCCAGATTTGGAAGAGTTCCAGGAATTTCATTAAGCATTCCAGAGTTGGTGGTAATCCTTAAACCATCACAGGTTGGACCTCCCTTTTCAAGTTGAGGTTCTTCCTTTTATGCGGGGTGAGACCACCCTTTCAAGGTTGAAGGTTTCCCTCTTCAAAACATCAAGAGCACTTCATCTAGCAGAAGACCTCAGCTTCATGCCAAATTTGGAAGAGTTCCGGAAACTACACTAAGCATTAGTGTTGGTGGTCATCCTTAAACCACCTCCCTTATACCAACATTTCAGAGAGCACATTCAGCCTAGTGCTGCCATGCATTTTTGCACATTTTGTATTACAACTCACTTCTTAGACTCATACATACCCCTTCGGATTAAGGGGGGGGAATGTTGGACACCTAATCCTCTAAGGGTTTGTGTGGAAGCTGAATAGTCTAAGGAAGTACAAGAGACCTTGGAATATGAAACCAAGGGTCCTATGAATGTACTATAAATGTATATCATTGTCAATAATAGAGGAACACTCATGTTTATCATTCAGATTATGTTCACATTCCATGCATGTCTGACAAACCAAATATTGAATAACCTACATGCAAAGTGCGCCCTAGGAATAAGTGCCAATGTGGTTAGCCTCCACCAAAACATGTGCCGAAACCATTTGCTGTTTTCCAATTCCATCAAGCAATTTCGCCAAACCATGTGCACAAGAGGAAGGAAACCTAGAGAAGTGTGCCAAAGTAGTTACACTCCTCATCAATAAAATACCAAAATACTCCTCCATATGTCTTGTCATAAATATGTTCAACCAAGTAAAGAAAGTGCACCTCAAAGAAGTGCACCAACTTCTTAAATGATAATGAAATAACCATTATGCCTTAAAAACTATGCCCAAGAGGGGTGCTCCATAAAAATCACTAAGTCTCCTCCAAATAAACCCCTCAAAGTGTAAACAACTGCCAAGTGAAGTAGGGCACTCTGGCAATTAACCTTAATCTAGATAAAACAGATCAAATTAACCATTGAACGGTTAAATCAACCTCAACATGTGTGCACAAAGGTAATACTCTAATAAAACGATACTTCAACCTCCCAACAGTCACCAACTGATTAAAATAAAAGCTCAAACTAGGCTTGATCACCAAAAATGTATGTAGCACCCCCTCTGCCCCCTTCCCATGTAACTCCAACATAGGAAATATTACATCAACGGGGCTACTAGGGAATGTTATAATGTTAAGTCACCTAGGGAAATCCCTTCACCACAACATGCAACATCCAACCACACTGACAGGGCTACTAGGGAATGTTATAATGTTAAGTCACCTAGGGAAATCCCATCACCACAACATGCAAAATCCAACCACATCAACATCATAAAAGAAGGGGATAATAGAAAATGCCAATCCATCCAATCAAGTATGTCCCCACCACACATTCAACACATGAGGACCACGTAGAACGCCCCTCCTAGTGACGCAAATAATACAAAATCATCACATATAGCCTCTAGGAAACTCCAAGAACATCATAAAACATCTACCTCCTAACACCATCATCTAACCCCTCAAAGAACTATCATCCATGAACAAGATGTAGCACATCCAAGATAAACATATATATCAAAACCACACCATGATAAGATAGCATGCTCCATAACCATCTGTTAAAATTAGCAACTAGGGCCAAAGTCCATGTGGGTCATCTTATTTATGGCAGCTGATATTTTTCTTGGATCCCTGTCATCAAGAGGAATAGGATTGATCTAAAGATCATTCGATTTCGATAAGTATTCATGGAGTTATGAATTTATTTGTGTTATAAGACAATTCGTCAAGGTCGGCCAGCAACCAAATAAACCCCACATGTGCTCAACGTTTTAGTATAAAAGGAGATGACTTGAGAGTCATTTCTCACACACACTTCTATCTTGATTTCTCTCCACTTGTCTTGGGTTTTAGTGGAAGAGAAATCTAGGAGTGGAAGCCCTAGACGTTGGAGGATAAGAGGCTGCCCTAGCCGCAGTCAAGAAGAAATACATTGCCCTAATCTAGAGGATGCAGTCATGAAGAAAAGCCCTAACGCTATCAAGAAGGAGCCCTAAACCTATACGTTGGTCCCTACTAAAACACAGACCTAAAGGCTGCCCTAACGCAGACCTAAAGGCAACCCTCACTAAGACCTAAAGGCAGCCCTAACGAAGCTATCCTAAGGCAGCTCAAGAAGAAGGAGGACGCTGATGTGAAGGGTCAAAGGGACAGTGTGGAGGCTGCCCTAGACAGCGTGAAGGGCTGTGTGGACAGCGGAGCCTTAGCCGCAACATGAAGGATCAAAGGGACAGCGTGGAGGCTGCCCTAGACAGCATGAAAGGGCTGTAGGGACAGCATGGGGACAGGACGGTTAAGAGCACAATAGGCAAGCAACCAGGCCGAGGAGAATAGAAGCAATATGCTACTGTTTGTGGACGGATAGCTGGGTGTGTAAGGGCTGCCAGATGCCCTAACCAGTCACCATATAAGCAGCAATAAAGGCAGCATTGGAACAGCAGTGTTGTGGACAGCAGCAAAGTAAATAGGACAGCTGGGCTACATGGTGCTGCTAACTAGTGCAGCAAAGTAAATGGGACAGCAAGCTACATAGCGCTGCTAAAATGTATGGGACAGCAAGGTGACTAGTGCAGCTAAAATGCATGGGACAGCAAGGTGACTAGTGCAGCTAAGATGCATGGGACAGCAAGGCTACATAGTGCTGCAAAGAAGCATGGGACAGCAGCAAGCATGGACAGCAAGGCAAGCATGGCACAGCAGATGTGTACAGCATGGTCATGAGGTCCAACATTATGATGATGGGTGCAGCATGGTGAAGCACGGTGAGGTGCAGCATGATGACGAGATGCAGCACAATGATAGGTGAAGGAGTCACCTTGGAGAATCAGTTGAAGCAACATGTCTTCAACTGATCTCATGTGTCATCTTTTTAGAGATGATCTATGCTCTTATTTGGATGAGTCAAAGTGTTGACTTCTGTTGTAAATATACTCTCTCTCTCTCTCTCTGCGGAACTATTGAAGAACATATAAGAAGAATAAGGGTTTCCCCACATTGGGGTTTGTCCTTGACTAGCACCACATCTTGTGTCCTCTTGTCTTGGCTTCTCTTCTGCAATTTATGTTTATGTTCTATCTGCAGTTTACTTTAATGCTGATGTGATTGCTAATCTGGAAAAGATTTTGAGCTAACTGTGAAAATTGAAATAAATTGCTCTAAGCATAGAACATACCTAAAATTAACAACCATCAAATGTGCAACCAAGGGTGATGAACAAGGCAAGCACATGTGAGAAGACTACCAAACAGCAAGCATAATCATACAACCAAGGAGAAGTGAGAAGCCCCCAACCAAAGCCCTTCATCAAATAATCTAATGCCATGAAAAGAAAGCTCCTCATGAATATGTATTCCCCCCAAGTTCACCCAATGCTCCAAGGTACCCATTGCAAATCTCCATCAACTTCATGAAAATCACAATGTGGAACCTCATACAACATGAGGTGTAACAGATAGCAACCTACATCCACAAATAGAACAATCTAGACATGGGCAATGGAACAAAGTGAGCAGGCCTCTCCTTATGGCATCTTACACCTTGAATCCAAGCTGGTATGATATTGAACAAATAAACAAGAGACCTCCTTCCAAAGATAGAGAGGAAGAAAGGGATTCATGACAACAATAAAGAAGATTTGTGTTTAAATTTTAAGGAAGCATCCCTCATGTTAATTCAATCTGCCCCACTTTCACATGGGCAAGGTGTGTATGGCACAATTGAGGCTTTTTGTGATAGGTGTCACAACAGAGATCCAACAGACTTGAGGTAAATTCATGGTGCAATGCACAAAAGTTGCAAGCATCTGCTATATGGTTACTCTAACAAGTCGCCAATTCGTCAGCCATTCTATGACAACATTCCATTATTACCAGCACTGGATCTGTCATGGTATAGTATTCTTTAACAACCTTCCATATACCTAACAATGGGGCTTACCAATACAGAATAGAACAATTATATGCATAGCAGTGGCATAGGTCGAATTTTATTAATCTATTGAAGATAACTCAGAATTCTCCCCAAGATTGACTCTAGCATGTTACCAGTATGGCATCTTGCTTCTATCTCCTACTCTTACTAGAAAGTTGTCTGTATGCACTAAACTTGGTTTCTCAGATGATATCATTCTAAATACCAGATTAACTCTAATACCATACTTCATAATTTACTGAAGCTTGTCAATTACTATCAACTTAAACCTTCATACCAGTCCAACGAACACAGAATTGATACTAAACAAACTTAGACAAATCCTACTATATTATACCTTTTAACCATACAATCATTTGGAATATACAAAGCAATCTACTTAAAAATATAAGAAATCAAAAGATCAGGTAGAGTTCCTACAAATGTATCCTCCCATGCTGGCACGAGAATCGGCAGCAACCATAATTCCCTCCTTGAATATAAATGCCAGAGTTGTTGTTCCCTTTGCTGGTTTCACCATTTGCAATGCTGCCTTTTGGAAGCCATCAAACTGCAAACACAGGAAATTTCAGTCTGCAACTAACTAATCTGATATAGGTGAGTATGACAAGGTTCCTCTCTTTTCAGATAACTCTGATAGGCAACCTAACAAGAAAAGCATTTTGTAACTTTTAACTTATAAGAATATGCGTTGAAATTATATAAGCAATAGTTCCAGTTTAGAATCCATTCCTATGGTATTTATCTAATGGGCCCTTCAATATCAAAAGCAGTTCATGACAATAAGAGCAAAATATTGATTCGGCAATTTTTGGAAACAAGAACTTAGAATCCTAATCATCACCAAGGTATTTTGAGACTAAAACCAACAAGGAAATAAATAATCCTCTGCCAATACTTTTTAGCAGTTAGTAATATGCTTTCAATGATTCAATCTGACTGAACATCTTCAAATTTCATTGAACTGAGATACCTGATCTCATTTACAAGGGAAAATAACATACATCTGTATCATTAGGAATCTTGAATGATGGACTTGGAGATAAGACATCATAAAGGTTATCATCTGACTGTTGATGGAGGGTTGCAGGCTCAAGGCCACTCAAGTCAAGCTTCATCTTGCAACCTGCAAAGCAGAGAAAAATACAAGCAACCAAGAATTAGACCAAGAAAAAGGGATGAAGAGCGTATCAAAACTATGTTAATGGACTTTTAAGTACCTTCCGCATGTCAAGCTTCCTGTTTTCCACAATATCATAATGATGTAAGTATTTCTAATTTTCCTCTCTACAACATATATCATTATTTCAGACAAGCATCTCTGTCTTTCCATAAATTGAGTTGTGCACTATTGTATCTTTATTTACAAGCATGGAATAAATTATTCTATGAGATCATAAAAAATTGCACGAAAATCTCAGACTGTGTTGTAACTTGTACCAGGACTGAAGAAGAACCTGCTCTCTATCCCAGTGTTGGAGGATAGAGGATATAGAATTGCATTTGTGGATGGATAGGTTCTTGTATGGCCTAAGTGCTCAACATAGACTCAACAGAAGTGATTGGTGTTCAAGAGGGAGGGCTATACAGACTGATAGGATGGCCAACCTAGGCAATGGTACGCAACAGTATTAATCTATGTGAGTTATGGCATCGGAGATTTGCTCACCTACATTACAGGGCTTTACCAACATTGAGGAAGATGGTTACAGGTCTTCCAAAGCTTCAGGTGGAGCATGATGGTGTTTGCAGGGGATGTGCACTTGGCAAGAATGCCAAGGGATCTTTTCCGAGCAATGATAATAGGTCCAAGGGGATCTTTGATCTAGTGCATTCTGATGTATGTAGATTGATGATAGTATCATCTTTGGGAGGTTACTTGTACTATGTGACTTTCATCAATCAGGTCTTCCAAAGCTTCAGGTGGAGCATGATGGTGTTTGCAGGGGATGTGCACTTGGCAAGAATGCCAAGGGATCTTTTCCGAGCAATGACAGTAGGTCCATGGGGATCTTTGATCTAGTGCATTATGATGTATGTGGATTGATGATAGTACCATCTTTGGGAGGTTACTTGTGCTATGTGACTTTCATCAATGATTTCTCTTGGAAGACTTGGATCTATTTCATGAAGACCAAGGATGAGGCCTTCAACATGTTCTAGGAGAGTATACTTCTAGAGACTTTAGTGATTTCTGCAAGGAGGCAGGGATCAAGAGGGAGTGGATCATTCCTTACAACCCTCAGCAGAACATGGTTGCGAAAAGGAAGAATAGGTCTATTGTGGAAGCTGTGAAGGTGATGATTCATGATTAGGATCTACCCATGTTCTTATGGGTAGAGGCATCCAACACAACTGTTTATGTTTAGAACATGAGTCCTCACTAGATATTGGAGGACAAGACTCTTGAGGAGGCATTCATAGGAGTGAAGCCAGAGGTTAGTCATTTGAGGATCTTTGGTTGTTCGGGAGAAGAGGAAGAAGTTGGAACCTTCTGGTAAGAAGGGCACTTTTGTGGGATACAATGAGACTTTGAAAACCTATAGAATACATTCTAGGACAACGTCAGATTAAGGTTAGTCAGGATGTTACTTTTGATGAGGAGGTAGCCTTCATGAGGTTTAGAAAGTCACACATGGAGATTGATAGTGAGGAGTAGGAGGCTCCGAAGGATGCAGATATAGGTCCTTCTATTCTAGTTGTTCATCCTTTAGATGATCAGGAGGAGTCAGTAGAACCAGTAGAACTGGTGGACCCACTAAGAGATGTTGCAGGGACTAGGAAGAGGCCAACGTGGCTTCGTGACACTTTGCAGGATGCAGAAGGGCATGCAACTCCCCGTGGTACTTTCAGGGAGAGCAAACGACCACAAAGGTACTCGGGTTATATGGCATTGATGAGCCACATCATTGATTTCAAACCTTCCAGTTATGAGGAGGTAGTGGGCCAACAGGTTTGGAAGGATGCCATGATGGAGGAGTATCAGTCCATCATGAAGAATGGTGTGGGAGATAGTTCTGAGACTAGAGGGAAAGTCAGTGGTGACTTCCAAGTGGATCTATAAGATCAAGCATGCAGTAGATGGTAGCATCGAGAAGTACAAGGCGAGGTTCATGGCAAGAGGGTTCTCCTAGAAAGAGGCGGTGGACTATGGCGAGACGGTTGCTCCAGTCGCCAAGTACACTTCTATTAGAGCTGTTGTTTCTCTTGCTTCAGTTATGGGTTGAAAAATACATTAAATGGATGTAAAGATCACATTCCTCAATGGTGTGATTGAGGAGGAAGTGTATGTAGAACAACCTCAGGGCTTCGAGGTACATGGGAAGGAGTCCCATGTTTGCAGATCGAAGAAGGCTTTGTACGAACTCAAGCAAACACCCAAGGTGTGGTATTCCAGGATTGATGGATACTTGATGAGCTTGGGCTTCAACAAGATTGTTGTGGATCCTGGCCTTTACTTCATGATTGTTGATGGAAATCCCTTGATCTTGGTGTTGTATGTGGATGATCTATTCCTTACTGGGGCAGGGAGGTTCACTGTCGAGTGCAAGATGGAGTTGGCCTCGAAGTTCGAGATGAAGGATCTTGGCTTGATGCGCAGTTTCTTAGGATTAGAGGTGTGGCAAAGACCTGATGAGATCTTCCTTGGACAAGGGAAGTACATTGTTCATATTTTGAGGAGATTCAACATTATGGACTGCAAGTCCATGGCTACACCTATGGTGACCAATCTGAAGAAGCTGAGTGATTCCGCTTTAGATTCATATTTGGTGGATTCCACGATGTACAGGCAGTTGATCGGGTCCTTGATGTACTTGTTTAACACCAGGCTTGATATTTGTTTTGTAGTGAACACCTTGAGCCCGTATATGGTCGACCTGAGGCAGGCACATAAGGTTGCAACAAAGCATGTGTTGAAGTACCTACGTGTTACAGTTGGATATGGTTTGAGATATGTCTCAAGTGGTGAAGTGAAGTTGCAGGGATATACTGATTCAGATTGGGCCGAGAGTGCAGAGTATAGAAAGGGCACCTTAGGGTGTCGCTTCAGCTTGAGATCAACTATGATATCCTGGTTTAGTAGGAAGCAAACTTTTGTCACACTCAATACAACAAAGGCAGAGTATATCGCAGCCAGTGCCGCAAGTCAGGAAGCAGTGTGGCTTTGGAAGCTACTTGCAGGACTATTTGATCAAGAGCTCGAGAAGACCTTGATATTTTGTGATAATCAAAGCCTTGTTATGCTCTCAGAGAATCCAATTTTTCATGACATGTCGAAGCATATTGAGATCAAATATCACTTCATCCGAGACACGGTGCAAAAGGGAGCAATGAAGCTCCAGTGCATATCCACAAACAAGCAGATTGTGGACATTCTCTCCAAGCCTCTGTCTAGAGTGAAGTTTGTATACTTCAGAGACAAGCTTGGCATGATGCAAAATGTCTCCCTCGTTGAGAGGGAGTGTTGATGTATTTGTAGGATCGGGCATACCATCTATTAATCATGCTGATTTCGTTGGGTAATGCTGATTATTCCAAGGGAGATGGATACATTCACCTAAGTAGCCATGCTGATTTGGCCAGGGGTGAATGGCCCAAGGGCACATCTTCTCCTGAGAAGCAATGTTGATTTGGCTGGGTCATGCTGATTTGACCAGGGGTAAATGGCCCAGGTTACTCACATTGCCTACTCTAGGATGGAGTGATCTATATCTATAGACATGCATGTGAGGAGACACTACATCAACATAGCAAACTCATGAAATTTTCTTGTGGAAGGAGAAATTTCAGCTAAGGGGAAATCTATTTGCAGCTAAGGAGAATACCTCCCTCGCTAAGAGGGAGTGTTGATTTTTAGTAGCATCGGGAGGTATTCCTACATGGCAAAAGGGGTCTCCAAGTCGACCTAGAAAAATTAAAATAAAATTTGTTTTTGGAGTGATAAGTCTGACCAAGAAGTCAAGTTGGCCCAACCATTGAAAGGGTGTGTCCCTTGGATTAGTTTTCCCCATTTGACAAGTATAAATAGATGGTGTGACATCTCATTTTCTTCACCAAGCAAGAGCAAGTTACTTCTCTTTCTCTCTTCATATTTCTTATCTCTCTTGGATAGCCGCACATGTGGAAGAGGTCGAGTTTGACTAGGTATTGACGAAGCTAACTTTATCTCTGTTTGACCAAGTTGACCTGATCGTTGATCGAGCTGTTTGATCTTTGTTTGGCTGCAGTCCATACAACATTGATTGAGGGTTTGATCGCAGAGGTTTGACCACAGATTGCAGGCCATTGATCGCAGTTGACTGCAGGGCCAGATTTGAATGCAAGCTGAAACTTTGACTAGAGTTGACTTTTTGGCTGCTTTGACCAGGTTTGATTGGTATTTTGACTTGGATATTGGCTCATATTTCTAGACAAATTGCTGATTTGTAAATCTTGTTGAAGAATAATTTCTCCTAAAGAAAAGTTGGTGGGTTTTCTCCCAAGGTTGGGTTTTCCAGGGTAAAATTATTGTCTCTATTTGCCAGAAAATTGTATCTACTGTACATCTTGTAGAAAAAACAACAAAGCCATCATTGTCACCTCAGTGGCTTTGCTTTTCTCAATTTAGACTATGTATGGTCCTAGTCAAAGGTGGTTTCCCTAAGGTCAACTAAGGTAAATGCATTATAAGAAAAGAGAGAGAGAGAGAGAGAGCTTAGTTTTATTATCTGACTTAATGTTTATGATTACTGCAATAGATTCACAACTTAAATCAGATTTCCAATCAGCTTTAAAGTTTAATTGATTAACACAACACAAGGTTAAGTGAATACAAGTAGACTTGGAGTGATCCAACGGAATTCAACACTTGCTTATAATAGATAAAAAGCAATTCCAAATCTCTTTATGGAGTATTTATTGCAGAAATTTTAGATTAGAAGATATCTATGGACAACCTTCTTTTCAAGTTACAAACAATGATAAATCGAGCCTTGAAATTAGCAAATCGATCTAGATATCAAGCAAGAAGATGTAGATTTGCTAAGTAAAGAGGCAAGCTGATCTAAAATCTGATTTAAAGGTGCTTTTTCAAGATAAATTCCAGATTTATATCAACTTCAACAATGCCCTTTATGAAGCAATGCTAAACTAGGGCAAATACAATATGTCTAGGTTTTTAAGCTTAGAGTTCACAAATTGAATCTAAATCTGTATGAATGATACTTCTAAGAGTAAATTCCAGATTTAAGGCACAATTTTAAGATCTCTTTTAAAGATATCTAAGTACAGAGAGAAAGAGACCTAATCTATGTAAATAATCTATGTTTATATTTGCTAGAAAAGAAGGCGATTTGCCTTTATTAGTTCAACTAGAATGATTCTAAGTCATTTTTTTATGATTTTTTGCCAATGAAATATTAAGATCTAAATCAAGAATAAACGCCCTATTAAGATCTTGGAAACAAGCACACAAACAATGGCCAACTCAAGCAAAACACTCTAGGGTTTGGGGGAGAATTTCAACAATTTTGCTTGGGAAGTGAGAACCAAAATTAGGGTATAATTTTTTGAAGGGTTTATGCCTCTAAATGCAATCTGATTTTTAGTGTAATTTCTTGCATTAAATTTCAGATCGCAAAAAGAAAAAGAAAAGTAAAAGGAAGACGACTTTTGGTTTTTTTGGGTTTGTTGAGAAGGGAAGAAAACTAGTGACTTGCTATGGTTGGGAAATGGGGTCAAGATACAATATCAAGGGGATGATTCTTCTAATGATCTAAAAGGCAAGTAGGGCTATCAAAACAAGATCCTACAAGTCCTAGGTCTAGCAAGAAAATTACTAGAAGTATTGGAAGGGAGGGGCCTTATAGAATCATACCACCTCCAAGACAGCTATGGAGTGCTCTTATCTGATAGGGTTCCAATGTTGCTTTTGTTCACAAGGAATAATAGCACAAAGATTCATACACTTTAAGCAAGGAAACAAAAGGTAAAGGACTTACCACTCCAACACAATGATATCACTGAACTATGGCACTCAAGTAGTCTCTAACAATTCTGAACTTGCAATAAAAACTTGACTAGTATATGCTCTAGGAATATTTTCCACATTTCAAGAAGGTTGTTTGGCCATCACCATAACGCCATAGACAAGAGATAAGAGCAAAAGAGTTTTTATTCTAATAGATTCCAACAATTTTACAAATGAGGAAGAGGTTCTTATTTATAGATGAAGAATTTAACAACCTCTTAAAAAATAACCTTAGATTCTAAGAAATCTTTTCTTTATTTTCCAAAAATCAATATCCTCTAGCGAACAAGGGAGGATCTCGTCAATAACAATAAAATATGGTAGACGAATGCTACATGTACAATACAACAGAATTAATGCTTCTACAAAGTGGACGCCCTCTTAGAAATGTGTCCCATGTGTGAACCAATCATCAAAAGGGTGGGGCATATTCAAACAAGTGGTAAAAAATGCGGCAATAATATTTTAGTGACAAATTTTAAAAGCACCATAGTTGTGTCATTTTTTTGCTCGAATTTCTTATGACCAAATTTTGGAACTCCCACTACCATTCTACCTCTAATGGCATTGATCTTGAAGCATTATGGGCATTCTGTCAATTGATAATTGCCTCTAAAGATAGATTTCCCTCAAAACATGTGCAACAGGCTCCTCAAGTGGGCATCCTCATCAAGAGTGAGATAGATATGGTCAAAATATAACAAGCTTCCTCATCAAAGTACAACAAGATAGCCTCAAAATGCTCAACAAGCTGCCCACATGTGTGGATCCAAAGAAACAGGAGGGTCATTCCCTCAGAATACTCCATGAAGTGCTCAAGAGCCCCACACATGTGAGCTAGACATATTCCAAAGTGAGTTGCTCCCTCAAAAAGCTCCAATGTCCTCCCGAAGAGTTCCAAGTGAGTGGAATGAGAGGCATTTGTTGCTCCAAATACAACAACCTTGGTCAAATGATTAAAGAGGGGCAAGTTTCCCCCTCAAATGAATGTTGTTGTGGCTTGTGTGGCACTCAAGATGTGTACGGTATGCTAAAATGCCCAATGGAAGTCTCACAATGCCCTAAGAAAGCTACAGAACATCCTAGGCAATCATAGCTCCCAACTTCCAAGGTATATCTTGATGTAGGCACACAAGTCCTAATGTAGCTACACAAATCTTGAGGCAAGTACATTGATCCCAAATTCCGTTGCAACATGATGATCGGTCGTTCCTTGATATATGTGCCATTAGGCGGAGAAACATAAAGTGTTATCCTTTAACTTCATAGCAACTCATTGAATTTATATCATTTGCCAAGTTTAACTATGGTGGGGACAACATCAACCTCTATTTCATGGGAAAACTCCTATGACAAGTAGTTCCTAGTACACTAAGTAAGGTTAGGTGATGATGGATGTCATGATAAAAGTGTGTAAGTTCCTCAGTTGACTCTCACAACCCCTAAAGGTTTTTTGTTTTTTGTTTTTTGTTTTTTTGTTTTTTGTTTTTTGTTTTGTTTTTGTTTTTGTTATTGTTTTTTTTTTTTTTTCTTGTAACGATGTTCATCCACATGAATGGCTTTAAAGAGAGGGTGTGCTTTCAACATTTAGTTACAATTTCTTAGCCCTTTTTCCTACTACCCCTTTTCTTTCCTTTTTCTTTATTTGATTGGCCCCTTTCTTTAGATGTGCATTGTTAAGTAACTTGGGGCATTGGGCCCTTTTGCAAGGTGGCATGGCTCAAGCTTTTTTATTTTGGTGTTTTACTTTGGCTGCATCAACCTTGAGCTTATAACTCTTATGATGAGGCTTTCCTCATGGGGCTATTAAGTATGAACCTTGCTATGGCATATGACAAGCCAACCATGAACTAGAATATGCAATATGTGTATTGAAGTGATAGGGAATATGGTAGTGAGTGAAAGATGGTTGGGAGTAATGGGCAAGCTACACCTTCCTAGGTCTCTAGTAGTACAACTCAACCTAAGAGTGACAACACTTATCCAAAGGATGAATATGATCCACCATGGTACAAAAAGGCAAATAATAACAATTTAGAGTGTTACGGTCCATTATTAGACTTCACCAATGTTCACCAAGCTCATGAAAAATATATGAAACACTAGCACTACACATGAGGATGAATGAAAGATATAACATTATACAATACACCAAACCTCATCATCATAGTCATTAATAGAGCGTTGAGGTGCTCTCATCATGTGTACAATGTCACGTTATTATGCTAAATCAACTGAACCATGCTAGCCTTATCATGGAATCATTAATGGTGGCCATTTCCGTTGTGTAAGGAAGATCATTATGCAACAAGATCTTTGATATGTGTTCTAAATGACCAATGGAAAGTGTTCACAATGAAGTGTAAATTGGAACATCATGCCACTGGGAGAGTGGTGCTCATGTGGAAATCTCTGTTTTCTTATGTGAATCACATGGTTACCTCTATATAGTACGACGAGTAACAATGCCTATAGGCCTAAAGCACTTGTATTAGAAAGCCTTAGCTCAATTATAAAATTATGATTTACAAATGAGCTTGAGTGGTGTATTTATAATATTATACTACTCAAGTGAGTAGGGCATCCTTCCAAGAGAGTTATTGATCCTACATATCAAAGTTGACTACATCACTTTTAACCACAACCTAGTATTATGATCTCATACTGTTGAGTGATGGCCTTAGGCATATTTAATCCTTAATAAAATGCATTAATGACACAATATGAGATCACCTTGGCCACATGTGAAGATTACACCATTCTAAACATATATATGCAATGCACCATAATTACCATGCCTTCATCTGTATTTTAACTGCTTGACTATTATGCTCTCTCTACTTGGAAGAATCTTACTTGTTTGAAGTTCTTAAGAAGATTTTTGATCTTGTCTACCATCCACTTAGTTTTTAGTCTTGGCTTGTCCTCAAAGAATCTTCAACACAAGAGGCTAGTCTCCAATACCTATGATTTTACAAGTTAAAATCTCTTTCAAGTGTCAAGCTATTGTACATTGCTTGGGATTTTGCAATATTATTTGCTACAAGATCCATTGCTTGGTGTCTTTGCTATGCATGCCTAATTTCTAGTCCTTGTAGATGGGTTTGCACGGGACTGGTAAATATGGTTTCTTATGGCATCGTCTAACTTTCTGTCTTGATAAGCATTTAAATTCTCTGGTTGAGTAGATGTTCTCATTGAGACTTATGTTTGCATTATGCACAATGCTTTTCCATATTAGAGATTGTGGCAATAACATTTTCTGTGGTCTCTATTTTTTAATTTTGGAAGACAATGTTATTGTAGGCAATCTACATTTTCGAAGACAAGAATCAAGGAGGCAAAGTCCACAATTTTTCTACTAGTGGTTTTCCTTTTAATCAACTAAGAAACATGTTTGATATTTATTTGATTTTGGGTAAGCACTTAATCAATACTTGGATTGCTAGTATCCAAACACTTCTATGTACTAGGTAGTGACTTCCTTCTTCATTCCAACATAAAATATTCATCGACCCCTTTTTTTCTTAAGATTGTCTCCAGGTAGTGGTTTTTGTGCACAAGAAGCTATGAAAGTTTACCTTTGGCAAATTGGTCTTATTTCAAATTACATCCACATACATTGAGGTGTTGAGAGATCAAATTTTGCTTCTAGAGTTGCTAAATAGCCATCTTTTACTATGTATACACCTATTTTCCGCAAGATCTTATTTCTAGTGAGTCCTTATAGAGTGGGGATTTCCCCTTCAACAAATTTATAAGAGCATCCCGACCTGCCTTTAAGTCTCCTAATAACGTAGTTGGTGTGGCCCAATCTTTAAATTCACATTAGAGTGCAAAGGAGAAATATAAGCTAATGCTTTAATGAAGTACTCTTCCAACTAGTTAAGAATGGGCACTAATTTTAGGAGATCTCCTCGAGGTGGATGTTAGAAATTCCATCTTCCTATAATGTAATGTCAAGTTCTCCTCTTGGGGAACTATGAGAACACTACTTCCATTCTCTACGCTGAGGTCTTTATTTATCGCCAAATTTTGGAGCCATTTTTCCTTATCAATGGTTTTTCTAGATATCTTCTCTATGTCTTTTACTTGAAAGTATTTTCCATGGCTACCAAATTCGAATACAGAGACAAATATAAAGAGGACAAGGTACATACAAATTATCTATCCGAAAAAGCCTAGAATGACCCCAATATAGGGGTGTACTTCTCACAAATAAAAATTTATTATTATTATTATTATTGTTATGAAAATAAAACTCTTGGCAGTATGCTTCAAGAGTCTTAATCCACCACCTATCAAGAGGTGGGACAACATTGACACTTGGAGGCGTGAGGTTGGGGCTAACTCAATGGTCACAATTCTATGCATTATAATAACCTCCTCCCAAGAGTGTGTTGACCTTAAAGGAAAAGTCAACACTTCTTGAGGATTCGAACTTACATGGTGGCTATGCATGTAGAAATTTCATAAATTTGGATTTTAATGCAAATAAAGAAATTTCATCTCATTTACTAGAGGTTTCTTGGATCTATATCTTGTGAAATTCTAGCCTAAGGGTTGAATCTAAACTGTTAAATATGATGGTTAATATTTCACTTATGTTCAACCCAATTCTTACTTTAGGAAATACATATCCCTGAGAAACCTTTCAGTCATTTCTTTTCATTTCAAGGATGACACTTAGAGTAAGTAGATTTTGGTTGAAGTTTGAGGCTTTTTCAACACAGGGTTCAAGGCCATTAAATATACATACTCATTAAAAGCTAAAAATGTCACTTGCAGGAATTGAAACCGGGTTGGGAGGATAACAATCTTTCCTCCCAATCACCCAAGCTAGACTCAATTCACTGCCCAAGGCAGCCCAAGAAAATAAATACTGAACATGTGTACTTCAATGCAAATAAGTTGTGATCCTAAGAGCACACAAGGTTTTATCCAATTCCCAAGATCAAATGCCCACCATTCATGTTGCTCCTTGGGCTCGATATGTGATGTCCAACGTGCTGTTAGTCCAATGCTCTTTTTTCCATGAAGGTCCACTATCCAAGTGTCCTCATTCAAGGCACCCCTCTTGTAACTATTTTCTACATGTCCTCTCATGCCTAATGCTTCTCAACATGTGTGCCAATGTGGTCATTAAGCTCCAACGCTCATCCTCAACGTATGCGTTTGAGTCCATTATCGACCTCCATGAAGTATTCTGGTCAACCTAAGCATCCTCGTGTCAAGGGTCCACCCTCTAAGGTGTGTGTGTGTGTGTATATATATGGACCCTTATATATATGGACACATATATATAAGGGTCACACACACACACCTTAGAGGGTGGACCCTTATATATATATATATATATATATATATATATATATATATATATATATATATCACAAGGCCCCAAGCTCCAAGGGTTAAGTGCCCAACACTTGTCGTATGTAGGTACACCTCCTAATCGAGCAAATGATTCCCTCATTATGTGCATCCAATGGGATAGTCATCATGCTAGTTAGGGTAACAACCTCCTAGGCAAGGGTGTTGTGTTAGTACATTAATCAAGGTCATGCATGTTGAGAAATCCAGGGCATCATGAATTAGGTGATTTCTCTTCCTTCAGTATCTGCTTGCGAGTGCTTGTTACTTCTTTAGATTAGGATCTTCTTTACTTAAGTTATTAATGTTCTTCTTCAACAAACAACTATCAATGCATGAACATAAATAGACAAGAGACACAGAGAGTAGGCTATGAGCCAGGACCAAAATCTCTCACTCTTTGAGAGGAAAACCCGCACAAATTCTTCTTATAGAGATTCCAATTGACAAATACCAAGACCCTTGACCTAGTTGCCTCTCCAAGACCAAGACACAAGTCTTCTTCCACCTTCTCGTTTACTCTCTCTTGGTTCCTTCTACTTCAGATTTCGTACCATATGAGATCAATGTAGTCATGTGATTACATTGAACTGAGATCACTGTAATGATACAAACCTCTCCTTAAGCAGTAGCACCGAATCCTGAAGTAACACCATAGCCACTGATCTTTGAGGTAGCACCGAGACCACCTTCAAGCAATAACACCGAGACCTAGTCACACACTTGTGACCTTCTTCCTGAGTGGCACCGAATTCTCCTTTGTTGTGAGACAAAGATTATACCGAATCACTGTGGTATAATACTGAACTGTAGGTCCTTTACAACACTGAATTATGACTACTCCAGAGCACCAAACTATAGTCTATATTCCCTTATCCGAACTGTAGCACAAAGACCATTCTCTCAGAGATCGAGCTTCTATTTCTGTGATTAGCCCTAAACAAATCTTCACTGTTCTCTTATCATTTATTTGAGTTCCTTCTGTGATTTTGAAATCTGAATTTTTGAGGTAATCTGAACTTCTGAACTCTTAAAATGAGAGGACTCTACACATGTATATATAGTAGTCATCCCATATAAAAATGAGCCAACATATGTCTTCGAGCAGTTGTGTTTCCAATAGGTGAAGCAAACATGAGTTCTTCACTTGATCTTGAGGCCGACTTGAAGAGGAGAACTATGTGATTGTCTTGGAGGGCTATTAGGCAATCCTATAGACTTAAATACATTTGTAACATGCCCAAGAAGGGTTCTTCATACATGACATTGATTCTTTTTTACTTTAATGACAAATCCTAAAGGCTCTCAATGGGAGCCATCTAAAAATAAAAACTCTTGCTCATGAAACCCATGAAGCAAGCATAATAATAATTTTAACTTTCTTCTTTTCATCATTTACAAAAATCATAATTACATGTCATTATGAAGACCGAACCTAGTTACACTTTCAACAATGCATCCACTCAAGCTAAGCCATCCATATGTCCATGAAGCATTGCCAATGGACTAGGAGACCTAGCACTCTTTTACCAAGGTGAAAACTCTTTTGGAGTAACCTCAAAAGCTAACAAATAATGCCCTTCTTTCATTTAGCTAACTTGCCTCTCACAACAATTGTCATTGCTATTGTTACTAATTACTAATTATTAAATTTGTTACTTCAATTTTATTACAAATATATTATTACTACTCATTATAATAATAATACTAAAAAGTCAAAAACCATTAGAAAAAGAAAAATATATATGACACTAATCAGTGTTAATGGAATATTGTTTCAAAGTATAATATTTGTTCAAACTCAAAAGGCACTAGATGACTTTGACACCCACAAAGTCGATACCCATGATGCATTGGTAGCAATTGTTGAAGCTTTAAAGTTGATATTGATGGTGCATTAATGATGATGATCAAAGCGAGGGGCCTTCCATGTAGCTAGGCTCCAAACCTTATCTAGACATCCACCATAAATAACGAACCCTAACCAACAAAACAAAGGTTTAGCAAGGTATGCCACCAAGCTATTTAGCCACAACAAAGGCCCCACAATAAGCTAGCATCAACACCCACAAATCCACCCTAATCTTTCACCAAGCTTGCCACTCACAAGCTCTCCAAGGAAAGTGCTCCAAGTCTTCTCTAGGGTTTGTTTGCCACTAACCCTAGGTCCTTCTCACACAAGAACTCAATCTCTAGCTCTTCAAGTCTTCTCTAGAAGATGCTTCTCAGAAACCACAGTGCCTTCCTCCCTTGTATAAAGACAAGTACAAAGATTCAAAACAAGTTCATCTTCAAGGTACAAGAGACCTATTGAACTCTCACATCTTAAAGACATGATGACGTGAGGTGATGAATGAAAAATAAAGACTTTCTCCTCTGCTTATATAGATAGGTGAGAGAAGCTAACAATACTAAAATGGATAAGGTCCACATACAACTATCTCAAGCAACCTATCCAATCACTCAATACAATCATGTGAAGCACTCTGACTCTAAGGTGACACATGTTAAGCTCCACGGTAGGGACATCCACCAAGCAAGAGTCCAAGGGGATTGCTCCACTAAACAAGGTCCAATACTCTCCTCCTGTTGGCTTGTTGGGGCTTGACCCAGGTTCAAAAGTGATTTAGCCAAACAAATCCCGAAACTACCGGCCCTTTCGGCAACAATCCGCGGTGCGCGGACTGAGGTCTCACCCAAGGTAGTATGGGAGGGCGCTGGAACCAGGTTTCCACACCCTAGGGGTGTCTTGATGAAGTCTGGGAAGTTCGCGAACCGATCCTGCGTGCTTGCGCAGCTCCACGCAGCCGTCTAACCTTCGTGTAGGTCTGTAAAGAGCGCGGAGAGGTGTTGTTTAGATCCTTATTCCTGACTATGCTTTTATTATAGAACTTAATTATGTGGGCCCAATATTCTCATTAATCATTCAACATTCATAACAAGTGCGCGCAATCATAAAACCATAAAGAGATGCATAAATATAACAGAAACATAAACAGAATATTCTAAAATCAACTTATCTTTTATTAATCCTCTGTTCAAATACAATCCCAACTCCACCCTGCGTACTCAGCTGCAGGGGTCCGCGCACACAGCTGCAGACTCTACCAGGTCTCTGCGCACTCAGCTGCAGAGCCTCTTACTACTACTACGACCCAAGACTTGGACTTACAGACTCAGAGCTAATTCATCATCCAAAAACCCATATAACTTCAGACCAAAAACTGCCTTTTACACTTAGAGCCTCGCTCTATTTATACAATCCCATGGTCCGTAGACCATGGGTAGGCCGACACATTCTATATTAAATTACATTATTTTAGGGCGGACAACCCTAGACTTTCGCACTCCGCGCCCGCATTTTGCGGGGTCTTTACATTACATTGACCAAAACTTCGGGCTTCAAGCCCCAAAAACATGCTATGGGGGGATCTGCTGCCCAACAGGCCCCCAACACAATCATCGTGACTCGTCCCGAGTCACTTGGCTGGTGCGGTGATCTTCGTGCGGAGTCCATCCAATAACTTCTGCGCTTCGCTTACGTCTGCCACAGATTCTTCCGCTGTCTGTTGTATCAGTTGTGCGCGAATCTTCGATGCATTGTTGTCAGAGGCACCTTCTTGCCTTAACGCATATGTACCCTGCATCTGGTCCAACTTTCCCTCGACCGTGGCGGTGATTGTGAATGCTTCCTCGAGCCAAGGCTAGAAGCACGCTTTAAGCACTGCTTCTTTCTGGCGTGCGATGTCTATTTGTTCCTTTAGAGCTTGGGCCTCCTTCATCTTGGCAAGTCGCTGAGTAAGGGCGACCATCTGTGCAATCCCCCTAATATTGTCATATGCCTGCTGTAACTGCCATGCTTCTGTCTCCAGGCGTTGTATGGTTGGATCTTCCTGCAGTGAGGTGAGCGTGAAGAGGGACTGATCCAACAATCCCGTGCAGTCCTGTACAACGTGCTCTATCGCTTCCAACCCCGATTGAATGGCGCAATGGCGCTGCTCTCTGACTTCCGGGGGTGTAGAGGGTTGCGCCTTCAGTCGCAGCTCCGCGATCTGTAGGTTCAGCTCCAACTAAACCTTCGCGGCCTCCTCCTAGACCTTGCGGACTCCAGCCGCTAATTGGTGAATCTTTTCCGCTGGTGAGAGTGCTGCAGGCACGGCCAACTCCGGTATGCTGCTACAGGCCTCCTCCACGGCCTGTTCCAATCCCTGGGTTTGTGCGACCAGGTTGTCGTGTTGCAGGCTGAGCTGTTCTAAATTTAACTTCTGCTCGCTCAAGACTTGGAGGGCGCGGCCCTCCCTGGCGCAAAGCTCAACAGTTACCCCATCCTGCAGCTGGTATAGGGTTTCCTTAGGGAGGGCGGCCAAATTCAACCCCCAGCCCCTCATGTCACCCTCGACTGCTGCTAAGACTGTGCCTTCTGGTAACACAAAAGTGTTTGTTGTGCGGGCGCGCAACATCTGCTCGGCTTCAGATGTACCTTCCGCAAGGTGTGGTGTCATCATTCCTGGGGGTCGCACCTGTAATGCCTGCAACTGTGCTCTGAGCGCCCCCAACACAGTTGTCTGCTCCGTCATTAATTCTTCAAATGCATCCTTAGTGACATCGCGAACTGTTTCGCCACTGTCAAGAAGGTCTCCCTCGGTGAGCTGGATTGGGTCAGCGGAGGTCTTTGTTGCCTTCGTCTTTTTCCACGAGGCTAGCTTCTCATGGACGCGCGGCCTCTTGAGTTGGGTCGATTTTGGTGCAGGGTTCGTGCATTCCTTTGTCTTAGCCTCCCCCTGTATGTCCTGCTCCGTGGACATTTCTTGGCCTTCCTCGGTCTCTTTGGTGGGCGTGGTTGTGGTCTCTGCCATCTGCGCTGCCGCTGCTGCCTTAGCCGCCTTCCACTGCATGGCCGCTGCTGCCTTAGCCGCCTTCCACTGCGTGGCCGCTTCTTGTTCTTGGTGCTTTCTCTCCGCCAGCTGCACGATGCGCAGCTTGGTTTCCTTCTTTCGCTGCTGCGCTGTGATCTTTTCCAGTTCCGCCAAGTTCGGAGCGTGCCACTCTAGAGACCATGACGCCATTACATCGAAGATTGCATCATCCATTGCAATGAACGGAAGCTTCACACATGTTCGGGCTAGATCTTTGCACGCTCGGATATACTGGTTATGCATATCCACCTTGAACTCTGTCGTGCTTTGCAAGCTGTTATATACTGTAGGGGACAAGTGCGGCCTACGGTTGATCCATGTTCGTATGCTCGCCTCGACGAACACCCAAAACACCTTTATCTCGCGAATCCTCGTCTTGTTTTTCATTGCCCAGAGTGAGGTGTACCTCGCAGCTTCGGGTAGGTCACCCTCAACAGTGGGAAATTGGCTATCCTCCGACAGCTCTCTTGCAACCAACAGGATGGATAAGAGCAACCACGCATAGTGGAAGGTCTTACCCTGCTCCTGGGCCTCCCTACAATTTGTCAAAAACTCGTCATAGAGAAACTGCGCCTAGTTGAACTGGACCCCCTCTGCGCATTGCTTTGCCAACGCAATTACAGACGTTGGCACTTCGTCTGCGTGGCATTTCCTCATTAGCTTGCCGGCCAGCAACTGGGTGGCTACGCGCACCCCTTGGTCCTTGATGCTCGCTATTACGTACCCTCGCTTCCTCTTCTCCAGCTTATATTTGGCCTTCATAGCTTCTGCGAGGGCCAAGTCGCTGCTCTTTCCTGCTATAGCTACGGGGTCGTTTCCTTTGATGGGCAGCCGAGAAATCCGATGAATTAAATCAGCCGTGATGGGAATTGGCTCCTCCAGCCAGAGATACCCATCATGTACTAGGCACAGCAGCTGCCGGATGACAAAAATTGTGATGGGCGCGCAGTGGTAGTGGGGTATCCATCGCAGATGGAGTAACCCAGCCCCCTCCACACCGCGTAACCATTTTTGCTTCAGTAACTTCTCCGCAGCCAACTGTGGGAACTTCTCACTGTCCGCGAGGTCCCAATCTTCGAACTTCATATTAGGTACTCGTCCCAACGGTGGACCTTCAAACCTTATTTCGTCAGGAAGGAGCGGGGTTTGGAGCGCACTCTTCGTGGCCTCCAGGTCCTTCGGTATCTTGGCTTTCCCCTTCCACGAGGGGATGTAGGGGGGTAACTTTATCGCCGAAGGCACTTGGGAGACATTCTCCGCCTCATCATCCTGTGCTTCAATTTGGGCGATCAGGGCTTGCAAATCTTCCTCCTCCTCCTCTATTTCAAAGGTGACGACTTTGCCCTTCTCTGCCATTGACAATTTACTAAACCGTGGGTTCTGTGGTGATACCCGGATTGGCCCCATTGTCTGCTTGTCTTTCTGTGGTCGCGGCATGCGTGGGGACTTTGGAACCTCTGGTGCAGCTGCCGCCTCTCCAGGCTCCTCCTGGATCATACGGGGCTCTGGGGTAACTTCCGCGAATCGCACTTTGGTTCTCGCAGTCGTCATCGTGTCTACACTGGATCCGTTCAGTCGCGTACTCAAGGGTGGCAAGGGTGCTTGGTGCTCAATGCTTTGTATTGGATCAAATCTTAAACAACCAAGTGTTGCCTCGAGGCTAACCCAAGGGATTTTATAGTATCGTTTGGATTTGCATTTGACCATTCCCTCCACTCCTGAGTCATTAATGCCTTTTTGGCGGTAGATTGTCCCCAATCTCGTTCTTAATTCGTATCTTAATTGCCCGCCGCCCGCTCCTTTTTGCCTTAAATTGGACCTCTTGGCATGAACAGTGACACCAACGGTCACCTCCCGGCCTATCCGCACAGCAGCGTGGCTCCCTATGCGTGGCGCGACCCCTGTGACATGCCGATCCTGCGCACAACCTCCTTGTCGCACAACTCCCATACAGACTCTTTTATAGTCCCGCGCTCTCTTTCAACTGCTTGCAGCGCTGAGACTGTGCTTCCTACAAATAGTCAGGTGGTCGCACCCGTGGTGCGAGGCTTCAAGTCACCTTCCAACTCGGTCTGCGGGCCTCCCTTAGTTACCCTCGCGCCAGTCAACGCTTCGCATTCTTCCTTGTATGGTGCGCTCCCCTAGTTACTTTGTTTGATAAAGTGCGGTTTCAGCCATGGTAGCAGAGCTAGAAATTCTCGGCAACAATCTTCTAATGCAGTGGTATGGCTGCCCGTATCTTGTCCTGCCCTTCCTCGATGTGACGTGTTTGCGCGATTTCGATCTCCAGTTTTTTGATTTCCGCATCTATTACCATGGTTTTCTGCTTCAGTCGTACCTGAGCTTCTTCGAGTTTGCGAAGGTTCAAGTTCCCTCGTTGAATGACTTCTTGTAATTGCATAATTCCTTTACCCGGGTCCTTGCGTACTGTCCTAACTGCGAGAGCTGTGGTATGGGGATTCTTCTCTGCTCTTATGGTTTCATCTCCTCTCGTCAGTGTTGGGATTGCTTCTGCGCTCCGATTTTTGCTCATGGTCCTATAGGCCCATCGAACCGCTGGTACGCGTAGGTCCCAATCAATTTGTTTCGCCTGGTGAACTTCGTTCATGATTCCGCATAGCTTTTTGAATGCTCCGACATGGAATTGTTGTCGCTTTTCCTGTTGCCACGTCTAGTTCTGATTTTTTATCCTTAGTCCAGGACGTGCTTGCACCACACACGTCTGCACCCATCGACACAAGTGGGCGCGCAAGCTGCTTCGTCTTGACTGCCCGACTCTCGTTTGACGCTGGGGACTTCCAAACTGTAAGCGTATCTGTCTTCTACATTCGCGCTAGCTTCCAGTAGTGTTCTGATGTGTATTCCACCATCGTGCAGGTGTCGCACACAACGCTCATTCCAGCACACCGTACCACTATTGTTTTGGTACTGCACTTTCAAATTTGTCTAAAAATTCATCCACCGCTGTTACCCCATCAAATGTTGGTAGTGTCCTTGCTTCTGTCGTCACGCACTGCAGTGATCTAATCATCATGTTGCAATTCAACGTTGTCACTTTGTGTAACCAGTTTTGCTAGCGTTCTACTTCTTCATCTGAATCTGAAGTACAGGAACTGTTGCGTTCCCACGAGATTCTCCCATCTACAGTCGGGTTCACCCGATCCTGGTCTTGTGTCGTTATCTGGTAAATGCAATCTAGCTCATTGTCGCGCACAGGTTCAGTGTAGCACGAACCTTCGGCTGAATCTAGTGGAACTACTACGCATAGGAAATTTTTCGCGCATATCATCTTTCGCTTCTTCAGGTTGATGACTCCATTCATATCGATGGCCCAATCTATTCCTCGCAACGCAGGATAAGGATTGTTGTCATCAACAATCCCTATTACTTCAAAGTCCGTTTGTGTGCTCGCGCCTTCGATATCCACTGTTACCCCTTGCAACCTTCCCATGAGCAAAATTTTCTGTTGGTTCGCCATTCGCAATTCAATAGGGGACCACTGCAACGCGGGCCTACCCATGCGTTCCCATGTCTGCTTTGGTAACACATTCGCGTTCGAACCCAGGTCTAGGATTACCTGATTCATTTCATATTCGCCAATCTGCGCCGTTAATCTCATTTCCCTCTCGGTGCGCAATGTATGCTTTCCTAGTTTCCGGACTATGCGCGGTTCACCCGACTCTGCGCACCTTGTGATTAGCTCTTGTAGTCCTTTAACTGCCCTATTGTCGCGCAACAGCTTCATGCATGTCTCTAAAAAGGTAATAAGCATAGAAGGATCCATTCCTGGCTTTGTTGATCTTTACTACCTGAAGTAGAGGCCTCCGCAAAGCTCTTCTTAGCTTCCATAAACGTCTCCTTTGTGCATTCCAAGTCAAACTCAGGTTCCTTTGTAGGAGCCTTGCGAACCCATGTATCTTCCTCAGGCTGCTTCCCCTTATCCTCCCCTGTGGTCATGCCGCTTTTGAGCACCATATTCACATTCGGGTCTTCTTCGTGCGGTTCAGACCTCATCATTTGAATATTTTGAGTTGGAGTAGGTTGAAGTACTTCTTTCTCGCGCATCTGTGCGATCAACGTAGGACAATCTACTGCTTCATGATCGAACTGAGAACAATATGAACAAGATATTCTTGTTGGGTTGTGGTACAATCGCGGGTGTAGTGCCCTGGTCCTCCGCAATTGTAACAAATTAACTGCCCGCGGCCCCTTCCTGGCCCCATTCCTCCTCGTCCTCGACCTTGGCCCTGAAATCCAGCGTGCACCATCCCTGCGGCTGGGTCGAGGCTTCACGTTTCTGTTTGCATTCTATAGGCTGGGGTCTGCTCCATCATCAACTTGTAGCTACAACAAGTACGCTCGTCGTGGCCCACCGATCTACAAAAGTTACAAAACAATTGCTGGGGAGTCTATGTATACTTCTGCAACAAATAACAATTATCTGTCGTGTGCTTTCCTCCTATCTGACAGATTGCGCACCATAGCGTGGGTGTCGCACTTGGCCCTGCCTGTGACTCTGGTCTCAACGACATTGGCCCCCCTCCTGCCAAGTAGTTCGCGAACACTGGACAGTGGTCTTTGTCATGACCCTGGCCTTTGCATTTTATGCACCACACTTCTTCGCGCGCCTCTGGCCGTGGCGCCCTATCCTGCTTCAAACTCTGCATCTCCAAGCATAGATTCTGTAGTTGCGCGTGGATTTGTTGGACTCCCAACCCCAGATCCTGTATCGATGTTTCATGCAACCTCATTGCCATTTCCAACGCTTCAGCCTGGGTTGAAAGCTTCTGCTATGACAGCGTCGTCCTCAGGTGTGGTGTCAAAGACGCCACAAACCACGCGCAGTGCTGCGCATCTGTTAACGTCATATTAGCCTCGTAGATCGTACTCTTCAACCTCTGATCCAGATCCCAGGGGGTCTCGCCTGGAAGCATCACGATTTCTTTAAATCTGATGATTGACTGTATATGATTTCGGCCGGCTAAACTCTCTGTTCAACGCATTCTGGATCTCCGCTATTCCTGCATTTGGGTGATCATTAGAGTGCTTGATATACCATGTCAACCCATGATCCTGTAGCGCGCTCACCAATGTGGCCTTCTTAATGTTGTTGTCTGTGACCCCTTGTGCTTCCCACGTTGCTCTTACCACGAACCAAAACTGGTCCAGATCCTCATCCCCTACTCCTCTGAGTACGAGTAGCTTGATTGCGCTCGCCAAGCTAAATTGTGGGTTTGGTGGAGGTGGGGTGGGTGACGATGGAGGTGAAGTAGGTGAAGCGGGCGATGGCGTAAGTGGAGGTGATAACTACAGAATGCGCTGCCTTATCAAACTGACCGCACTTCTCCGAGAAACCCGAGTGCGCTCTTCCTTGTTCTCTCGTGGAGGTGAAATTAAGGGACTGTTTCCTAATCCTTCGGTACCATTGTAGATATTTCCGCTCTGCGTCGTTCCAAACATTAATATATTCGCATAACCCACTTTTCATACAACAACATTTTAATCCAAGTATTCAACGATTTAATGTACCTACCTCACGGCCCCTTGAGAAAACGTCGTTCTGCTTCGCTATAGCTCACGGTCGTGTCTACCGCGAACTCAGTGATAAATCCCCCTATTATCCGGTCGAGCCAATGGTCCACAGCCCGCGCGATCTTATCTTCTGATGCCTCTAGTCTACGCACTAATTCCAGAGTCCACACTATCGGTTGATCGAGCTTGTACCTTCCCTGACTGTCGACTAACCTCGCGATCCACTCATACAGTTTAAAAGAGAAGGACGCGAAAAAGATCTCGTGGATTTCCGTATACACGTAGCGATCCAACCACCTTTTCTCGGATATCTGCGGTGTTCTGTTTTCCTATGTCAAGAACTCATGAAGCTTCTTGTCCAACCACTCTTCAATTTCCTCCTTTGTGGGGTTCCAATGGCACGACATCAGACATCCCTTAGGCAGATTCCGGTCCTGGCAACGGAACCATTTGTTGGCTTGTTGGGGCCTGACCTAGGTTCAGAAGTGATTTAGCCAAACAAATCTCGAAACTACCAGCCCTTACAGCAACAGTCCGTGGTGCGCGGATTGAGGTTTCACCCGAGGTAATATGGGAGGGTGCTGGAACCAGGTTTCCGCACCTTAGGGATGTCTTGATGAAGTCTGGGAAGTTTGCGAACCGATCTTACGCGCTTGCATTGCTCCGTGCAGCCGTCTAACCTTCACGGAGCTCTGTAAAGAGCGCAAAGAGGTGTTGTCTAGATCCTTATTCCTAACTATGCTTTTATTATAGATTTGAACTTAATTATGTGGGCCCAATATTCTCATTAATCATTCAACATTCATAACAAGTGCGCACAATCATAAAACCGTAAAGAGATGCATAAATATAACAGAAGCATAGACACAGAATATTCCAAAATCAATTTATCTTTTATTAATCCTCTGTTCAGATACAATTTGAACTCCGCCCTGCGCACTCAGCTACAGCTACCAAGCCTCGGCGCACTCAGCTGCAGAGCTTCTTACTATTACTACGACCCAAGACTCAGACTTACAGACTCAGAGCTAATTCATCATCCAAAACCCATATAACTCCAGACCAAAAACTGCCTTTTACACTTAGAGCCTCACTCTGTTTATACAATCCCATGGTTTGCGGACCATGGTTAGGCCGACACATTCTATATTAAATTACATTATTTTAGGGCGGACAACCCTAGACTTTCGCACTCCGTGCTCGCATTTTGCGGGATCTTTTCATTACATTGACCAAAACTTCGGGCTTCAAGCCCCAAAAACATGCTATGGGGGGATCTGCTGCCTAACACCTCCGAAGGTCTCCAAAGCTCTCATCCAAATGTATTCAACACTCCAACATTGCCTCCTAAGCCATGTCCTCCTTTAGGGTCACCACACCTCCTGAATTCTCCTTAACCCAAGCATGCTCAACTCAAGCACAAACCTCCATATAGGCAACCAAGTGGCTCGTGTTACCTATGGATCAATGCCCTCCTCCTAAATGCCCCAATGCTCCTTCTCCGAATAGGTTCTCTTCCCAAGCAAGCAGCCAAGCCCTCCATGTGCACCTCATGAGAATGTCACCATGCCGCATAGGAAACCAACCTCCTAAGGAAGTGCACTTGCCAAGCATCAGTCAAGGTATATCAATCTATGACTAAGCTATCTCCAATGTGTACGTATGCTAAGATATAATCAAGGGTAGGCATCACACCATGCACCTCATGTCACATGAAGCACTCCCAAGCGTGGTGTAAACACTTTCAGAGAACCTCAAAAGCTAACACCTTTGTGATTAGTTTATGCATATATTTTTTTGATATGGTGGCAATGTTTTTTTATAGAATTTTGTATGAGACATTGCAGAGGGAAATTGAACATATAATGTTTGAAGCTTGTGGAGTTTTCCTGTTTGGGATGAGGGCTAGAAAGGAGGAATTTATTCATCCTCCAACCTTTTCTTTTTCCTTTGCTTGATCAAGAAATCGGAGAAGGTCCTTCTTGATAAATTGCCTTACTGTCTAGAAAAGTGGGGCTGAAAACCATGCAGGCTAGGGGCCTTGTTTGGCTTCATGCTCCACAAAGCATCTAATACCACCACTTCCTCAAGTATAAAATCAGATTTACAATATTTGATTCATAAATTATAACAATGTTGTTCTCTAACAACTCTTGAGAAGTTGTTTGGTCCCCAACTGTCACCTCAGAATAGGGATTGTGAAAGTGTGAAAACGATATCTCAAGTATATTTTCTTAAGCTCACTTGTGTAAGAATGTCTGATTGAGTGATTTCTTCTATCTTTTATCTTATCCTTGTGGTGTTAACTTTTTGATGGAAGACTTTCTATTTCTGTCTCCTGACATGAGCCACATGCATTTGGATTCTAATATCCAATACTCTTCTTCTAGCCTCTGAGCCTTTAAAGTCTTTGCATTGAGCTTTTGTCACCACCAATTAGGGAGGGAGGACTTTTACCTTTATCTTGAGCTGCACTTCATGGAAGGTTGCCCTTGTTCATTCTTTTCCTGAGAAGGATGTTACCTATTTTGCATAGCCCAAGTTTTTAAGCCGCTCTTTATTTTAATATTCGACTCCTAAACTGAGGGGGAGCTAGTCACTACCCTTGTACATGAATATTTGATCACCTCTAGAGAGATTTAAGGACTAAATTTGAAAGGAATAGGGTTGAGGTCTTGGGTAGATGCTGCAAATCCCATGAGAAGCCAGACTGGCTTATGGTTTGATATTGCGGGCAAAATAATTTCTTAGGTGGTGCTCTCTTTCCCCTGTGAGGAATGTGTTGAAAAGTAACTAGGTTCGATCTTCATAATGACATGTGTAATTGTGATTTTATGTAATTGATGAAAAGAAAAATAAAATTATTATTGTAATGCTTGTCTCATGGGTTTCATGAGCAAGAAATTTTATTTTTAGTATGACTCCCATTGTGAGTCCTTAGGATTGGTCATAAAGTCAAATTGAGTCAATGTCATGTATGAAGGACCCTTCTTGGGCATGTTACATCTTGTATGAGTCATTTAATAAGTATGTAAGCCTACCAAGACCAAGCACAAAACCTCTCCTTGAAGTCGGCTACAAAATGGAGTATATAACCTACTTAATGGACATGTCGGCTCACCTGCACTCATGTCGACTCATTATGCTGGGAAACAACTATTTATTGGCAGCTCGGATTCCATTCTAGACACAGATTTTCAGTCTTGGGTATGAAGTACAATAGAGAGTTCGAGAAAGAGAATTAGTAGCCTCTCATCCAGCGTGGGAAGAAGGAAGGAAATACGAACTAGTCTGGCACTGTTTTTGGTTATTTGTACTCACACGTGTGACTGATATTAAGGGCTTTGCAGTAGGGTTTACACAGTCAACAAAGAAGTCAAGAAGAAGGTCTTCATACCAACATACATGCTAGTTGAAGTCACAAGATTAAGTCTCCTAGTCCAGCAACGAAGAGAGTACTGATAGGATGAGAGTTGCAGATCTGTGGAAGAGACTGAAAATTCCAGAAGTATAGACAGTTTGACTTGTGTTGACTGTAGAAGGAAAGTGCTACAAGGTTGTTTGAAGAAGGATCTCATCAAGGAAGGTTTGTGGCTCGGTCTTGGAGTGGCAGATAGGTCAAGGGTCTTGGTCTTGGTATTCATCAATTGGAATCTCTATAAGAAGAATTTGTTCGGGTTTTCCTCTTAAAGAGCGAGATGTTTTGGCCTTGGTTGATAGCCTATATTCTATGTCTCTTGTTTCTTTATGGTTTATGCATTGGTAGTTGTTTGATGAAGAAGAACACTAATAGCTAAAGTAAAAGGATATCCTAATATAAAGAAGTAAAAAGCACTCACAAGCAGTTACTAATAGAAGAGAAATCACTTTACTATGCCCTAGATTTCTCAACATAATGAACCTTGTATGAGGAACGATTCTAGTCTTTCAACTATGTGCTCTAGGCCAGTTTTCTTGTTTAAACAAGTAGGCATTTCTTTTTGGGTTTAATGTCAATAAGATCCCAGTCCAAAATTATATTATCTACTTGTTCACAACTGGGATCTTTAACATATGATCCTCCTTTTTTTGAGTGGGCACTTTTGGTCAACATGAGCAAGCAACAACCCACAGGGCGTAGAGCAAACGGTGACAGGGTGTTTTGTTAAGGCACTCCATGGTGTAAAGGTCACTTGTTCGAAACCCCGTGGGGGAAAATACAGCCATGCTAAGGGCTGGTGTGGCCTAGGCTGGGCGTGATCCTTGGGTGATTTTGATGGCTGAGATGCCCCTGGGTTGCGGCTACTCAAGCCACAAGTTAGGTGTGCTAGTTATTTTGCTTATTTAATGGACACAAGTATCTTGCCATGTAATGGAAGAACCCTTTGGCTAAGAGATCATGTTTAGGGGGAATCTATTTTGCCAAAGTCGTCGAGGGTTTTCACTTGGCCCCTCCCATCTTTTGCAAGCACAGGGGCGCACATGAGCATGAACATGTCATTGGAGAGACTTGAACCTTTGTGGGGAAAATAACAATAGTCCCCTCTGATAGACCCTGGTCTTGCCCAACATTCCTTTTTAGTAGTGTTCCATGGGTATGTGTACCCTAGAGTGGGGGGTCCGACTCCTACGTTTCCCATGCTCCCAAGTGTTGAAAAGTGTAACTAGGTTTGGTCTTCATAATGACATATGTATATGTGATTTTATGTAATTGATGTAAAGAAAAATAAAATCATTTTTGTAATGCTTGTCTCATGGGTTACATGAGCAAGGAATTTTATTTTTAGTGATGGCTCCCATTGTGAGCCTTTAGGATTGGTCATAAAGTCAAAGAGAGTCAATGTCATGTATGAAGGACCCTTCTTGGGCATGTTGCATTTTGTATGAGTCATTAGATAAGTATAAATAGCCCTCCAAGACAAAGCAAAGTCTCTTCCTACAAGTCAGCTTCAAAGGATAATAATATCTTCCTAAAAGGACATGTCGGTTGACAACATGTCATGTCAGCCAATTAGCATGGGCAACAACTATAAATAGGGCAGCTTGACCCTATTTTAGAGACAAAATTTCAGAGACAATTCAGTCAAGGTCTGAAGCCAAAAAGAAAGTGTGAGGTTCATCAAGAAGGCAACCTATCACCAAGCGAAGGAAGGGAGAACATAACTGAGGTTATTTCTGATCTGTTTTGGGTGGATACTCTTCACACGTGCAAGGTATAGGGACTGCAGAAGAAGACGAGTTATTACAGGTCAGCCACAGAGAAAGTTAGGGTGATACTCAAGCTGTATTACCATAATAGAAGCCTCCATCTAAAGCGAAGGAATTCAGAACATATAACCAAGTTAAGAGCTGAAGCTAAGTCTGAAATATTACAGGCCTGATTCAAGACACTGAGAAAGGAATTTGAATTTTGAAGGAAGCCGAGAATTGTAGGAAGCCGAAGTCTAAGGAGCAGCAAAGAAGGAAAGAAGAATCAACAGTTTGACCATTATTGACTCAAGGAAGGAAAGGGTCAATCTTAGAAGCTTTGTGTTGTGGTCTTGGAGAGGCAAATAGGTCAAGGTCTGGTCTTGGTATTCGTCAATTGAAATCTCTATAAGAAGAATTTGTTCGGGTTTTCCTCTCAAAGGGTGAGAGGTTTTGGCCCTCGCTGATAGCCTATATTCTGCGTCTCTTATCTCTTTATGGTTTATGCATTGGTAGCTGTTTGATGAATAAGAACACTAATAACCCAAGTAAAAGAAGATCCTAATCTAAAGAAGTAAAAAGCACTCACAAGCAGTTACTAAAAGAAGAGAAATCACTTAATTGCTATGCCCTAGATTTCGCAACACCAAGACGTGGGGATGCCTAGGAAAATGTTATCCCACACCCCCTTTTTGGGAAACACATGGGGAAATGTTTCTCTATAGTGGTGGATGCATTTCCCCAAAAGGGGGGTTTCTCGATGTCCCCCCCCTCTCCTCCCCACCCAAAAAAGGCGTGCGTATGGCATCCCGTTGGAAAATGTAACTAGTATCGGTCTTCATACTTATTATTATACTCATGTCAATATGTATATCTTATGTAACAAACAAAAGAAGAAAGAAAAAAATATTATACTAGAGCATGGGTTTCATGCTTCTTGTTGATGTTTTTCTAGGTCAAAGCATGTTCTTCATGCTTCTAGGGTTTGTTAGGTCATAGGATTTATTGTCATGAGTCAAGAGAGTCAACATCATGATTATAAGACCCATTTGGGCAAGATGTACCTTGTAAAAGAATTTATTTTGAGTCAAAGAAGCCAAAATAAGCCTCCTAGCACAAGTCGGCCTAAAGAGGGGTATTTGACCCACACAAAAGAGTATAAATAAAAGTTGTTCGACCTCATTTGCTCACCAATTCGATCTGAAATCAAGTAGCTCGACTTGAAGTGCGAATCTCAAGAAGAAGGTCAAGAAAAGCAAGAAAGAAGGAAGCATAAGCTGGAAGGAAGGGAAATCGAAGTTTTGGTCAAGGTTTGCCCTAGTTTTCTCTCACATGTGCAAGGATACTAAGCCACTGCAGGGGCTGAAATTGCAAAACAATTGCAGGTCCAAAATCTTGTTGCTAGGGGTCGAAATTATGATTTTAGTGGATTTTTGAAAGGATTTCTCTCTCATTGACTTGGTTTGGATTTGACCTAATTGGAAGGTATTTTTGGAGGGTTAACTTGGTGTTGGAGGAGGCTTTGGTCTTGTGGTTTGGGTCTTGACTTTCTCATTTCAAGCAGATTCTATAACAAGAGAAGAGTTTTTCTGGGTTTTCCCCTTGGAAATGGGTTTTGCCTCGGCTTGGACCCTAATTTCTATGTCCATTGTCTTTATTGTTTTTCTCTTGATAATTATTTGATGAAGAAGATCTATGTTATGAATAAAATATAAATATAATAATAATCAGGAATAGTTAATTAAATAGTAACTAGTTAATCAAGAGGCATGTCCCTAAGGACATGACCATTCATGAAAGGGTACTTGCCTGAGTATATAAAGCAAGCCCACATTTGTAACTCAATCATTCTCATTTATACATTTCAATATTTATTCTTGTATGTCCAATGGAGATCTACATATTCCAAGTCTTCTGGAGTATTTAACTTAAGTATGAACGTTGTTCGCTACATTTGGTATCAGAGCATTCCTCTAAGTAGATGAACTTTGTTCGTTACATTGGTATCTCAGACATATAATATTGAAAGGAGTAAAAGTAGATCCTAATCAGTGTTTTCAAAAACAGCTGACTCGGAACCGACTCGGCCGAGTTGGTCCGAGCCAAACCCCCTAGCTATGATCTAGCCTAGGAAACGGTTTGGCTGGCCGGGTTAATACCGAGCTGGACAACTCGGCCGGCTCGGTATTAACCCGGCCAGCTTGGCCGAGCCCGTAATAACTCGGTCAGGTTGCGTGCAACGACCCAGTAACCCATAAAAACAATTTTTTTTTTTGTTTTGTGTGGGGGACTCCAAACCAATTTATTTTTTGTTTATTTTGTCTTTGGGGTCCATTCCCTTCTCCTAAACCCTATTTAACTCACCCAACTCCTCTCATTTCCTCACAGCCATCTCATGCATTTGAGAGAATTTCAGTGAGAGTTTGTGAGGAGTTGTTGAGTTTGTTTTTGGAGCAGCAGTGAGGAGTATTGGGCAAGCATTGTAGCTGGAGTGAGGAGCTTCTTGGGTAGCCATTTGGAGCAACATTGAAGAGTTGGTCTCTTGGAGCAAGCTTGAGGAGGCAGTTTGTGCCTGGAGGTATTTATTTTCACTTGTAAAAATCTGTTTTTGCTTATTAAATTTTATGTGCAAATCTGGAAATCCTAAAGAGTGTTTTTTGTGAAAGAAATGAACATTGAACCAATGTTATTTTTTTTGTTTTCATTTTCAGATTTTTTGCTTTCATTTCCAAGTCAAAAAATGGCACCTAGAGTGAAAGATGTTGCTTGGGCATATGTTGAAATGGTTGATAGTCAAATGCATTGCAAATTTTGCCATAGGAAAATTAAGGAAGGTCCTGGGGGCATTAATAGGCTGAAACAACACTTGGCGGGGATTAGAGGCCAAATGTTAATTTTAGGTATGTTCTATGCTTAGAGCAATTTATTTCAATTTTCACAGTTAGTTCCATATCTTTTCCAGATTAACAATCACATCAGCATTAAAGTAAACTGCAGATAGAACATAAACATAAATCGCAGAAGACAAGCCAAGACAAGAGGACACCAGATGTGGCGCTAGCTAGGGACAAACCCCAATGTGGGGAAACCGTTGATCAATTCTTCTTATATGTTCTTCAATAGTTCAACAAAGAGAGAGAGATAGTACGTTTACAACAGAAGTCAACACTTTGACTTATCTAGATAAGAGCATAGATCATCTCTAAGAATATGATACATGAGATCAGTTGAAGACATGTTGCTTCAACTAATTCTCCAAGGTGACTCCTTCACCTATCGTTGTGTTGCATTTCGTCATCATGTTGCACCTCACCGTGCTGCACCATGTTGCACCCATCATCACTACGCTGCATTTTATCACGCTTCATTAATCATGACTGTACCCATCACTGTGCTGCATTATGTGCCATTGCTGCACCATGTTGCCATCCTAACCTATGTGTTGGCTGCACCTTGCTTGCTTGTTGTCCCTTGCTTGCTTGTTATCCCTAGCATGCTTGTTGTCCCTTGCTTGCTTGTTATCCCTAGCATGCTTGTTTTCCTTAGCATGCTTGTTGTTGCATGCTAGTTGTCCCTTGCATGCTAGCTGTAACATTGCATGCTTGGTGTATTTGCTGCTAAGTACCATACAACTGTCCCAATGTTAGTTAGTTGTCCCTTGCATGTTGCTCTCCTTCAGAGACAAATGCTCCAGTTGTTTCAGCAATTCTCGACAGTTCAAGTAGTTCCAACTATTCCCGGTAGTTCCGGCAGTTCCGATTGTTCTTGGCAGTCCCGACAGTTTCGACTTTTTCGGCAGTTCCGGCTTTTCCGGCAGTCCGACATTTCTGGATTTTCTAGCTTTTCCGACTTTTCTGGTAGTTCCAGCAATTCCTGCAGTTCCGGCTTTTCTGGCTTTTCCGACAGTTTCAGCTTTTCCAGCAATTCCGACTTTTTCGGCAGTTCTGGCTTTTCCGGCAGTTCCGGCTTTTCCGGCAGTTTCGACTTTCTACCCTATGGATTAGGGCAATGTTATTCCTTAGGATCTCTCCTCCTACTAAAACCCAAAGACAAGTAGAGGGATGAAGAGATCCCAAGTGTGTTGAAATGACTTGAAGGCCACCTCTATTTATACTAAAACATTGAGCACATGTGGGGTTTATTTGGTTGCTGGCCGACCTTGACAAACTATCTTATAACGCAAATAAATTCATAACTCCATGAATACTTATCGGAATCGGATGATCTTTAGATCAATCCTACACCTCTCGATGAGAGGGATCCAAGAAAAATATCAGCTGCCATAAATAAGATGACCCACATGGAGTTTGGTCCTAGTTGCCAATTTTAACACTCCCTTTCAACTAGGGAGAATTCCATCCGTTGATCCATATGTCCGACTGTACTATCTCTGCCGTCAGTGCCCTGCGCTGCTTTAGTCTGCTAAGCACTACGCTGCTTTGATCTGTTGAGCTCTGCTCTGCTAAGCTCTGCTTTGCTTTGCTCTACTCTGCTCTGTGGAACCATGAGGAAGAAGAATTGATCGAGAATGTCTCATACCATTCTCTACTGACCCGAAGTCAGTTTCATCTGAAGGGAGTGTGTCACATCACTCTTACTTACCCGAAGTCAATTTTATTGATCCCAGATCAATATCACAAGAGAGTGTCTCAAACCACTCATACTAATCCCAGATTAGTTTCATTGATCCTAGATCAATGTCACAAGAGAGTGTCTCAAACTACTCATACTGATCCTAGATCAATGGAGGTCATCCTAGCATAGGGAGTACGATAGATACAGCGATGCATCCATCGATAGTACTACTATGGTCCCTATCCTCATTTCCCTGCTCATTGATCAAATGAGAGGTACTTCCCATGAGTCCCAAATTGCATGGGTAGGATGCCTCGACAGGAAAACTAATCATTTTGTCCACATGAGAACAGATCATCCTGTCAGTGGATGCCACGGAGAACTAATCATCTTGGCCCACAAGAGAACTAATCATCTTGTTCCACAGTCGCCACGGAGAAACAAATCATCCTGGCCCACAGGAGAAGTAATCATCCTGTTCCATAGTCACCACGGAGAACAAATCATCCTGGCCCACAGGAGAACTAATCATCCTGTTCCACAGTTGCCACGGGAGAACTAATCATCCCAGCCCACAAGGGAACTAACCATCCTGTTCCACAGTTGCCACGAGAGAACTAATCATCCCGGTCCACAAAAGAACTAATCATCCTGTTCATAGCGCACCACCAGGGGAGGGTGAGTCGCTCTGTGGTTGTATGTTGCTCCTGTAAGTACCCCAAGCCCCCCAGAGCTCCCAGAGCTCAATGCATGCAACATGCAGGACCCTTATAAGAAGGTCTCTCAACGACTCCAAGTCATTCAGGAAAGTCACAGATTTGACCTTTTGACAAAATGTCTGCAACCTGTACATCAGTCTCAATGCGATGGAGCCTCCTCGCTCATCGACTTACCATATCACAGATAAGGCAGTATCTGTTGTCTATCTGCTGGAACAATCATCGAATACGAGATTCCTCAATAATCGAATCCCCCCTCTGGTTGTCACAAAGAATCACAGTGGTATTCATCATGTGTACAAACAGTTCACTTAAGAGCTTTTGCAACCATGCAGCTTCACACGAGATCATACTCGTAGCTATGTATTCGGTCTCGGTGGTGCTTATAGCAACCGACTTCTGCTTCCTGCTCATCCATGATATCAAATCAGAATCCAAAGAGAACCAGCACTGAGAAGTGCTCTAGTGATCCTCCACACTGCCTTCCCATTCAGACATTTGAATAATCATGCAGTTTCATATTTCCGGCAGTGTATCTCAATCCATGAGAGATTGTGCCACGAAGATATCTCAGAAGATTCTTGGCACCAACCCAGTGAGGCTCAACCAAATATGAGCTCACCGTGCTAATTGCAAAACATATGTCCGGACAGAAGTTCACCAAGAACATCAACGCGAACGAGTTTATGAAACTCAGAGGCATTTCCCAAATCTGGTCCGACATCACATATAACCTCTGAAAGTTAAGATCCTCGAGGTAGTCACAGGCTTGCAGTTTATCATTCCACATCCGGAATCCAACTCCCTCTTACTTCTGGAAATGAGAGGGTCTGCACCTGTCAGAAATAGGTTGTCCTCATAAGGTGTCGGTATGAGAGGTCTATCATCCACAACCTTCCGGTAATGGTTTGGATCGGTTTCACTCCTAGTGAATCTCAGCGTCATCAGACAGCTATCAATCCTCTCATACTATGCCCAGGGTTTTTTGCTTCAAGCCATAGAGGGCTTTCTTCCACCTGTATACATGAGATTCCCGATCATGAATCTAAAACTCCTCGGGTTGTTCCAAACCTGTGGACCTGTTGCATGAGGGGAATGGTCCCCTTATAAGATTTTCCTTTGGTACATCTCAAACATGTACCTTCATGCTCTACTTGAATTCAGACATCCCTATCACCATTTGACTCACATAAGGTAGGGCCCCATAGGTAGACCTTCGGTGTTATAGATGTGATATGTCAATTGACATGATCCCCAATGGACCATCCTGCAACTTGATACAAATTGCCAACCCTGACCCCATGAGAAAAAGCATCTTTGAAAATTATATTTTGTAACACGTACCTTTCCATCGATGAATGCCACCCTAAAACCTTTGACTTCCATTTCCGAGATAGACACCAGGTTCTGCTTGCGATCAGGTACATAAAAGAGATTCTGTAAATGAATCGAGTTACCCTTATTCAATTGAGAGTTAACATTCCCTGCACCCTTTCCGGAATAGGTGGCATCGTCTCCAAG